>KZ651194.1:493036-512399 GCA_001010745.2 Gerris buenoi
ATATATATATATATATAAACATCTATAAACAACAGTGATAACCCAAGTCAACCATCATCTCCTCTCACCGTATTTATTCCCCCTTCGAGTTGATACTTTCTCGGATAAAAATCCAGTTTCTAACCAGTGTATTTCCTATGTATGTTCCTGCTTCTACCACTACTCCGAGTCTATCCCGTCGCTTTGTTGTTAAATCCTACAGGGATTTCCTTTAGCTGCCTTGTCATATGCTATCTTCCAAGCTTACAGCTTTGCCCCTTTCATGTCATACTCATATGCTAAACATTTCCAATTGTGGTTATAAGCCCTATCATATGCTGGTACTAAGGACATAAAGGACGACCAAACAGCATCTGAGACTGTCCCTCTACCTTTGGCATGTATGTCTCTCCATTATAGTATACCAGCAAAGTAGCGTGTTTCATCTACCAATACAATACTATTGGCCATCCAAAGAATCTATCAGCATGCACCATGTACAATTTCCTCCAGCTTTAAACAAATTAGCCGAAACATCTTTACACAGTGTCTTGAATTTTGGCTCTGACAGTAATTGTTCCTTTCTTAAGTAGGCTTTTAATTTTTGGAACGATTCGCACTTTGTTATCATGTTGATAATGACATTGTTTATTCCAGGCCAGAATAATGTTTGCCTAGCCCGTCACTTCGTTCATCCGACTCCTAATGTGAATCGTATAACCAGGACTACTTTTCTTGCTTTTTCGGTATTCACCTGAGTATCCTTAATTAGTATCCCTTTGTCGACAATTATACTCGTATTGTTACACCACCCTCAATACGGTGATGGTTTGGGTCCAACTGTCTTCGGTTCTATATTACTTCTTCCTGAGCCATTTATTTGAGCTTTCCTGACAACGAGTCGGCTAAGTGTTTTGTGTATTCTTCAGAAGTGCTGACAGATGCAGTTTTATGCTTGATGAATGATGTTATGTGGTGTTTTATTTCTTCTGCGAGAAGGTCTTTTTCCTTTGGTAGGACGACGGGTGCCCGAGAAAAGGCATCTGACATCATATTTACTTTGCTTTTTCCACTCATAACTTAGGTTTTAAAGGCTAACCTAAACCGTTCAACTTTGAGGCATCTGTTAACAATGTTACTTGGTCCTTTCAATTTTCCAACCCTTAAAAGGTCTGACTTGCTAAATCTACTGAAAATATCTAACTCTATTATTTTATCCTAGCCCCTGTCTAGTAGAGTGGGGGTGTACGGTTGTTGCACTGATGGGGCTGCTCCATTTCTTACACGTAAAAAGTGGAATAAATTCCACTGTTTTACTGACTTGTCACCATATCTTCCTATCCGAACTATAGTAGTCTGATAACCGTGCAGTCTAAGGCGCAAATGATCTATAGATAGCAACTTAGGAAAACGTCAAGATCGGTGAATTGTTTACATGCACACACGGGAATTAGTTTCTATTATCCCTGGTACTACGGGGGTCGCTATTGTCTATTCTAAACTATAACAAGAGGTTCTCCTCCACTACCAGAGGGACGTTTTACCCTCCGGGGAAAATTTATTATCTTTGCATTACCAGATGCACTTCAACTTTACAGACATGTTATTAATAGAGTTGACACAAAGCCAATAAAACCGGTACTCGTATAACTTACATACCAAAAAATTAAAAAGTAACTGTGTACCTTAAGGTCAATAAGATATTCTTGTCATCGGTAGGTTAGATTTAAATCCCTTACCTGAAACAGAAAAAAATACAAAAAAGATAACAAAAAATACCAAATGTTAATTATTATTTGCCATTAATATTATAATACAGGGTGCAGCAGATACAAATGTCATTAATACGTGACATAGTACCTTTTTAATAACAAAAGGAAAGAGGGAAGAAAAATGTAGACAAAAAAGCAGCCCACTGGGCCTGCTCAATAGCCCACTGGGAACCTCAACAGCTCTATGATGTGCATTTAAAATAAAGCAAGGGGTGCTAATTAGCAGATGACGGGCAAGGGAGATGACAGCCGAGGATGAACTCAGGCCAGTAATACCTAGCAGCTACAACATATTAATCTAAGGCAATCTGGGAGATTGAATTCCGCGGACAAGTGCAGACAGCATATAGGCCTTAGCTTGTCTTCTAGCAGACAAGACAAGCTAAGGGTCTTCTAGCAGCAGCGCCACGGTGGTCAACACTTCCAACAATCTACTTACAAAATAAAATAGTCTGCGAATTAGTGTGGCACGTAGCTTACAGGCTTACTATCGCGTATATTTCAATTTTGTCCCCATTATCGGTAATGTCCCATTATCGTTATTATTATCCCCATTATCGTCTAAATCCTATAATTCCCCCAACTCTTGATTTAGATCTGACAAAATTGTGATTTTTTTTTGCAGATATATATATATATATACATAGGTATATGAATAAAACTATGAATTGAAACGAAGTAGCAAAATTTAACGAATTAAATTAATATGAGCATAAAGTACTTTATGCTCAAAAAATGCTACTTTATTTTATGCTACTAAAAAGTCAGATAAGTACATCAACTTTGTCCGCATGGAAGAGAAACCAATGGTTGCAAAAGGTTGATATTTATTGGACCGACAATAGAATCATTACTGCCCCTAGAATGTCATTAAAATCAGACGAATTGTTTTAAGATAATATGTTCGTTCACAACAATTGTGGACAGACAAGGGACCAAAAATGTTTCCTGAAGTATCAAACCAATTTTTACTTTCTCATATTAAGAGAAAGTATTGTGATGATGCGAAAATTCGATTTTGAGATTTTGATGCATTTTCACGTTTTGTCCCCTGAGTCAAAAAAGTGGTTTAAAAAATGTCTGTCTGTCTGTCGTCTGTGCAGATGCTTCGAGCCTAAACTACAGGACCGATTTTGACGAAATTTGGCATACATGTTCAGTTAAATCATACCTCGAGGGGAAATCGAGAAATGAATTTTAGCTCCAAATTTAGGGTTGCTACCTCCAAAAAACTCTGAAAAAAAGTGAAGAAAAATATTTCTTGAATTAAAAAATTCTAATAGCTAAAGTCCATTTAAATACGAACTAACAATATAAGCCGTTTTCGCGGACGGAGAAAGGCCGGATTCGATTTCCCGCCCAGGAGAAGTTAATTTATGATACATTTTGATGAAGTGTTCAATAATAATTATTATATGTACTTCACTGTGCAAAGTAATTATGAACTCGTACATTAGAAGGTTTGTCTTAGTTATCTCGGACCAATTTTTTCTATTTTAATTATATTGTCTTAAATTTTAAAGTGATTACAATTATTTTTTAGACCTAAATTTGTAAATTATCATTGATACTAAGAGAAAATCATATAAAGTAACTATATATGTAATTGTTTGGTTAGTACTTTTCCTCACCTTCTCCGAAGGTAGGTATATAGGAAAAGTATTGTTTTCACCCAAAAATTTTTTTTCGGGGTTTCAACGGAATTATCCGTTTTGGGTGTTTTTAAGACCTCCTGAGTGGTTATCAGCATGACGTCTGTATGTATGTCGTATGTGTGTGTGTGTATGTATGTTATCATCGTAGCGTCCAAGGTATTTAACCTAGAGAGTAGAAACTTGACAGAAAAATCAGTCTTTATCTGTAGTGGTGCCGCCCGGAAAATAAACTTTTTCCGCCATCTTGAAACCAGTTTGTGAGTCAGCAAACTGTTTTGTTTGTGGTACCCAGAGCTAGAATACCTCCATGTTAAAGCATGATAACTCTTTTAACTATGTATTTGTAATTTGCTAGTTCTTACTACTAAGAAGGCCGTTCATTAAGTGCCTCGGCCTGCGTGTGTATTGTGTATCTCCGTCAGGTCTCACTTCTACTATAGATAAATATTTTAATAATAATTAAATACATAATATTTATGTATTTAAAACATGTGTATAGCTCTACAATCACGCAAAAAATTATATGAAAAATGTTACTCATTACATAAATACCATGCCAAGAAAATAGGATGTTACATGTCATGAGGCAGTATAATTAGTCATTTATAATAAAACATTTTGACGATAGGCGGGCTGAAGTTTCAAAAAACGACATGTGAAATGTGACCGCTCTTTAATATCGTTCCAGGAAGATAGATGTAGAAATTTATATGGTTTTCTCTACTTAATGAAAAAGCCTTGAAATGCCAATATGTGGATTTAATGCCTAAAAATATATCCATGATTCAAGATTTAATGTTTTTCCATGAAATGGAGAAAATTAGTATTATTATGTTTATTGTTTTATTTATTTTTAATCACTAATGCAAATGCATATTTTGCAATTTACATCATAATTATTAAATATTTATTATACATACATCTTATTGCATAAATTACACGGTCGACATCGGTTTGCCCTACATTTATTATTAAATATTATATCTTTCTCCTCTATAAATACATTCAATTCTTCTTTCTTAAAAATAAATATGTGATACGTGGTCTATAAAAGAATACCAATTTAATAAATTTTAAGTAGAATAGAAAGAGTTTAATTTTGAACCGACTGACGTTCTTACAGAAATCGTATCGACCACTCCTGTCTCAAAAAAGCACAAGTGGAAAGATTTATATTCCGGGGGGCTAAAGGGTTTCCGCTTTCAAAAACCTCGTGACCTACCTCACACAATCAATCCTAAACGCATTAGAGCTGAAAGCGAGTAAGAGGAAAAGCGGAGCAACGGATCGAGTGAAGTACGGATGACGTACCGGGTTTACCACCTTGAACTACAACCCTCGCTAAAAAATATAACTTACTTACTGGAACAATAGTGCTTGAGAAGCGGAAACAAAATGTAATACCATCGTCATTAGGGTACTTTGGGGAACGGACATAAAGATGTAAACAAAGAGTATCTTTTATCTTTAATTAAAATAAAATTTGGGGTATTCATTCTAAATCCAAAACATATCCATTTAAAACGCCAAAAACAATAACTTGAAGTGGCAAATAAACCTTATACTATAATTATTGAGACTTGATAACACCGTCTAACTATTTAAACCTTAAAATAATATATTTCACCAAGGGTCTATTGCACGATTGAAGTTCGGTCGATGGGCACTATAACACATATCCTTAATTTACTAAATTCAGTATTGAACGCTACGTTACTCGTTTTACGTTACTACAAATTTTACGTTCCTTGTGTAAAACATTGTAGAATGGCGGTTAATATATTATCGTTTTAAATAAAGCTTTTAAGGAGCATTTGTAAAGCCCTTATTCCGTTCCTCTTCTACCTTTCGGTGTAGAGGATCAATTTGTAAAGAAAAACAGAAAAAAAATTATTCGTGTTTTATCATAAATATTATTAATATAAGAAGTTGTCACTAAAAACAAATTTAACAATAACAAGGAAGTTGAAGTAGGAAGAAACAAAAAAACACGTGCCTGTATATTTATTAACGCTAGAGACAGAACAGGAACAACCATGTTTTTTAAACTACTATTTTATTTTTTTTTTATACTCACTAAAATATTCCGAGCATGAAAAGTTTTTCAGGAACGAGATAGTCACAAGTTATTCCGACGGATAAAAAGAGGGAAAAAATCGGCCATTCTCACAGCGATAATGAAAATAGCAAAATGTTTATAGAGGGACAAGAAAAAAGAAGGGCGGAGTAGTAGCTTTATTGGTTATAGAGTTGGCAAGACGTGAGTAGATAGTGCAGGGGGTTCGGGCACAACATTTTCACCCCGACACAACCGGGTTAAATAAATAAGGGCCGACACACGAGGGAGGGGCCTTAGCACCGTCAGGCGGGTTTAGGGCACTGGGCTAGCGTCACACAAACCTAGAAAACTACCCTTACAACTTCTTACTTCCTCGAATGAATTCTGGATGGAGAAATTCTCACCGACATCGTCTTGTATAACCGACAGCCGAGAATAAGCAAAGAAGGGAGGATTGCAACAAAACAAACACCGTTTCTGCCTCCTTCTACTTAACTGGAGCGAAAATGAAACGAAAACAAGGGTCGCAGCCAAACTCCTTGTTCTAAGACCAAACAACTCATTAAAACTACCGACTTGTTTGCATTCATCCTCACTCTCAACTACAACAATAAAATTAAACCATTAGCAAGACGACAAGCACTTGTTTGTAGGGTTGCCAAGGTCCTTATACAAGTTATATTAGGACAAATAAAAGTGCTATTATTTTGCTTATACAACTGAAACTATAGATAATAAGTTGAGATTGAAAAAAATTCATTAAAATCAGAAGTAGATTTTAAGGTATAGTGGCTCGTAAAAATGTTGAACAGACCTACACGGGGGAAAAAATGTTCTGAACATTTAGCATTATTTACTCATTTATTAGAATTGTTAACTCGAAGCATTTCCAATCTTGCTCAATACGGCAAAAATAGTTAAAACCTTTAATTTTGAAACACTACCAACTTTTTTTTTTTTTTCTTCTTTTTTTCTGACTCACACAATGTCTATGTAGAAAAATTCACCCCTTAAGATTAATCAGCCACGAGGAACATAGCGTCATTTAGTCACCCATATATCAGGGTGTAGGAGGGGGGGGGGAGGGGGTGGAGACGTAATGTTTAAATTAAATTATTCACGGGGTAATAATGTTTGTATTGAATTATTTACGCTTAACTGGCAGGTTTTTTTTTTACAAGTTAGGCTGATTTAGTACGGCTGACTTGTTTGGCTGAACATGTTGGTAATTCTACGCTACTAGACACCCTCAATTTTATTTTATTTGTATTTACCCTTTTTCTGTACACTCGCAGACAATGCGATTCCATTACAACAGCATTTATTTCATTTTTAAAGTATTTTACTAATTTTTCTATGTTTGAAAAGACCTGAAAAGTTCGTAACTCAACTCAATAATAAATACACCAAAACGAGCTTTCACCAGTGTATATGGTTTTATATTATTCTTTAGAATATTTAGTTCATAAGTTTGTAATTATGCAAAAAGAGATTGTATTTATAAAACTAATATAAAGTTCACACTTATCAGTTAAGTTAATTATTATTATTTGTTTAAATTGCAAACTATATGTAAAGACTAGTCCACACTAGAAGACATGTTGCGCGTTTTCGGTCTCAGGGACGGTGTTTAGCGGTTTGTCTTTAGTAATCAGGTAGACATGGGCTAATCGGCGTCTACGGTCTCGCTGCTAGACCAAAAATCGCATGTCTATGGTTTTCCATTCGAAATGGTAGACACGGTGCAACGGTGGACACGTTGCGCAACGTGTCTACAGTGTGGACGCTAGATCAAGACAATAGACGGTCTCGGCAGACGTCTATAGACATGTTGAGCAACGTGTCTATAGACTGTCTATAGACCGTCTATTAGACCTGTCTATAGACTGTCTATAGACCGTCTATTAGACCTGTCTATAGACTGTCTATAGACCGTCTATTAGACCTGTCTATAGACTGTCTATTAGACCGTCTATAGACATAGACATGTTGTGCAACGTGTCTACAGACTACAGAGTGGACGCTAGACCAAGACAATAGACGGTCTCAGCAGACGTCTGTAGACATGTTGAGCAACATGTCTATAAACTGTCTATAGACATATTGAGCAACGAGCAACGTGTCTATAGACTGTATATTAGACCGTCTATAGACATAGACATGTTGCGCAACGTGTCTACTAGTGTGGACTAGGCTTAAGTTTTATTTATGTTTAAGTTAGGAGAGCTAGTAATGCTTACAATCAATATTTCCTTCTAATATTTAGCATTATTTTGTTTATTTAAGATTCCTTGATAATTTATAATGGTAAAAAAATAGATTAGTACGGAGGGGGGGGGGTGTCACAGGTGAATCAGCATAATTAAAATATTTTATTATTTACTTTCTTATTTCTTTTTTTTTTATACATAAAATTACATGTTATATAAAAAAATATAAGTGAAGTTTGTTTTTAAAATGACTTGAAAGGAACTGTCCCATTAACAGATACTGGCTTGACATATTAGATTTATTTACAGTAGCTAAGCATTATTCAACAAATCATGTGGTGACTGCTTCTTTAGAAGTCAAAGAAGCAGGTTTTTTCTTCTTTGCAGGTTGCAAAGAAGAAGGTTTTTAAATAGGTTATGAAAAGAGTTAAATTAAAAGCTTAGCTAGTTGGGATATGGAGTCATGAAAGGAATTACCGTAAAATCTCGCGTATGATACGCACCCGTGTATTGTAGGCAGGCTAAAATTTGAGGAAAATTAAATATTCGCGTATAATACACACCTAACTTTTTTTAAATTTCAGAAAAAAAATCATAGAAAATACGTGTATAATAAGCACCTTGTGACTTAAATAATTGTGTGCAATGTACATGTACATAATTTCAATATTTATAGCTGCCTATATATTTTTTTTATTAAATAAATGCTTTTTAACAACAACTACACGCGAACGCAAGACTGCAATAATTTTTTATAGTTAGGTTTAAGTTAGAAAAACTTAGCAACGCACTAACAGAAAACTAGATACTACTTTTAAGATACCAAATCACCCATAAATAAAATAATAGATAGGTATTCTTCTAAATATTTATCAATACAAGAAATAAAAAAAATAGAGACATTCACATTTCGTAGAAGGCGGGCCGCCGCCATTGAATTCACTCGTTTGTAATCAGCCGCGGTGGTGCCGGTCATTGAGATAAGAATAAAACTTATCTTCCATCTCCTGTTATCAATTACCAGAATAAAATACAGCTTTGATGATAATAAGTCTTTCAGTCTAAAAAAAAAAAAATAATAATAACAAAAATAAGTAGGTAACCAAAATAAATACGACAAGATACATAAAATCAGTTTTTGTAACTTCAACTACCGATTTATATGCCGATGCCGGATGCCGGATGAACACTAAGCGAGGTGGCCTTTAAGTTTTGTGTGGTGTGCTCAGTTCAAAAGCTGGTCTGGTGAAATAAAAGGTTTCGAGGGGAACTGGAGTGAGGGATAATTATTCGGTTAAGGGTTACTGGATCACAAATGCCATGTCTCAAACTAAATGTCTCAACCACACTTTCGTTCATTTTGATTCTCCATTTATCGAGTCATGTTTCCAGGAGTTGTACTGCCTTAATGCAATTTCATGAGACGATTTTCTATGTGTCGTTCAATGAAAAAAATCTATTAGATTGTTATTTAACTTATTTTATTTTTTATTTATTTATTTATTTTTTTTTTTTACAATAACCAAGTCTATAAGCATTTAATTAAAAAAAAGGAAATTTTGTTAAAAATATGTGAAAAAAAAGTGAAATGGAATGTTTGAAAGGGTCGACTTAAATGTAATTTCCGTTTCAGAAGAGAATGAGTAGAAAATAAAGCGGGGAAATGATAGTGAATGTTAAGACATCTGGGAGCCAAGTCTCGCATCTATTCCAGGCCAGTAGTTAAACAAAACGAGCTCAACTCCAGATATTCTCTTAGTCGTAAAAAGGACGTCACATTTATATGCTCTCCCTGGGCCCGAGTATTCGAACCGGCCTCCTCCCGTTATCTCGTCTCACGTCGTCCTCATACAGACTGACAATCACAACAATAAATAAACTGAATAATTTATCGATATTGCCGGTTGGTTCTAACTACCTCCCTTATCGCTTAAAATTTACATACGCGACGATAAAACCACCGAATGTCTCTAACTACCTCCTAACAACCTACCCGCGCGCTATCTTCTTCAAAAAAGAAAAAGAAATCGAGTGACAAATTTAAACTGCTTTAACAATATTGATATGATGCGTCCCAACAAACTGATATCTCCTGTTTTATTCACTTGTTTATACTCTATTTATTTCTCAGTGAAATAAATCCGTTTTATCCACATAACCAGTTACGGCAGTGAAACAAACTCTAGCATAAAAAATCACAGGGAAGTACTTGCGTCCAAGTACTTTTTAGGGTTTTGTAGATGACAGAGAATTAACGTTGTGTAATTATAATTATGATTTTTTTCTTCGATCTTAAGGGTCCCGGGATCGATTCCCCAGGGGGTCACAATGTTTTTTTATCAGTAATAACGACAAGATAAATTACATTTTTCAGGAAATTTTCATCGCCCCACCTTAAGATATAACTATGAAATATTTCGAAATTTTAGTATCAGCCGTTATATAGGGGTTGGGGGGGGGATTTTTTGGGGTATATTTTTATTTATTTACCTTCTTAACCAATAAGGAATTCAAAATTTAAATAATCATATATATATATATATATACATANGGGTCCCGGGTTCGATCCCCCGGGGGGATCACAATGTTTTTTATCAGTAATAAAAACAAGGTAAATTACATTTTTCAGGAAATTTGCATCACCCCACCATAAGGAATAACCATGAATTATTTCGAAATTTTAGCACCAGCCGTTATATAGTGGTTGGGGGGGATGTTTTTTTGGGTATTTTTTTATTTATTTAACCAATAAGGAATGCGACATTTAAAAAATCATATTTATATATTTGTAACCTACTATTCAGCAGCTTTTATTTGATACCCCACTCAAAAATTAAACAAAAATATACATTTTGTGTTAACCACATTTTTGCGGATTGCGCATACGCATATCAAATTTAGAACTTCTGTATATTTTTCCTGTGGTTGGGCCAAAAAGTTGGACCAGTGTTTCAAATTTTAGCACTTTCGCTTAAACGGTTCGGGCCCTATGAATTAAAGAGTGACGGACAGACGGACACATCACCCACGGCATAAGGGTTTTAAGAAGTATCTACAAAACCCTAAAAAGGGTGAGATAACAATTGAAAATGTTAAAACAGTACAGATCAGGGCCTTTTATCAGCATTTCAGTTATTACAAATGGAACAATCTAATTTTATTTATTGTTTTACAAGTCGACGTACTTGTTATGTGTAGCATAATTTCACTTTAACGGCGTAAAACTGATCTGTTTCCCATTGCAAAAGAGCAGTCTAGTAGGTTGTTGCGGGGATGATTATTCAAAAGCTAATTTTACATTGAGAAGTCAGTTCATATATTAGGGTGCAAGATGAGTACAGCTTCTTGTACATTCTTCCGGGGGTCTTGGTAGCTTGTAGGATAGGAGAGCAGTTAGCTTCCTAGTTCCTCTTTTCAGTTAATAAAGTTAAGCAGCCTCGGGTGTGGTGATATTTTGGATGGGTGATCAAAGATCTGGGTTCAATCATTCAGCACCGCTATATAAATGGGTAGCTGCTAATTTGAAGAAGAGACTAACGCTTATGAATACCAATTGTAAGATTTATACAGCTGATAGAACGACAAAGTAACCCAGCGTCATCCACTATATACTTGAATAAGCCCATTGACAAAGCCTTTGGGTTGTTGAGCCGTAGAGTTAGTTAGTTAGTTAGATCGAAACATTATAGCACATATTTATCAACAAACAATTGTCAGTAATCTGATAATTAGCATAATCTAATTGCATAACCAGTCAACCGTCAACCCCGATAATGGAGGATCGAGTTTCTCTGGGCCTGATATTGACTAATGTCTCCTTTTTCTAAATGCCGAGAGAAAAATGAAGGCACTCTGGTGCGTGAGTCCCCCTTTCCACCCTCTCCAACTCTTTCCCTCAGATTTATTGAATGTAAACTTGTCGCAATCTATCAATTTGTTTTCTTTTATTTTCAAAAACAAAATCGTGTGACCGTGTCAACGAGTTTTTAATTTATTAAGAATTAAGAAGATTAGCCCACCTCCGAATAAAATAAGTCACGCACACCTTGAATAAAAACATTCCCTTGACCCGATTTTATTATAGAGTAAATGAAACCCGCAGGCAAGAGTCGAAACAAAGCTTCTACGTCGTCTCTTAATAATTATAACTACCGTTTAATTCCGATGTCAGTAGCCGGTGTAATTTCACCCAAGTATATACCGGCGTTGAACTGGAATAAAAGAAAAAGTAACATTAAAAAAAGAGAATGTAGGGCGGTAGAAAAGTAATACTCATAAATAGGGATCAGGGGGCATTAGTTGTAATGGACCGGGCCGAAGCTGAAAGCGACGGTAGCAAGAGTAGAGCTTACTTTACTGTTATGACCCTGCAAACTATACACGGCACTGTGCCCTTCCTCCTATTTAGACCTATACTGTCATTAACCTGGTTCACAGCAAACAGCTCCGCGTGCATAACTATACAAATAATATCTGCTCGAATCTTCTCCTGCACAAATACTAATAAAAACTCTCCTGTCCACACCAACTCTAAACACACTTACATTGCTCATCACATGCTGTATTGCTTACAAAACCAGCCAAAATCCCGATACAAATACATAAATTAGTGGTCCACTAACACCAATATAGAGAACATTCATAAAATTAGACCGCCATAATATAAGAAGCAGTGCTTTAGGTATGCGATAACTTAAAATTGTGTTCTGGGAACCATCTCGGCATCTTACCAGATCACTGCTTTCACTCATAAAACATCCAGTCATATTTTGACAGGCATTCTCACTGGTCACTGTCGACTAAATTAACACCTACACCGGCTTGGTCTAGCTGCTTGTCCAGTGCGTGGAAGAGGATAAAGTCCCGGAGGTAAGAGGTAGAAGAAGGAAACGGTATCTTTTGAGACTAGATACCTGAATCTGACCAGAAATCAAGGTTAACTTTTTCATGGGTTGGACTTAAACTTCCTCTTATTTCCAGCTCTGTCAGTACCTATATTTGGCTCCAAGTAAAAAAAAAAAATACGATTGAATTATTTGTTATTAAATCTTACTTAATGTATAGATAAAACTTAAAAAGCAAGTTGACGAATTTACAGTCCAAAAACTACAGCTAATGTTTAGTACAGTCAGAAGGGAAACTGGTGATTTTAAAATGCCAACCAAAGTGAAGGAGTAAATAGAAATACAGGCCGATTTGATAATTAGCTTTTGTGGTGATATTTTATTGTTTTTACAATAAACATATTAATTTATTCACTTCAGAAAAAAGCACTTAGGTCCGCACGCTGGTTCAATCAAATTTTCTTATCTTGGTAGCAGCCAGTTATTTAATAACAGGAATAATTCTCGCATCCGACATTAAGGGCAGTTGACAACATAAATACCCACAGCGGATTCCCCATTATTCGCTCTCGTAATTAAAGGTTGATTAAAAAAGAGTAAGTAATTTGTAAAACACGAATCACTGGTAGGTGGTGAATATTTTTAGCTCCAGCATGAAAGTCAATTATTTTATAAATGGAAATTCATACGTGATTGAAATTATTAGAAATTCAATCAGTTACTAGAATATTTTATTAGTTGGTTTTAGGTTTTTAAGGGTTTAAACCCCCAGTACTTGAGGATACATCGGTTGCTTGGTAAGTTAACGATTACAAAGGTGCCGACAGTGGATTCAAGGCAGCGTAGTCTCCTGTTTTTGACACGTTTAATATTAACTCTTAAAGTGATTTTTTTTTTTTTTTTTTCCAGGGACGGTAAATCAATTCAGGTAATAGAGAAGCGAAACACTTACCAAAGTAAACATTAAAAATCCCTATTTATGATTAAACGTAACAAAATTCAAAACAGTGATTAAATTTACAAATAAATACGCGATTTAACCAACTATATATGACTATGAATATGACATTGTTTAAAGTTCAATCATTATAACAACTCATCTCTGATCAATTATCACAACTCTCCACTAAAATTACCAACACCTGGTTTCCAGGCACTAAATCATAAATAAATAATAATATCCACAAACCATCAAAAAGTAGAACTAACAGGGTAAAAATCCAACAGCTGTTTTACTGACTTCTTATCAAATACTGAAAACGTAAACATCTTAGGCTTTCGAATTGATCGACCTGAACTAGGAAACTTGCTTTTTTTGACTTTTGGGTCTGGTTATAGCGTGAGCATGGGGAGTTTGAGCCCAGATGATTAGCACTTATTTTATGGTCAGACTCAAGTGTACAGTAGGATTCGGTGACCTCTTCAACATATATTTTCTTGTGCTTCTATATCTATCTTGTGCGACTTAATTATGAAGACAATGGTACCTTGGCCTTCCCAGTAATTTCTCCTGGAGTCCACATACGATAGGATGGTGTTTTCTTAAGAAATGTTTTATTCTTCCGTCTAACATTAGATAGAGGCTGAGATATTGATGACGACACACGCCCAGTCTTACCTTGGAATCGATTTCTGGAGTCAGTTTTATATCGCCTCTGATCTCCAGTCGTGTTTTCTTCAGATAGACTCTTACACTTTTTGTTTATCACTCCTCTCACATCACAGATGAATCAGTAACATAAATCAGTATCAATGGCTTTCATAACGCGGGCTGCGACCACAAATGCATTACAAATTTCTAATGCTTNAACTTAAAATTGTGTTCTGGGAACCATCTCGGCATCTTACCAGATCACTGCTTTCACTCATAAAACATCCAGTCATATTTTGACAGGCATTCTCACTGGTCACTGTCGACTAAATTAACACCTACACCGGCTTGGTCTAGCTGCTTGTCCAGTGCGTGGAAGAGGATAAAGTCCCGGAGGTAAGAGGTAGAAGAAGGAAACGGTATCTTTTGAGACTAGATACCTGAATCTGACCAGAAATCAAGGTTAACTTTTTCATGGGTTGGACTTAAACTTCCTCTTATTTCCAGCTCTGTCAGTACCTATATTTGGCTCCAAGTAAAAAAAAAAAATACGATTGAATTATTTGTTATTAAATCTTACTTAATGTATAGATAAAACTTAAAAAGCAAGTTGACGAATTTACAGTCCAAAAACTACAGCTAATGTTTAGTACAGTCAGAAGGGAAACTGGTGATTTTAAAATGCCAACCAAAGTGAAGGAGTAAATAGAAATACAGGCCGATTTGATAATTAGCTTTTGTGGTGATATTTTATTGTTTTTACAATAAACATATTAATTTATTCACTTCAGAAAAAAGCACTTAGGTCCGCACGCTGGTTCAATCAAATTTTCTTATCTTGGTAGCAGCCAGTTATTTAATAACAGGAATAATTCTCGCATCCGACATTAAGGGCAGTTGACAACATAAATACCCACAGCGGATTCCCCATTATTCGCTCTCGTAATTAAAGGTTGATTAAAAAAGAGTAAGTAATTTGTAAAACACGAATCACTGGTAGGTGGTGAATATTTTTAGCTCCAGCATGAAAGTCAATTATTTTATAAATGGAAATTCATACGTGATTGAAATTATTAGAAATTCAATCAGTTACTAGAATATTTTATTAGTTGGTTTTAGGTTTTTAAGGGTTTAAACCCCCAGTACTTGAGGATACATCGGTTGCTTGGTAAGTTAACGATTACAAAGGTGCCGACAGTGGATTCAAGGCAGCGTAGTCTCCTGTTTTTGACACGTTTAATATTAACTCTTAAAGTGATTTTTTTTTTTTTTTTTTCCAGGGACGGTAAATCAATTCAGGTAATAGAGAAGCGAAACACTTACCAAAGTAAACATTAAAAATCCCTATTTATGATTAAACGTAACAAAATTCAAAACAGTGATTAAAATTACAAATAAATACGCGATTTAACCAACTATATATGACTATGAATATGACATTGTTTAAAGTTCAATCATTATAACAACTCATCTCTGATCAATTATCACAACTCTCCACTAAAATTACCAACACCTGGTTTCCAGGCACTAAATCATAAATAAATAATAATATCCACAAACCATCAAAAAGTAGAACTAACAGGGTAAAAATCCAACAGCTGTTTTACTGACTTCTTATCAAATACTGAAAACGTAAACATCTTAGGCTTTCGAATTGATCGACCTGAACTAGGAAACTTGCTTTTTTTGACTTTTGGGTCTGGTTATAGCGTGAGCATGGGGAGTTTGAGCCCAGATGATTAGCACTTATTTTATGGTCAGACTCAAGTGTACAGTAGGATTCGGTGACCTCTTCAACATATATTTTCTTGTGCTTCTATATCTATCTTGTGCGACTTAATTATGAAGACAATGGTACCTTGGCCTTCCCAGTAATTTCTCCTGGAGTCCACATACGATAGGATGGTGTTTTCTTAAGAAATGTTTTATTCTTCCGTCTAACATTAGATAGAGGCTGAGATATTGATGACGACACACGCCCAGTCTTACCTTGGAATCGATTTCTGGAGTCAGTTTTATATCGCCTCTGATCTCCAGTCGTGTTTTCTTCAGATAGACTCTTACACTTTTTGTTTATCACTCCTCTCACATCACAGATGAATCAGTAACATAAATCAGTATCAATGGCTTTCATAACGCGGGCTGCGACCACAAATGCATTACAAATTTCCAATGCTTCTTCATAAGTCAATCCTGCGTTGGATCTTGTGGGTGAATACATTTTTAAACAATGGGTTTAATCAAAGAAAACACATTAAAAAAAAAGAAAAAAAAAAAAAAAGTAGATATATATTATAGTTCTATTTAAATACTACTATAATATATTTATGCTTAGATGTAATGAGTATTTGTGGCTTATTAGATAAGTTGTAAAGTGGGTGATGTTTATATGGCCTTTAAACTAACACAGTGTTTGACATTGGTATTGTTTTTAAAGGCAACATGAAAGGCAGGAAACTGTGAACAAGTTAGTTTTAGAGTGGAAATTTAAGGAAAACACAATGTAGTTACCGTGCAATGCTCGCCTAGCTAAATATTTGTAATACGGATACAACCAAGTTCACAACCACGTATAATCTACAGATCAAATACACTCCCCAACAAATAACTTTGCAGATAGTAAAACAAAGCTGACTCATACCAAACCAAACATAACTACAACCTATCAATCTCAATATTCAATAATAAATGTTTCATGTAGAACAATAAACAGATTGCAAAATATATTCTATATTTTGCTTTAAGGTAACAAAAGCATCGTGAGTTCTGAAGAAATTATTATTTTTTACTCATAATTCAATAATTCCATGACAGAAACTCGTTTTAGACGTCAGAGAACATGTTTAATCATATTTGTTTGTAGTTTAACAATTTTGCGAACCAATTTTAAAATCTACACATTTGATTTTAATGAAATTTAAGGTAACAAAAAAATTTTCAACGTTTTAAGCCCATTGTTTCTCTATTGCATAAACGCAATATTTATTTATTAACACCTACATCTTTATGAACTCGTCTGATTTTTTAAGAAATTTAGAAGGTAGCAAGGTAAAAACAATCATTCAGTTCAAAACGGTCACCCATCCATGTACTGACTACGCCCAGTGCTGCTTCCTCCTGCTGCGAAGCAGCAGGAAAGGCCACTTCAGTGTCCTCTAAAGTGAGGAAAGTTCCGAGGTCTGTACCCGAATTTTTATAATATACATTTGTAATAAAACCCTTTCATTTGATACCCATGCCATTGGCGTGCTTAAAAAATAACTAGTCAGTCATCTTGGGCTGTCCGCCATATTGAATTTAGAATGACGTCACTTAGCTAACTATGCATTTTCATACAAACTAAACGATAATGCAAAATTTCAATTCAATCAGTTGAGGATAAATGCTTTAAAATTCAGTTTTAAGATTTGACCCGAACCGAACGTACATACTTATTATACATACATGCATACAAACATTACAAGTTAAACAAAAGCTTATAAAAATTAATTCTAGACGGGATTCGAACAGGATTAACTCAACAAAACATTTAAACACTGTCTAGAAATTCGCACGGCTATGAAAATTCATAAATGAAATATGATTGCGTAAAGAAGTCCGGTCTCGGCCGTTTTGCTTCAAAAAGTTTGTTCAAACAGCTCTATGCACGGTCAAAATTGTTAGAGCAAACATTTTGACCGTTTATGGGACCCTTAAGTAATGGGACGTCGTTCTAGGTATTAACACTTATTGATGGTCCTCACCTTGAAATTATTAATATGTATGAAAACTGTAAATAATAAAAATAATTCTTGTCAAAATAAACAATTATAATTATTATTATAACATAAAAGCATGGGCTCTTTATTTAAAAAAATCTAACGAAATCTTTGCATTAAATCTAATTAATTATTTTAATCAATCCGTTTGACTTAGTTCTCTAAAATCTGAATGCAATGCACGGAATAAATAATTCTACAAATAAAAAAAAACTATTGATAGCGCCCCATGCTTTAATCAATAGTTACATAGCAAATACTGTGATTGTTCGTAGTACTGTGGCTGTTATTATTTTTTCCTTTTTAGTGTAAAAGCGTGTTTATGACAAAGAAAATTATGAACTATCTCTTATATATATATAATGTTATTTTTATTTCTATTTCTTTATAATTATTAACCTATTTTATTTGTGGTCGTATAATTTGCATATTAATACATTTCGTATTTTAAATTTTTGTTCTTGCATATCTTAATTGTTAATCTAATTAATTTTATTTTTACTTTATTGTTAATATTGTTTCTTCTTAGGCACTGATGACCCTAAAAAGGCTGGAACCTGCTTCGCTAAATACTCAAATGTTTAATTTACGTGGAGGGATCAATAGAGAACAAATACATGTTATTTGATCTCTATGTAGCTAAGCAAGGATCTGAAGAATACATATCACATCAGTGTAGTCCAGTCAATAGGGAGAAAAAAAGGGCGTTACCGTGCAAAAGGTGAGGTAGAAGCGATTTTGATATATGTTACTAAGGTCTGGTTCCTAATTAAAAATCCAAGTTTTCGACCTCAGGGGGGGTCGGCGCGCCCCGCGCCCCCCCTTCAAAGGTACGAAAATTGGGTTTTTTCACTATAACTCCTCAACTGTTGATCCTACGGGAAAACATGTTCAGTACAAAATTAATCTAAACAAATTTACCGACATTTTTTATATGAACATTTTTTTTGTAACTCGATTGTCTAACGAGCTACAGCGGCGAAAACATGAGTATTTTTTTCATCAAAATGGTCCCACTCTAAATTTTTCATATTTTTAAAATTTTTAGGGGCTATTCATTACTAGCCCAGGAAAAAAAGGCTTTTAAACAACAAAAGGTTGGGTAGGAACACTTTTTGATATATTTTATTTAATTTTGGTCCTTAGAGGGGGAAGGAGGGGGGTTTATGCTATCTATCATGTTGCAAGAAATGGTTGTTTTTTAAAAGATAATTTCTCAACAGTACATCCTACAACAAAATGTTTTAAACAAAATTAAAGAGGACAAAATTCCCTACAAGTTTTTCCAATACATTTTTTCTGTAACTACGTCGTGTAACGAGTTACAGCGGTGGAAACGTGAAATTTGTATCCCAAAATTCGCAATTTTTTCATATTGTAAAAATGGTTAGTGGCTATTCATTACTAGCCGAGGATAAAAAAAAGGCTTTTGAACTACAAAAGGTGGGGAGGAAATACTTTTTGGTACATTTAATTTGATTTTAAAACCTCGGGG
>KZ651194.1:556047-569143 GCA_001010745.2 Gerris buenoi
TGCTTCTGCAGATATGATACCAGAAGAAATAAATATTGATCTTCAATCGCAGATATGATACCAGAAGAAATAAATATTGATCTTCAATCTCCTACTACTCCTCGGCGCTACAGTCCGCGAAGTTCCCAGGCCGCCAAAACATAGCCTCGCCACTCCTCCCTATCCTGCGCACGTCTCCTCCCGGTGCGAACGCCCAACGTCGTCTTCGATTCTCTGGCCATCTCCTTCTAGGTCTGCCTCTTCTCCTTCCACCTCCTGGTCTTCATCCCTCATCCTCTTAAGACTCTACTTTCCTCCATGCGCACCACATCTCCTAACCATCGAACTCGTCAAAATATCAATGTCTGGTTGATCGTATAGTATAGATAGACCTATCACTTCTTGATTAGTGCGGAATCTCCAAACACCATCAACGGAAGTTATCCTCTTCAGTCCGTACTGGCGTCCAAGTCTCTGACCCATAGGTGGCTGTGGGTCAGACTAAACTTTTATAAACCATGGGCTTTGTGCTACAGCTTACGTTTCGTGATCTGAAGATGAGTTGTAGGGCGTAATTGCTACAATTTCCTACTAGCTACTAGCGCGATCCTGGCATTTTTCTCTTCTGAGACAGCGTTCCCATCAGTTATCCGGGATCTCAAATATGTTCGTGAAATCTCTGACTCTTTTTCTTCTCCTTTGATCCGCAATTTATGCTCCCAAACATTGTTTCTTCTATATGAAAACATATACTTCGTCTTCTGGGTGATAACGACAAGTCCTAATTATTTGCTGCTTCCCGTAGCGAAACGTAACTTTCTTCCAAATCTGCACGCCTCCAAGCTATGATGTCTATGGTCTATATCATCAGCGAAGGCCATAATCTGGGTCTTTTTGTTGTATATGGCACCAACCGAGAGAATCCTTCATATTGCTTTTTCTAATGCCAGGTTAAAACGTGTCGTAGAAACAACATCTCCTTGTCTCAAACCTTGCCGGTGTGCCTTCAAAGGTCCATATGTCTTGCAATAGTGCAGTTACTCTATGATTTAAACAGTCTCTTCCATTCTTCCATAATTTTGTTGGGATATTATCTTCCCACGGTGCTTTATTTGCGTTTAAACTCTCAACTACTATCCTCACCTCTTCTTCTTCTTCCATTGGTGGAGTACAAAGATCTTTATCTACTACTTCATTCTCATACAGGTCACCCTCACTTATATCTTCCCAATTCCCTTGATCACTTACTTCCTCTTTACCATCTAGCAATTGATGAAAATATTCTGCTCATCTCTCAAGTATCCTTCCCTTATCAATATCACCAATAAGACTTCCATCTTTATCCCTGCAAAAAACATAGCGGGGTTGAAACCCTTTCCTCTGCTCCTTTACTCTCTGGTGAAAAGCTCATTATTACCTTCAACCTCCTTGTACTGTTGAAAAACGGAAACACCGGTCTAACACTCCAGTAGAATCCTCAGCTGAGCATTGGAGGAGGGCAGTACTTATGCCATATATCGATTCTATGATTTCATCACTTAATTGTGGATTTTCAGAGGACAAACCTCCCAGGATATCTCTAAAATTATTTCATTCATTCATTATAAAGGAGATAGGCCTAGAAGAGCTAAAAGAAAGGGCCCATTCTTTAGCAAATTTTTACAATTTAAAAGACTGATTCTGTGAGTTGGCCCTCGACGATCATTCACCAAGGGCGTTAAATACGTTATGGATTAATGTTTGTAAACATTAATTTGTAAAAAAAACGATTCTGTGAGAGTGTGTGGAATTGTGGTTTCATATGTGGACAGATAAACAACTTGACAAGCAGACTGGAAAACAATGGAAGTAGTGGATATTATTAAAGAAGCTAAAGCTTTTTTTCCCTATGTACAGCAAATACAATTGAAAGATCATTTAGCACTCTGGGGCAGGTAANCTAAAATGGAGTCCATTTTACCCCTAAAAGGACCAAATAAGTGCATACCGAAGGTATTAAAGGATAATATATGCACACCTTGTTTCTTAGAAGTGAAATTTTTATAAATATGTTAAATAAATAATAAATGATGAAGAAACCCTTTTAGCAACTAGCTGTCAAGTACTTGACGGGATTTTTATTAGTTACTATAATCAGTTTGTCCAATACACTGTTTATGACAACATCACGAGATTCGTCAGTTGGATTATTAGTCATTGTATCTTACGGTATCAAAAATAAATACAAGAAGACACAATATAGATAGACTGGATAGATCACCTCTGAATCTCGACTGAATAATCGCTAGTGCATGTAAATCCATGCGTGTTAGTGATCCATTCTGAGTGAAAATCGCGCAGCAATTGTATAAGATTGGTTGAATGCGTGGATTCCGATTTAAAATAATGTAATCCGTTTCAATGGTTAAATATTCGCGCGATTACAAATTGCAAGTGCGCGCATGGCCTAACTAATTACCGTATTTTATAACACAAGTGGTACAAGATAGTAGAGAGGAAAGGTAGACTTAGAGGAGGGGCCGCCGATTGTTGTTCAGTTCTCATCTTAACTACGTCCTTATCTTTCCTCCGAACGAGAACAAGCTTCCATGCTTTTTCTTCTATTATACGAGTTTTAGATGGATTCGCCTTCGGGATCGAACAATAGTAAAAATACTCTGCCAATTAATGTGGCACATAGCTTCCTCGCAAAGTAAGACAAATTAAGAAAAATAGCTCGATAAAAATAATCAAAATGTTGCAACGGCGCGGCACTGTTCCAGTAAATATTTAATAAAGTTGGAGAAGTTTAATAAACATTTGGTGGAGAAACAAAGCCTCCAACAAGCACCAATACTTTATTTAATAAACAAATATAAAACTGCAACCAAATNATATAACACAGTACACACACAGTATAAATATAATCAATCCATTCTCGGAAACTGATTAATTTGGTTAACTTGCAATGCACATATAAAACTCATAGAGCTCTGTAATTATCGGTATAATTTAATATTTTAAAGAAAGAAGGTTTTGAGGATATTGCGTTGTGTGATGCGGTTTATAAAAGGTATTGGGGATACATATTGTATATTGCGGTTTATGGCAATATAGGGTTTAATTAATTTCTAGAGCAGGTGCACAAAAGTTTTTAGTACAAATATAATGCAATTATACAAATTTTGTTTTAGAAACATTACATGGTAACTAATAATTCCCATATTATTAGTTTACTGCTTTTAATTTATTTGTCCTAGTAAAGCCCATCAAATAAAATAACAACACTCAATATAATAATTAAATTCAAATTGCATTAATTTTAAAATCTCAGGATGTCAATCCTTATAAGACCCTAGCTTGCTGCAAAATGAGTATTTAAATTTGGAATATTAAAATCAATGTTAAAATTTTAAGAAACACTAAGACATATTAACAATTAGTTTAACCGATTTTAGCCGAGTTCAAGCAAATCGCTTTTGCGGCTAAACTAAGTAATGTTTAAAGAAATTAGATAAAACAATCATGTAATTATTGTAATTATTTCTCTTATGTAAAGCTTATTAAAATAGATTTATTATTATTTTATTATGTTCCGATAAGTACAGAGTTTCCTTATGGAAAGACGATATGTTTTATGACAATAAATTGAGTAAACTTTCTAGCATGTCTAAATAATAAGTCTTATATTATATGTCTAAATTAAATACTTTAAACCTATGCAGAATCTCTGTTATTCTCTCTGTCATTCTTCTAATGGATGATTTGTAATTTGATTTATCTATTCGATGAGTGAAGGGTTTATATAGTCAAAATATTACACATTAAATGCACTGTTTAGACTTTTTTTTCAGAATATCGTAATTATAATTGAATCGTTATTATAATTAAATTTTTTCACGAGCTCCAGTAACCACAGTCTAAGTTAACCTTTTGTAAATAGGGAAACTATATTGATGTTGATTAACTTTACTTGGGTGACAACTTTATCTATAAGGTGGCAGCGTTTTAAGATGGGACCAAATAAAGCGAAAAA
Organism: Gerris buenoi; assembly: GCA_001010745.2. Taxonomy (NCBI): domain Eukaryota; kingdom Metazoa; phylum Arthropoda; class Insecta; order Hemiptera; family Gerridae; genus Gerris; species Gerris buenoi. The sequence goes on from KZ651194.1 coordinate 560,042, forward strand.
GAAATTACGGATGGAATCAGATTCTGAGGAGGAGCTAAGGCCACAAAGGCAGTCCACGGAAAATACCGATCAAGACAAACCAACGCGTGTAAGTACCTCTCCAATTGAAAGACCTATGAAGCCCGTGATAGTCCCTAAAGAGTTCGATGGTAGTGGGAACTGGGATGATTATATAAATTATTTTACTATGGTTTCGAAAATAAACAAATGGTTCTTCAGTGAAAGCATTTCATTTTTAGAGATTTCAATGATATTAAAAGCAGGGGAAATTTACAGTAGAGTGTGCAGCGAGGTGGATAATTTTAAGGAACTATGTGGTGAATAGCATACCTGATCCCAGATCAGTTATGCTATTCACCCACAGGAAAAACTGAATTTGAGAAAAGGTGTTTTAGGAGGCGGAGACAATTGGATAAGGAGTCATTGAGGGACCTAGGGACAAATCTTAAAAGAATGGTAGTGTTAGCTTATCCTAGGTTGGATAAAGATGCTAGGGAGGAATTGTTGTTGGATCAGTTTATAGATGCTATAGAAAATAATCAGATTAGACTGGAAGTTAGAAAAGCTAGGCCAAAATGTTTGGAGAATGCTATAAGCCTGGCCCAAGAGTATCAAACAATCAATGAAATAGAAAAGCAGAGGCAAGGGACAGGTTTTAGTGGGGAGGTAAAAAAGGAATTAGCTAACATTGTAGTAGATGGAATTCAAAAGTGCCTTAGCGAACATACAGCAATTAATAATATTAATAAAACACTACAAGACCTAAAAGTGGTTTGTGGGGGAACGCGTGACCAACAGCGAGGTAAGGAATGGAACAGACGTATATTGAAATGTTATAAGTGCCAGGGCAACCATTTTTCAAGGGAATGCCATTTGTCCCAGGGAAACTAAACAAGGTTATTATTGGGGCCGACGTAATGACCGAATATAAGGGGCCAAGTAAGACGGTAGAGAGTACTAATGATGACACTGATGTACCTGCCGTGGCGGTTGGAGGGTAGCGTGTCAGGTGATGCAACAGAAGTTTTAATCGATAGCAGAGCAGGTTGTTTCTTAATATCTGACAGGCTGTGGAGCAGATTGAAAAACAAGCCTAAGATGAATTCTTACTTGAATAGGATAAGTAATACTCCAGGTGACTATCCCTATATTAGGTGTTTGCGAGTTGACCATAAGAATAAGTAACGTTAAGTTGAAGCGAAGATGTTTGGTAGCGCAAGGGATTCAGCGAGATTGTATTTTGGTAGTTGATTTCCTGGTGAATAATCATTGTGATGTGCTACTATCTAGCTAGGAAGTAGTGAATGCGGGGTTAAGAACACCTATTAAAACTAAGAGAGGGAATAAGAAGTAGTGTCATTTACATAAAGTTCAACCCAACGTATATCTCGACGAGATAGTAGTAATACCTGAACAATCAGAAATAGTGGCCAAAGCTAGGGCGAACGCAAGGATTGCGGGGACCGCCATTTTTGAACCTTCGGTAAAATTCTATGATACAAATAAGCTTTTGGCTGCTCGTAGTGTATCTTCAGGGGAGAATATTTATGTCAGACTATTAAACCCTTCGAATGAGCCTTAACGGCTAAGGCAAGGAATGTGTTTAGGACCTCTTAGCAGTGTGGAAGTAATAGAAACAGGTGAAGGTAATAAGAGCAGTGAGTGTTGAGATATGAGTGATGCATTTTCTTTAGATAAAACTATACTCACAGACAGGCAGATATCATAAGGGCACTTCTTAGAAATTTTAATGATATTGCGTCCAAAGGGGACTATGACTTGAGAAGAACTAACGTAATTAAGCACAGCATTGATACGGAGGATGCCGAACCTATAAGGCAGCGTGTTCGTCGAGTGCCAGTCCACCTTCAGGGTGAAGTGGACAATCTAGTTATAGGTATGCTTAGCCCTGGAGTTATTAAGGATTCATTCTCGCCTTGGAGTAGCCCTGCTGTTCTAGTAAAAAAAAGATGGATCACTCAGATTTTGTGTTGACTACCACAGGTTAAATGAGATCACTGTTAAAGATGCTTTCCCTCAGCTGGGAATTGATGAGATTCATGACTCACTAGGAGGTAGTCAGTGGTTCAGTACTATAGACCTAGCTAGGGCATAACACCAGGTTGAAGTGGAGAAGGCACATAGAGAAAAAACTGCATGTGCTACCAGGGCAGGACATTATGAATTCAATGTGTTGCCATTTGGCTTATGCAACTCGCCTGCCACATTTCAAAGGTTGATGGGGCAGGTCTTAGCTGGGTTAGAGTGGCAAGTAGCCTTAGTGCACTTGGATGACATAATTGTGTGGGGGAAATCTTTTGAGGGGCACATCGAAAGAATAAGAGAAGTTTTTAAAAGACCGAGACAGGCAGGGTTAAATATCAATCCAAAGAAGTGCAAGCTCTTCCAAAAAGAGGTTGAGTTCCTGAGGCACAAGGATACGGAAAATGGGATAGCCACAATGCCAGAAAAAGTAAGAGCAGTAAAGGAATGGCCAGGGCCTAAAAATCTGAGGGAACTCCAGGCGTTCTTGGGGACTGTAGGATACTACCGTAAATACATAAGAGGTTTTTCTGAAATGGCNTTTTTTTTTGTTTTCATCTACTAAAATAACGAGGTTATTAAAAAAGCCAAATCCCTTGAAGCCCACATCAAAGTGCAACCTTTCAATCCTACATCATTTATTTCAATCAAGTAATAACACTTTCTTTATGTACATATGTACACATAGTTTTTGTGTGTGTATTAACATAAATAAAGTGGATATATAACGTGGAAGGCTACTTCGCTGTTTTCAAAGGATAGCCAACATATTATATCAAGCCAAATACTACTCACGCACAATTTACTCACACATCCATCACAGTATCTCTGAAACTAAAGGACCTGTGGTCATGGAAATTTGTAGGTAGGTTCCTCTGACCCCTTAAGACATATTTTTACGACCTGCTTAGATTAGAGTTTCTTGTTTTGGTGAAACGTTCGTCAATACACGGAACCCTGGGATTTGCCACCGGGAACATCAGGCATTAGGTCTCTAAGCTCGTTCTTGACTACTTGCTGAGATTGACAGAGGAATATGTTCAGAAGCGGGGCTCGGAGGTAGTCGCAGGCGCTGCCTTGTGCCTTGGTTAGTCCCTGATTTCTGCAGAGCAGCCGACGTACTAGACGTATAGCCACTCCTGGTCATCTCGGTTCAAACTATTTTATAGGACGTTCACAGAAGAGCGAGGCTGGCTAAGAAATGTTTGTAAAGGTAGAAATGATTTAACAGAGTAACTGTCTTGTTAAGTTGAAGAAGCAGGGCGATCTAGTAGACTATAGACTACCTAGTAATATGTAGATGTACAGGCTCTGTATAGCGAAGCCTGCTGTTGTGACCGTCAAGAGCAAGTCCTTTATCAAGGAAATCTTAACAATAAAAGAAGAGCTCTTAAACTCAAATCTTTGCTTTTATTAACCATTTAAAATGTATAATACACTTAAATATCCATTAATAATTTCCCCCTAAACTTATAATAATAATAGAAGAAAGAACAAGAGAGGGGGAGTCGCTATATAGCGCACCATTAAATTTCCACCATGTTCCAAGAGTAACTCGTTAAAATTAAAGTTTTTCAGGCCGGATTCATAATGGCCGCTCTGGACTCTTTTCTCCTCTCCACCCTCCAAGAAGTAATTTGGGAGAAATTATTTAAAACCGGCAGGAGGGAAAGTAAAGTTTCCAGGGGGCTCTGCCCTGGGAGTGGCGTCCTAAAGCACGCTCCGCTTTACTTCTAGTTCAGTCGACCCCCCGAAAACCGATCTTCCTAATGAGACCACTTTTAATTTTACTGCGAATTCCTGTGCACCACCTTCATAGCCTTTCTTCTTGACAACCCTTATTTTTTTTAGTTTTCGAAATTCGTCGGTTAAAAGAACGGAACGTTGTGGAAATGTTTCCCCAGGCGGCTCGGTACCTGGAATTGCAGTTGGGAATCGGTCGTCAAAGCGCACTACCGAAGTTCACCCAGACATCTCGCAACTTCATCGGCAAAGTAAAACTAAAACAGTTAACGTCTGACTTGACTCTCTTCTCCCTGTATATTTACAGGTCCAAAATAATGTTTTAACATATTTTAAAACTGTGCTGTTTTAGTGAAAACTAAGAAAAAAACCAACCAACAAAATAATAAAGAACAATAGGAAAATAAATGTACAAATAAAAAAATAGTTTGACTGATAAAAAAAAAAAGAATAATAATACGTTAATACTATAAATAAAAATACAAATGTTTGCCTGACGAGTTTTTAAGCGTATAATTAACTTCATATGACTGCCCAGCACATATTTTTGCTTGAAAATTAACTTTACATGATTGTCCAGAACAAATATTGTAATCTACATTTGACCCACATCCCAACTATCAAGAAAGTTAAATCTTTTATTGATTATGTATTACTGATGGCAATACAAACATCAGTCATTACTTTTAAATTATAAATCATTAGTCGATAAATCAATAACTCGCAGCTAAAAAAGGTTATTTTCGTTTAAATTTAAATTAACATTTAATTTTAAACGGCTAAGATTTCGCAGTAGAGTAGAGCAAGCTCGATTGGAACCCTAAGCTCTTTCATTTTACACTCGCCTTAAGACACCCACTGTCACCGGTGCGCCTACGTATCTATACACTGCACTTAATCTAAGGTTCTAAAGAACCGATTTTCCCAGACACGGAACCAAGAATGTTCCCAGATGTCTGAAACGGATTTCTGTCTTGGAATTTTTGAAATCGGAGACCTAAAATTTTTTCGTTCTTCAGAACGATCACATAGCTTCTGTTACCTTCGGTAAGCTCGGAAGCAAAAATAGTTAAGAATGTATTTCCTATAAAAAGCGATAAATTTAAAATTGTGTCAAAATAAGTCGGATTTTCCTTCGGACAAAACGAAGAGAAGAATCGGCTCGGTAGAAACGTTTCCTGCGACTCATTAATCACACGGCGAAGAAAGCAGAAAAAAACATTTCCCCAGTTTTATCGTTAATGTTATTAATGGTGATTTAATGGAGATTTTTTTGTGTGTTTCTCTTGCTTTTCCGTTACTTCTTATAAGAGTAAATAGTTGAAAAGGATTTAATGGATTGTAGAGATTAAGTGGAATTCCCTTTCTTCTTTACTTTTCGGATCGGGGAAGCTATACTACCCGATTCCCTTAAAGAGTGATTTGTGACTGAGTGAACAAATGCTTTCGGACGACGGGCGGCAGAAAAAGGTCGGATCGGATGGGAAAAGGGTATAAGTGCCGGTGAACGTCTAAAAAGCATCTAGAATAGGAATAGGATCTAGTTAAGGGAGCCTTAAATGGCTCGGACTGCATTTCCGGAGAGCAACCGGACTGTTCGGAGTCGTTCTACCCTAGAAGTGATTGTGCAGGGATTTCGGAAACGAGCGTCGTGCACTCGGCTCCCTTACTGTCCTACCATATCCATTTGGAAGGAGTTAACAGGAAGAAGATGGGGGTGAAAGAAAGAAGCTCGTCTGTGGATATTATTCGTCCACCCTTGAGTATTGTGTCTGAACCAACGTCTCTCCTCGGCCCCACATCCTACGCCGTCATTTGTCAAACAGAACATTAAGAGAAGCTTTAAATCTCGCTTCCCATTACCAAGGGATGGTTTGCATTGTTACAGCCCTTTACACGAAAAAGCCCTAATAAAATCGAGTTTTTACGACTTTCCATTTGCAATGTTGTCTGACCTTTTCAACATTAACTGCGTGCGATGTCCTCCTCCTTGTTCGTCGTTTTCTACAAACTTTATAAGTATTAAAGAGGTTTTAAAAGTTATCTTCGATACGTTATATATAAAAGTAACTATTTCTGCTTTTTTTGTAAAATCGAATAAACTTTCCCTCGAGATTTATCGAATATAATAAAAAAGTAAAATTAAAATTATATATTGCACATATACTTACTTTATAATAATAAAATTTTGTTTACCGTCCTTGGAAAAATGTTTTTATCGATTATTTTTTACCATTATTACGTTCGTCTGATATTTTCAATTTTTTTTTTTTTTTTTGGGGGGGGGGGTTAATTTTAATCTGGGAGAACGATTTAATTTCAGAACTGAATTTAATTTTCCTTAATATAAAACAAGGTCATGAGAAATTGAAGTAACCAAAGTCTAGATTTACCGAAACAAAGAAGAAAAAAACTAATCAGAGATGCATTTTATCACCCCTCAAGCCTTAAAACAAAAAAGCGGTGTGCGGTGATGTCAGGGGGGGGGGATTAGAATAGGGTGAGGGATTAGAGAGCGGCCGGGACGACATACGACCCAACATTAATCCCTGTTTAACCGGGATCTCTTTGACATGGGAACCCAGTGTCCTCGGTTCCACTATGATTAATTTTACCCACGTGTCCTCCAAGTTTTTNGAAGTGCAAGCTCTTCCAAAAAGAGGTTGAGTTCCTGAGGCACAAGGATACGGAAAATGGGATAGCCACAATGCCAGAAAAAGTAAGAGCAGTAAAGGAATGGCCAGGGCCTAAAAATCTGAGGGAACTCCAGGCGTTCTTGGGGACTGTAGGATACTACCGTAAATACATAAGAGGTTTTTCTGAAATGGCACTTCCTTTGCAATTTATTAATAATTCTAACTTTAACAGCCTCTTATCTATCTAGTTATTACGCCGGTTTACAGTTTAAATTGGTCTAAAAAGGCAATAATTCACTCAATATATTATACAAATAAGCCGATTATACAATAAAAATGCAAAGACGTACTTACAAAAGTTGAGTCGTTCTATATTATTATATATATGCACTTAAGACCCACTTACCTAAAACATATAAACACAATTTAAAGTCAAAAATAAGTCCTTCTTCATAACAAATACAAAGCAATTATAAACTAAAATTTGTTTAAATATGAATATAAAAGTAACTCATTGATACGCCGCGCCATATCGAGAATTATTATTAGAGACCTATGAAGCCCGTGATAGTCCCTAAAGAGTTCGATGGTAGTGGGAACTGGGATGATTATATAAATTATTTTACTATGGTTTCGAAAATAAACAAATGGTTCTTCAGTGAAAGCATTTCATTTTTAGAGATTTCAATGATATTAAAAGCAGGGGAAATTTACAGTAGAGTGTGCAGCGAGGTGGATAATTTTAAGGAACTATGTGGTGAATAGCATACCTGATCCCAGATCAGTTATGCTATTCACCCACAGGAAAAACTGAATTTGAGAAAAGGTGTTTTAGGAGGCGGAGACAATTGGATAAGGAGTCATTGAGGGACCTAGGGACAAATCTTAAAAGAATGGTAGTGTTAGCTTATCCTAGGTTGGATAAAGATGCTAGGGAGGAATTATTGTTGGACCAGTTTATAGATGCTATAGAAAATAATCAGATTAGACTGGAAGTTAGAAAAGCTAGGCCAAAATGTTTGGAGAATGCTATAAGCCTGGCCCAAGAGTACCAAACAATCAATGAAATAGAAAAGCAGAGGCAAGGGACAGGTTCTAGTGGGGAGGTAAAAAAGGAATTAGCTAACATTGTAGTAGATGGAATTCAAAAGAGCCTTAGCGAGCATACAGAGGCAATTAAGAATATTAATAAAACACTACAAGACCTGAAAGTGGTTTGTGGNTTCCAATGAGTGGGACACATAATTTCCCTTCGTAATATAGCTTAGTTTACTTTTGTTTTGCTTTAACAAGCTATTATGGTCTAAAATTATTTAATTGTTCCTCTTGTTTATTTTAAACGTGTAAAAATAGTCTTTTATTACATGAAACAGCACCAATTTAACAATATTTAATATTTACAGACGGTCTAATTTGACTGATCATATTCATATTCTTATTATCACCTTCCTCTAGCTCGTGTAATTTAAGAAGATAATTTAAAAGTATGGCAGAATAATTGGGGAATAATTTTCTCTCTTAATGAAGGATGTAACTTGTTAGTAAAATCTTCTCTTTGTCATCTAGCCTTTTCACCTCTAAAATTTAAATGTGAACTAGTCTACTAGTAAACCAATAAGGTAAATATACAAAGTAATAAATCGTAGGGTTATGGTATAGTCGTATGTGAGAGACCTATTCCTTTTAAAATTCCAAAGTTTTGTTCATGTGTCGAGTTAATATCAAAGATACTGGTTAGGTAGTATGCGTCACTAACTAAATTGCCGAGAAAGGACCAGCACAGTCGGGCGTAACAAGGGCATAGACATAATAGGCATTTCAGGGCAAGAGCGGATCAGATCCTCTTCTAAAGCCGATTAGACGAGATACGTAGTTCTTTGAGCTTTCGGGTATTTTCAAGTGTGACATTATGTCGGGTGGAGCAAGTATCGTGTTGTCGGTTAAAGACCGAACGAGAACTTGTCAAAGAAACAGAATGCTCAGAGCATCTCTTGAAATAGAAACAGATCCGTTGTGTTAAATCCTTCCTTTCACGTACCATAACTACTTTACAATAAACTCCCTCTTCTTTCAAATTTTTCAACAACTAACATGGGAAAATATTACTTATAGTATACATGGTTATATTACATACTTAGTATATATATTTATATTAGAATAAGAGGATAAAACAATTCACAATAATTAGAGAAATACAAAATATATGTACATTATTAAATCTATTATTAGCGCTTACAGCATTATTTAGCTCACCGAAGACGACTTAATACAGAAAGGATTTAGTTAGAAGTTAACTATAACAATAATTCAGTAAACTAATCAACCAAACACGAATACCAAAACAAGAATTCAGTTACATAGTCATTTCGATCCAAAGACGACTAAATAATATACATCGCGTTTCCGAAATGGCGGCCATTTTACCCCCTAAAAAATTAAAACAGACCCAAAATTAGCCCTCCCCCCACCCCCGCACTACCCCATTAGGATAGGTCCTAAAAAAAGGGATAAATTTATATCTCTGTGGTCCAATGAAATTTCCGGGAGTTAATCTAAAAAAAGGGAAATTATAAAAATTTTAGGGGGCCGTAACAAGGTGGCCCCAAAATTTTTGTGATTTGAAAAATCGAAGTTGGGTATCATTTGAAAGGTATTGAAATTTGGTTCACAAAAATATATT
>KZ651194.1:629678-639850 GCA_001010745.2 Gerris buenoi
CGGGGGGGGTATAGCTGGATCTGGGGGGGAATAGCGCCATAGGCCTAGGGGGGGATGGGCACCCCTGATTTTAACAAATGAATTAATTAATTCACGTCAAAATCTTTGGAAGGCTAGTTATTCCTCTTTCACTTATCTAATCGAACTGAAACTTGGCACATGGACTCCCTACCATTACAAAAACATGGATGACTGGAAGAGGGCTCACTCGCCCTCTACAGATTTCGTATACCCACAAATTAATTAATTAATTGAATTTAATCATTATTTTTTTGTAATCTAAATAATTATATTGTTCTAAATGAATTTAATTATTTTTTAAAAAATTATTAGAATTAAATAAATCGTGTGGATTTACTACCCTCGCTGTCGCTCGGGTGCAAACTCCACACTCGCATGCAAAATGCTACTTTCCACACTCGACGCGTAATGTACTATTTATTACTTATGAAACGTTTGCTTCAGTTTCTTTGAGATTTAAGGGGTTACACTGTTTTCAAGTTTAGAGTACAAGTTTAATGGTAATTTATCTGAAGTTTAATGATTACATAAAATCACTTGTTTCTACCTATCTGGGTTGGTACTTACTCAGTGGATAAAAAAATGATCAGTTAATTCCAGTTACTCCACTGGAATCATTGGGATCATCCCCAGTACCATTCGAGTTTGGAGTGATAACTTTTTTAAGCTGAGGGCAGATTCTGCAACTTTTTTTTGTTTACATATATACTGATTGCCTTAAGCTAAACTATTTCAACTCTTCGTCATTTAAACGAAAAACATCGACTCTTTACTTGAATCGAAACTATTTTATTAAACATAGCAGCTTCTGGCCTTCAAATGACCGATCAGTGCCTATAATCGAACAAAAATAATGAACCAAGTAAGAATAATAAAATTTAATAACAACTTAAAACGGACTAATTAATACCAGCCCATAAAAACCCAGTTTTTATTATAAATCGTTTATATTTTCGCATTTTAGTTGTTAGGGGAAATATTGGAATTAATTCATTTCAATTTTAAATAATTATTTAAAAATGAATTAATTAATTTGTTACAATGTTTTTTTATTGGTAGAGAGTCGATATGCCAAGTTTTAGCTCGATTGGATGACTGGAAGAGGGCTCACTCGCTCACTACAGATTTCGTATACCCACAAATTAATTAATTTAATTTTTATTTAATTCTAAATATTTTTAAAAATCGTAGATAAAGTATGTTTTCAAACCGACCCTTCATAATAAAGTGATAAAGTTTTATCCGTAGGTTATTAATAAAGTGATAAAGTTTTATCTGCAGGTTATTAATTATTAATATAGTGATAAAGTTTTATCAGTAGGAAATTAATAAAGTGATAACGTTTTATCCGTAGGTTATATAAACATAGTGATAAAGTTTTAGGGTTTTAATAAAGTAATAAAGATTTATCCCTAGAATTTTATTAAAGTGTGATCTATAATCTATAGGTATTTATCAGTATCATCAAGTTAGGTAAATCAAAATTTAACCAATAATTTACTTAATTTCAAGCAATTACTAAATTGCTCTAATACTTCGTCGAAATAGCCTCTTAGAAATCAAAAAGAGATGTCATCGTTCGTTGTAAGGCGGTCGTGTTAAAACTCAATAGAAATTCCGTTATGTTCGACACAAATATAACGATGTTATGTCTTTATTCCAAACTATCCGTCTAAAATAATCCGTTTTTGTTATGAATAACTTCTAAATTGGGATATTTCGCTTACAAAAAGCAAATGCAATTGTCGATAAAAAAAAAGGGGAGAAGAAAAGATACAGATAAAACTTAGTATATAGAGAAGGGGGAAGAAATGGTGAAGGGCATGTTTTGTGGCTGTTGGTTTGGACTCATGAATAATTCANCCCCCCCCCCCCCCCGCTGTGTTGGGGTAACCCAGGGGCACGCCAACCGACAAATAATAATATCTAAATGCCTGAAGGGAATATGGCAACAACATTGGCAAATAAATGACAGTTTAATGAAAATGGACTAATGAGAGGAACAAATAAATGATTTATTGACAGTTGTCATGGAACTCACTCAAATCATATTTGATATTTACGGGTTCACTAAACCGGGAGCTATTCATACTCGGACACACCTTGCTTCTATTAAAAGTACAATACAATAAACTTTGATAGATTCGACTATAAAAGATTTTGTCTATAATTTTCAGACAATCAAGATACTAAACTTTTTCTCAACAATAAATACGTAATGTGGCCAAAACAAAACACAAATTACCATTTTGATAGTTTTTTTCGTAAATAACTATTATTCAAGACGTAAAAATCCTTTATCAACAACATTGTTATGTTATATATAGGACTAATAAATCAGGTACTTTATATCAGGTAATATCGAGTAGAACATCTTACACCTGGTATATTGAGAGTCCCTTAAACCTCTAGTTTCTAGTCTCTAGTTCGTATGATCCCTTTTTTTTTCGATTTCCTGAAACGAGCCATAAATAGTGACAGGTTGTATTCCAAGCTCATGTATTTAGGATTTACGGAGCGATAATAATGATTATCTACTCAAAAATATCTTTGATTTGACATACATCATAATGGCTTAAATCACTTAATTTTTGGCGGCCATTTTGAAAATAATTTCATAATATATATACATTTTCTTTTTACCATTAATGGACGCGTTTCGACTTATAATGTCATCATCAGTATGCGTGTTAACTTAGTAAGAGTAAGTACAGTACAGTATTAAGTATTAGAGTAAGTACAGTACAGTAGTAAGTAAGTACAGTATTTATTCTTTTTACCAAATAAGCATAAATAATTTTTTAACACCCTCCTTTTAGCCATAATTATTTTTAAAACATTGATAAAAAATGAAATTTTTTTTAATACACTTGAAGTATACAATACCTATACTTAAATATACTTTTCCTATTCTTAAATGACATGCCATGCTGACATTTTATTTAGTCGTCTATCATATTGACCGTCATCTTAAAATATTATTATTAAGTATGAAATTTCCAAAAGCTATAATGTTGTCATAAATGCTGAGATGCACCTGCGTGCAAAATTCCATGCAATTAAATCAGTTTTACGTGATCAAACTTACAAACTCAACATCCCAAGTCTCTGAAATTAAAAACTCAGTACCCTAAAATATGTTTTAAATAAATACGAATAAACTTAGAGGTCTAAATTGTATTTTGAGATAAATCTAAAGTAAGCATCTGCGAGAAATTGTAGATTGCAATTTCAACGATTTAACGGAATTCGAAACGCGTTTCAAAAATGGCCTGGGACAAGATTTAGTGTCCAGAATTTGACTGACAGTCAAAAATCTATCATATTATATGAATTCGTGGATTAAATTCTCCGAGAATTGGCACATACATACAACAAAGTAATGCAAATGTAATACTAAAGCAGCTGATCCAATTTCAACTCTAAATCATACAGATATCGAGTAATACACACATTATCTACTATACTAACTAATTTTGACTGTTAAAGAGTTTGTGTTCGGAATTTTGTCTCAATAATTAATTCAATGTGAAACAAAAACACTGTAATTAATATTTATATATGATTTCTTATTTTGACTCATCATGCTGTCAATAATTAATTTAGCGTAAAATATTATAAATAATAAATAATATAATAAAGAAATTTTCTTACATATTATTTATCTTAATACTACGGAAAATAAATATGTAGTTAGTAAAAAAATGAAATTTCGATTAGAAAAAAAGGAAAGATGGTCTGCTTCTTTTAAATGCGAGAAATGCAAAAACTGTTGAATTATTCAATTAATTCTAATTTATCTTTTCTGCGGGGGGAGGGGGCTAAGACAGTCATTATAGTTTATAAATATTTAATGGCATCGTGGACAGAGGGAAGCCCCCCCCCCCTTGAAAGCTCCATGTGTTCCCCTCCCCCACTAACGGATTCACTCCGAAACTGAATTAATCCAAATTTAATTCATCCTCCTCCAAGATTTTGAAATTCTGGTTCGTTTTTTTAAAAAGAGGAGAAATCTGCTTATCTCTGGGGAATTATTAACTCTTCATTACGCTCATTCTCCCCTCCCCCCTTTTCACAAATGAAAAGAAAATTTATTTAAAAAAAGAAAAATATTCAGAATTATTTCTCAGACAATTAAATTTGCTATAAATTAAATAAAAAAAGCATAAATAAATAAAGAAATAAAAACAATAATGCTAAAATGATATGAGAGAATATAAAAATGAAAAATGGGGAAGGAGGAAAAAAAGTAATAATAATAATGTAAAAAATTGTATTATAATATCTATAATTTTTACAATTTATACATAAAACAATATATATCTAATATTTTTAAGGATGAGACATTTTTTTATAATGAAAACTATGTTTTAAAACAATTCTGATATTATTCTCAAGTCATTACCTGAAAAAAAATAAAATAAATAAATAAATTTTATCTTGGTCTAAGTTCCCTTTCTAATAATTAAGTGTAACCTAGTAGAAACTGCGAAGGTAGAACAAGCCAAAGGTAATTTGAGTCTAATAATAGCTGCCCTGCGAGATTTGGTCACAGCCTTAATACAAAAACTTACAAAAAAGTATGAGTTTATGAGAGAAGGCTGCAGCAACGGTGAACTGAGTGCGAATAATATAATAAAATAATATAATAAAAATACTTATAACAGAAACCAATAATAAAAAAAGATTATTGTTAGAAGCGTTAGAGATTTCGAATAACAATAATAATATTAATTTTAATAAAGACTGCAGGGAATTGAATAACTATTACGCCGGACTACTTCACCAAGTAAAATAGAATAGATTTAATAAATAGAATAGGAAAATAGATTTAATAACAATAGATAGGTATAATAGATTTTAAAATAATAGGTGTAAATAATTAGATCCTTTAATTAATTAAGGGTTATGGTTCACACTATATTAAATAAAAATGTAAAAAATGGCCAATACCTTTCACTTTTCCTAAAAGTATTACATCGATTTTTTTTTTACAGATGTTGGCCTCTAAACCAAGTAAATCTCGCATCTAAACCATGTGACTTAAATTTTTTCTTCTAATCTAAGTGAATCAGATGTTTTCTTCTAATCAAAGTGAATCAGATTAACGCCTCTAAACCTAGTGAATCAGATGTTTTCTTCTAATCAAAGTGAATCAGATTTATGCCTCTAAACCAAGTGAATCAGATGTTTTCTTCTAATCAAAGTGAATCAGATTTACGCCTCTAAACCTAGTGAATCAGATGTTTTCTTCTAATCTAAGTGAATCAGATTTACGCCTCTAAACCAAGTGAATCAGATGTTCGCCCCTAATCCAAGTGAAATGAAGTTGATAAAGGACAGATAACAGAGTGTGTCATATGGTTTAAGAACAATGTAAAAAATGGCCAATACCTTTCACTTTTCCTAAAAGTATTACATCGATTTTTAACTTCTGTTAGGCCGCAAGGGTTCTTAAGGATTATTCCCTGTTAGGGATTTGTGTAAAAAGCGTTTTCTTTTTTTTGTCTGTTTGCTTATATATTTTTATATTTTATTTCCCTAACTCAAGTCCCTCGATGTTTTATTTTCTCGGTCGTTTTGTACGAAGGGATTTTTTTTTTACTCCTCTGCCCTAACAAGGTTGCTAGAAGGGGAGAACTGACCCTCAAGGAAGAAATAGGGAGGGAACCCTAATAGGATTATGATATTTGCAACATGCAGCTTGAAAACCCCCTCTACTTGCTAGGGCAGATGTCACAACTAAACCATCAACGAAAACACCCTTAAACGGCCAACAAAACACCAGATAAGCCCTTAGTATCATACATAAACACACACACACACATATATATATATATATCCACTTATCATACACGTGTTTAATAAGCAAGATAGGAATAAATATTACCTCTGATAAATTTTAATACAGAGATGCAAGAATGAAATTTGGATGGTTGGTCAAAATTAAGCCTACTGTTGTATATGCTAGAAAGTGTACTTTGAGTTCGAGTTCAATTGAACTAATTCATAAAAAAGTTATAGTTTTCTTGGCGTCCACGATCAAATTTGCCCCATAATTTCATTCAGTTTTTGCGAACCACCATATCTTAAAAACTAATTGTTCAACCTTCTGCGCTTATTTGTTTATCTTTCACATGCTCACAAACATTTATTTACACCAATATCATCAAAAGTACCTACTAATCTGATTATTATTAGGTAATTTTGATGGTCCGTCGAAAGTAGACCAAACATAACCCAAGATTAATTTCAACCGTCCGCATCTTTTAATTTTTCTTAATTGAAACTTTAATATATGTGAAAAATCAATTTTGACAGATTTAAAAAACAGGGGAAAATTAAATAAATTTTACAATAATAGGTTCTAAAAGCGTAAAATCATTAAAGTATACGCGCGAGGAAGCGACGTGCCAAACTAATTGGGAGACTATTGTATATATCGGGCTTATTTTAAGGCAGAGGGTTCGTATTTATATGAGAAAGTAAAAAACAGGTTTATGATCTATTGGTAATACTCTAAATTTACGAGTATATTAGGAGAGTCCAAAATAAAATAAGCATAATGTGATTTGTTAAATTATTTATAAGTAAGTACTGATTTCTTCAGATTTGTATTTCTATTCGATACAATAAAGCCTGTAAAGTACATCGAAGTTACCGTTTCTATGGTTAAAAGGTATGTAAAATAAAAACCAATATAGAAGCACACGTGTGTATATAAGTCTCTACTCATGTTTGTGTATCTATTCAATCTGTTTTCACCTGCCCTTCTTTATGTTCGACCCCTGGAAAAGTAAATCCTAAACCTTTTGTAGTAACATGTATAGAAGAGTCTTCGATCAAATTTTCGACGATAGATGCTTAATAATAGGGAGGATAAGACGGAACAGAGGCAATAGAAAACACGGTAATATCGTAGTAGGGGAAGATTAGATCGTTTTGATTCCGGTAGAAGGGAGCGGGCAATGGTTCGTGAAAACAGCTCTTACAAGGTATAATAAGGGCATTTTGTAAAGTCGCAACAGTTTTGAAAGCGTTAGGGTCCTATAAAGGTAACCGAGGTGAAATATCGTACTAAGCTTCCAGCCTACATTAGGGTAAACTTTGATTACTCCTGTCAACATGTCGCTGCCTGTCAAGAAGTCTGCAGAAAACTTGACACCTCTCACAGAGAGACTGACAGACAACTTGACACGGCAATCTCACAGCTCATCTACAACAAACAAAGTAATAATAATAGTCAATCGAATCAAATACGGCTAATAAAAATCTTTCCGATACAAACCGTACTAAATTTCCTCTATATAACTATGTACTTGGTCCAGTGTTTTCCATTTGTTAGTTCTTTTGAGTTTTCATGGTTACATTTAATTATTATTCTTGAACATGGTATCAAAATTTACCATAAAAATAGCTCCTCCTTGGTAAAAAATCGAGCTCAGCCTCTCATCGTCCGCGAAGTAATAATAGAGTAGTAGTAATATTCTCAGGAGTTAGATTATTCCCGAGAAAGCAATTCCTATGGTTAGATTCGCATTTAAATAGCCTACATATTAATTTGAACTTCTTTTATTAAAATTGTCGGAACCATTTTAGAGTAATCTATTATTTAAGTTTTTTGAGTGTTTAGGTGGTAGTACCCGAACTTGATTCCATCATTCCTCGATTTAGCCTCAGGGTAGGATTTTTCCTAATATGCACGCCAACTCAGCCCAATAGTTTAGGCTCTACGCGTCTGCACAGACAAAAGACAGGCATTTTTTTTTTTAGACTCAGGAGATCTCAAAAAGTGTAAATCCATCTAAATCTCAAAATGGAATTTTCAGTTCTCACAATAATGTCTCTTCATATATAATCACTCGTATATAAAGTCAACATATGTGTGTATATGTGTTGTGTGTGTATGTTCTTTATAAAAATCTGCAATTTCACTTTTATCTCGATGAAAATTTGCTCACCTTCAAAGCAAGGGGAAAATCACTGTCTACGTGAATTTTCGAATTAGAAATTTTGGTACACAGGGGTATGGGATACAAGTAATAAATTCCCTTGATAACGCATATCGTTGAAAAGCTCTTTAAGAGTACAGTAATTGTTGTCATTTACAGTATCGTCATATTTTCTTTTAGGAGGGGGGTAAATTTTGGATATTTGCAAATTATCTTATCAAAGAGGAGGATGTATAGAAATAGGTGGGAGAGATAGAATCTAGATATTCTCGCATAATAAAAGAAATTAAATTTTTCTTGATAGTAGTTTATAAACTTATCAAATTAACTCCGTAGCGAAGCACGGGCAACCAGCTAGTACATAATATATACTAAAGACATGGCAAAGTAAAAATTGGTATAAACTCGAACAACTTTGTCATGTACGTGGCAAGACTATTTAATCAATTTTCAATCGGCGGATAGGTCTGTAAAATATCCATACCAGTATGGCGACTGTGTATTTATAGTTTGTGGCCTTAAGAGTTAGTGAATTTTCCAGCACTTAGTCAATTTCTTCTCATGTACTTATTGGCTTTTTAAATGTATAAACTTGTTCAAAACTACACTTTAGGGTTTCATTTATTATGATAAAGCTGCCCAAATAATCTAATTAAGACGCTTTGGTTCTGATCGTGAAAACGGCTATTTGGAATTGAAAGCGGACATAGTTCGATAAAGTTATTTTTGTTAACGTCTTTCTTTATTCTCGCTTGATCCCAATATTTATTCTAAGAGATACTTTGCTAAAAATATAAATTTACATCATTAATATTAATGTATAAAGAAAGGGATTCAAATACTCTTATTGCGAATAAGAATATAAAAGTAAAAGCGGGATGTTTACCCTACGAAATCAGTTAGTGCTATCGGAGGTTTAGATTACAACCGAGCCGAGCACTGAGGCAACATTACGGTAACATAAACTCGCAGATTACCGTATTTACAAACTAACTCAGGCGCTTCGAGTTGGCTTGCCGTAGGCTTAACTCTCTCACTAACAAATTCTACTTTTCTCTCTCTTCTGTCGAGGGTCATTATTATCGGTAAGGGTCTAAAAAAGGACTGGGGAAAGGCACGCAGAGACGATAAGCCTTATCACGCGAGCATTTCAAAGCTAGAGGAGGGGGTATTATCAGACCGGGTCGGAGAGAGCTAATCGCTTAGCCGACATATTTCTTCTTAAATAGACTTCAGCCGACCTCTTCCGAACACTCGCGATACACTTAATACCGAATTACAAAACAACACAGAGACCGACAAAAAACTAATTGTGAAAGACTCGAGATCGGCTCACAAGTAATGAGCTCTTGTCTTTATTTTAAATCTAAATAATAAGATAGAAAAGAGACAGCGGCAGGATCGCGTTACTTGAGCACATCTATCTTCTCTACGGGGCCTCCAAACACAACGGTCCTCACTTTATTTTCTTCAATACAATCCTGTATTTACTTATAGTCACAATTGTACGTTATGCAAAAATAATAACGATACTTTTTTTTAGTGCGCTTTAACAAATAGACTATAAGCACACACCAATAAATGTTGTTGCTATTTGAGAAATTTAGGTTAAGTTTCAAATTTCCTTCATAATGACCATTCCATGCAGGAATTTAAATTGTATTTCACTGGTAATTTTGTTATCTTGCGGAATTTCAGGAATGCTGATTGGTATTTGGAATTTAGAGTTGTGGTAGAATATTATTAGCCTAAGGGCAGTGACAAAGGATGTGGTACACAACTTCATAGTAATTTTTTGGCCACATTGAGTAGAAACAAACGTATTAAGCTTATAACCAACAGAATATTAAAATTAACAGAAATTAAATAAACAACAGAAGAATGCAACGTCCCGTTTTAAATTTGAAATTAAAGAACAAGTTACGTTATTATGACTAATTCCATGGCTTTAGCATTACTTTACATAAAGAACCAAAGTCGCAAATTCACCTTGAAGGATGCCAAAGTGTTAGTATAGGGGACGGATGAGCAGAAGCGACTTATATTAGAAAAAACCCTTCTTCAAATTGAGGAATAATATTGACAATCTACATGGTTTTTACTCTGGACTGATTGTTAAAAAATATTTCTAAATTATGCATTTATATATATTTTTTTAGAAATAATTTATATGCGTATTTTAATTATTATTATTATTTT
>KZ651194.1:664510-676095 GCA_001010745.2 Gerris buenoi
ATATATATATATATATAGCGGAGATAAATATATTTTGTTAAGGAAACGGCGGAGGGTTGTGGAAAGCCATATATCTTGAAGGAATCAGGTCAGTCAAAGGAAAACGGCAGAGAGGAAGAGTGATGCTATGTAAGGGGGAGACAAGGCCTGGCTTCACGAGTCAATGATGAAGACAGAATGCTTCCCTCTCTCCCTACCTATTTATAATCTCTTGGTCCACACAAAATACCGCAAATACACACCACAGCCATCTTCTCTTTCCACAGAGTGAAAACTGTCGCAACCATTAAATTTACATTTTATTCGCGCTTCATCTCATTAGAAACGAATCATTAGATCGTTATTCAGCCTTCATCTATTTCCCTCGCCCAGATAAAACACAAATGTTTTTTTTTTATTGCATAATTTAGTACTTCGACATGCATCAAAATTCATATTTGACTATTAGCTATTGCAAATGTATTCGCTATCATAAACTGAACTCTGTATATTATAGACATTTTTGCATAAGCTTTTTAATTATTTTATATCTGTCAACCAATATAATACTTTCATCTTAAACACAAACAAATCTGTGACCGATTTCATAACTTTTTAAGATATATCTAAACTTTGTCGTACATCAAACTGGGAAATTTAACAAAAATTTGGTTACAAGGAACAATGTTGCAGATTATCGTTGGCTAAATCAATTCAGTAAGTGCAACCGTTGGATAGTTCCTTACATCTTGCCGTTTCAAGTCATACGCCTACTTTTGCATTATCAATTAAAAAAATAAATAATTACAAGATAAAAAGAACTTTTTACTACGTTTTTATTAGCTTGCTTTCTTGTTTGTTTGTTTGTCCAGTACAAAACTTGCTATAGATTTTCAACTAACTTCCCGAGTAGCTAGAAATTTGAAACTTTTAGAATAGCTAAGAACACGATGACAATGAATTATTTTAATACTTTTAGCCATCTTTTAGCAGAATTTAATTCATTTTCAGCACATTTTGCAGTATGAAAAGTTATTTCGGAAAAAAATCCGGAAGTTATTCTATTTGTTTTGACATATCCCATATTTACAATCTTCATTTTGTCAGGTTTTAAATTTATGATTTATGACAGAAAAATTTACAAACGTAGTATATAAAAAGTTATTTTTATCGTGCAATTATTATATACTACGTTTTTAAATCTTTTTTTATAAATCATAAATTTGAAACCCGTCTAAATAAAGATCTTGAATATGGGTCATGTCAAAGCAAATTAAGTAACTTGCGGATATTTTTCGAACTAACTTTCCATATTGCGGATTTTTTCCGAACTTACTTTGCATACAGCAAAATTAGCTGAAAACAAATTAAATTCTGCTGAAAGATGGCTAAAATAATTCCGTTCTAATCTGACTTGGGTCAAAGATTCATACTGTCCTCAAAACTTTTCCAATCTAAGCATGGATCTTTGTGGATCGTTTATCGCAGAGTCCAAAAGATCCTCAGCCAAAACCAAGAACCGGTTTTTGTGACATGCCCAGTAATGACAATCGTCAAACATTTCAACAGGAAGTTTTCTATCTGATAGTTAGGTTTCCTTGAATATTTTAAATACGGTTCGAAAGAGTCACAATCGCATTTCAAACTGAATATATAGCAGTAAAAAGTAAGTGTCCGTGCATAAAGCCTATCATAAACGATTCCTGAACGATACGTGGGACGTCGTAAAGGAAGGTACATACAGGGGGATTTGAACAACCCTAATGTTACATTATGGTAGTGCCAAGATCTGTTTGCAGTGCGGTAAATGTAATGCGAATACGGGTTTCTTTAAATTTCGTAATAGATGAAATATTATGTACCTACCTACTTTTTTTTAAACTTTTTTCTCGATTAACTACCCGGGTTATTACAGGACGGGGTTATCCGGCCACTTTACTCATGTATTCGATAAGATCATTAGTGTGAAACATGTCTCACCACTCTGGGATACGAACTCAGAGCCGGGGTTTAGACCTTGGTTTAAGAGTCGAGTGCGTTAACTACTCGGCTACGCCGGCCCCCAATAATATGTACTTATTAGTACATTTCTTCGAATACTTTTTCTGAGAACATCTAGATAATCTTAGCTGAAATCGTTGTAGATATATATTAAAATTTATTAAAGATAACTAAAGATTAAAGCGTAATAGAGACGTTGTCTTGTGCAGGACGATTAGATAGCTTTGTGTAATACAAGGTATAGATTGCTCTGTATCAAAGATAAACCCCTCCTGCAAGTCTAGAGGAGAAATTATCCTTACCAACTTTAGAACGTTCAAATTTAAACGTACTAAATTTCAACCAGGGCTTACAAGAGAAGTTTGAACAAAGTTCCATGGTATTCCCAAAGTTTCATGGTATTCCCCGCAGCCCTTTGACTGTTCAACATCACTTCCTTATAAATAGATAAACAAGTCTTACCATTCATAAATGGTTTAGACGGTTTTCCGAGCCGGGCTTAAATTTCTCAAACTATCTTAGATGGAATAATTAAAGTGGAAATTTTCAACTAGAATTTTGTCACTTGTTTTATTGTTATTTATCAAAAATAGAAAACTCGGTAACAAACGTTATAAAATATTTGAAGAGAGTTTATTTTATACTCTTTTTTGTATTTTGTCTAGACTGATATCAGGGTGATATCAAGTTTACTTGGCGCAATCTATACCTAATATCAACATTAACACAGACATTGTAGAGATAAAAGAGGTTTGAGGTTTCCACCGAGATTCTGTGAAACTTCCAACTTCTTATTAAGACAAAGGTGCCTCGTGCTTCGTTTCCCTTGATCATTCAACTCATCGCAAACTGAACTATTTATGCCGAGCTTTCTGTGTAATAGTAGCATCGAGGACACAAACGGGAGGAAAACAAAATAATCGGTTTATTACTAAGAAAGTGTTAACGATTGTTTTTTGCCACTGCAGCAAGTGCAGTGTAATATAAAAAAAAAAAAATAAAATATGTACTTCAATTCAATATGAGCTACGATTTATGGTAGTTGTAAACTGATACTAGTTACTGTTCCTGAGGCACCAGGACTATAATACAATATACGGCCCGGGAGGCTGCAGTTTGAGGAAAGGGGGGTGGGGGATGCCACTTATTTAGTGAAACTTAGAATACGATCTCGTTAACATTTAGCTACAATATCGTTGAGTTAAAGACTGGTTCCAAGTTTAAAAAGGATCGTTGGGTGGAATGTACTATTTCTGACTAAGCCACTTTTTAAACGGCTCGAATTAAGCCCTTTTTAATTATCATTAATTACTATAATGATTAACTTTTATTTTTTGCTTATATATTAAAGGTATTTAACAGATTTAAAAAAAGTGAGAAATCGCATAACAAGTCTAAGTATGTTAAAGCCCGTGTTTTATAATAACCTTGTTAGAAAAATACAGAAAATTCATTTAACTCGAAATTATTAAATATTCCACGAAAAAGGAGGAAAAAGAAAAAAGGTATTATTTAATTTAATTTTAAAAGCTGTTAAGGAAGTTAACCTCGGCATAAAGTGCTTTAAAGTGTTAAAGAAATAACTCTTAATGAGGGCGGAGAGAGTTGATACTCTGGAGAGTAGGCAAGCATTAGGCGGTTTTAATAACTTGGGCGCGACGACGTCAAGTCTTCTAATGAAGAGTAGCCTACAAGCCAGGGTATATTTATTTCTGTTGGAGGCGGCTTTTAACCGCTTGAGAGCTGTTTACAGTTGTTAATGCGAGAGACGCCGGTACCAAGTGAACTTTACTTTGCTTGCTCAAGAGACCCGAGCAATTCACAATAACTCGCAGACAGCTAGTCCCTAATATGTGTTTATACGCATTTAATAATGTTTTATTGTTAATGAAAGAGCTAATTAAATGCGAATTTAATATTACATAAAACTTGGCCCAATGGTCAAAAACCTATTAATAAAAATGTTATCTAGTGATTAACAAACATTGTATCAAATAGCACAAACATTTGATTATGATATCTTGAAGGCCTTACACGTATCAAGAGTTCAAAAAAGTAGTTTTTACAATATCTATCTGTTTTTTGTATTCTGCAGTCTGTGCAGCCTCGTAGAGTAGCGTATAAACTAATTGGCGAATTTCCTCAGACGCCGTTGCGTAGTGAAGTTTAGAAATAGGACTCAAAAAATGTCCGTTCTTCGGAACGAAACCCACCCTCGGTAAGCTTGGAAGCAAAATCTTAACAGTTTTAACAGAAACAAAAAACGGAAGCATAAAATCAATAAAGTATACGAAATAGGAAGCGAGGAAGCTTAGTGCACACTAATTGGTAGTATTTTTTCTACTCTTTAATAAAGTTAATTGGCTCCATCTTGAAAATATAAAGTATGAAACTTGCAAAAACTATTCAGTCGTCACAAATAATGAGATGCAGCTGTTTGCTGAATTTTTTTCATTTTTATTTTTAAGTAAGTTATCGATATCGTTAGACTAACTCACGAACTTTTAAAATCCCAAGTTTCTAAAATAAAGATCAATCATCTAGGGTAAAACAAAAGCCTTAAAAGGTTTATCTAGATATAATTATAATTATAAATAATATTTTCCATCATTGATAAAGAACTATATTTTAAAGATTGTTTGCGAATTATTTTGACGGATTGCCAAAGAGTTTGATAGCCGGTAAACTTCCAGTGGAAGTGAAACGGCAAAAAACACAAAAAAAGAGAGATTAAACTTAGTTTAGTAGTTCAAGGATTGTATTCTAGAAGAGGACTCTTCCCAAAATAATTAATTCCAAATTAACTGACCAGTTGCATTTATTCTTCTCTATTATTAATCCAGGGCGAAATGTTGCTTTTTTGCACTTTCACAAATTGCAGCCAGGCTCTGAGAAGCATTGAAACATGCTGTACTTTCCGGCGGGCTGCCCTTGATTTAATACCGACCCGTCGCTCATCAGGATCAGTACGGCACCTCTCAAGGCCCGTTTTCGTCCCGAAACATCCCTCATTCACCGACTATTTATCCGTCCGGATCCGGGGAGATAACCGGTTCCAAAGAAAAAGAGGCGAGAGGAAAGCGGCTTTAAGGCTGAATTATTAATAGGGTAACATCTAATCCAAAGCCGGATTCATATTTTCCCCTCTGCCGAGTCTAAACGCGTTGCGTTCACTTAGTTTCTTTCCTAAAAAGAAAATCCCTCTTATCTTATTTTCGGCAAACAATGCTTGAGGGCCGAAACGAGAAAAACCCATCTCGATTCTATCATTTGTAACAATCCATTTAATAAATTACAAAGATTTTAGTCGAAAGCATAACAGAAATAACGATCATTAATAATCGAAATAATCAATGAACAAAAGCAACATCTATTTCCCAAATAAATTTGGAAAACACAATTACTTAAATATATAATACTTTCGTTACTTCCTATAACTCTTATACCTTATAAACAATGACAAAAACCTCTCTACCAATATGCATTCACCTGCGGACTCCCTGTCATTTCAAAGCGTTCCATCTTCCCACCTCTTTCATAGCCTTCAACGAATTCCCCTGTCACCTAGCTGTCCGACCAGTAACTTTGAACGTGGCCCTATCCATCTCAGTCTTCCAGCTTTAATGTAGGAAAATATATGCGGGGTTTTCAAATAACGGTCTCAGTTCTTGGTTCGTCTGTTCTTCCTTATCATTATACGTTT
This sequence comes from Gerris buenoi, assembly GCA_001010745.2. Classification (NCBI taxonomy): domain Eukaryota; kingdom Metazoa; phylum Arthropoda; class Insecta; order Hemiptera; family Gerridae; genus Gerris; species Gerris buenoi. Next base: position 670,194 of record KZ651194.1, read on the forward strand.
TTTTGGCGGACCAAATAATTTACTTAAACCTTCCATTCCTATCGTCTTAATATTTCTTGACCTTTCATCCCTAAACCTTATGTTTCGAGGCCGTATGTTACTACTGGTCATAATATGTTTGGTATTGTTGAGTAAATTAGGAATTGGATCGGATCTCGAAGAAAGGGAGAAGAGAGTAGTAGTACTTATTACCTGTATTTTTATCATACGAGTATTAATATCTTTCATTATAAGTGATCCAAGCCGTAGATTCAATACTTAGTTTAAAGCTGTCTCCTTCCGATTGTGCCTTTCATTCTGAATTGTGATCCCTCAGCTCTTTTGTAGCTCTATAGAAGGTTCTTTGTTTTTATTATGTTCACTCGTTATGTGGAGGAATATGTTATGATTATGGTGGGTATTACTTACATCCTCGCAGTCACGGTCCTCTTACATACAGCATACAAGAGGTTCTTCCAAAAGAGATGTTTCAACACTACCCCGTGCATAATCATTCCGGTCAACCTAATGAGTTTGCCATCTAACAGGAAGTCACTGAATGTCGAAATACAGACAAAAATGAAAGGGATTGGTGATGGTGAGGTGATACATAAGTAACGAGAATAAGACTTCGAAATTATTTCTGCAGTCTTGTCCTTCTTCTCGAAGGAAAAATTGACGTCAGCAGCGATTGGCGAATTAAGGTCTTCCCTGGAAGTCCCCCCCCCCCCAATTAAAAAGTTAATATAATCATCAGTTCAGAGAGACCAACCCGATACTTAAGGTACTTATGAGTCCAGAAGACACATGATTAGCTGTATAAATCCTATTTCTTTGTCAGCTTACTTCTAATCGAAGTTATATAAATAATCTGATTTTACTATTTTCGATAATTATTTCCACTACTACTAAATCTGCAGCTAGAAGAAAATTCAAAGAACACTGCTGGTTTCAAGCAGTTGTTTAAAATATTCAAGTATTGTTCTCCCGGTAAATAGAGTGCAGTCACTAAAAAGCAAACAATGTAGAAAAGATATTGCTGGGATTTGTAAACACGAAGAGTACAACAGACCGTTGTCATATCGCCGTGCCTGGACACAACGTGGGCCAATCTCAAAATACAACAATGGAAACCGGAACTCAGTAGATATTTACTCAGGGGAAGCCTCACACAGCTACGAGTCGCCATTTACTACACTCGTATCAGTGTCACACCATCCGACTACAACGGTTTCGTTTTCACTCGCCAAAACACTACGCATGCAAAATTGAGTTCAGGTTGCTTGCTTTTCAATGGAATTTTACACACTGCAGTGCAGAACCAGGTGGCGGGTAATACAGCGGCTTTCTATTGGTAGGTAGTCAAGGGAAAGACAGGATATAGATTTAAATGGAATCCCAATTGATACAACGACCGTGCCCTAATCACTTAACAATCCATACACCAACAAAACTACTCAAAAACAAAAGGTCTCGCAAAAACTAACTCCTGCCACATCCCAATTTGAATAATCAATAGAGAATTTAGTTTTCAACAAAANATATATATATATATATATATTGAATCAAGAAGCCAGATTAAAAAAAATATTTCTTGGGAGCACCTAGGAGGTAAGAGGAATACCTACCAAATTTCATGGTCATAGGTCTAGTGGTTTCAGAGATATCGTGATGTTTCAGTGAGTCAGTGGTATTTGGATTTTATATATATAGATGGAGGTTTAATATTTACCTAAATTTTCTACTTCGCAGGGTAGAACCAGTGTGTCTCCAATAACCACTCTGTAAGTATGACCTCGTGTCACGAACCTGGGGGCCGGTGTTGCTCCTGCGTTTCCTGCGAACATCGCCAAAAAACACAAATTAGATACAAACACTTAAATTATGGATCACACAGGATGAAAATAAGGTTTTAGTCTCAACAGGAAAAATAAATTGAAATGATTTTCCTTGAATTAAAATCAAAAACATTTTAAAAAAAAATCTGTCGGCCAGCTAAAACAACAAGCTTTTATATTGTACTACATTTTAAAGATTTGTTTGTTAATTTGAATTGACATGACGCTGGTCGGGATATGAAAGGATTAAAAAGAATGAAACGTTCTGACTGATGTCAGAATTACCATGCATGTTAGCATTACCACACATGTTAGCATTACCACACATGTTAGCATTACCACATATGTCAGCATTACCACTAATGTCAGCATTATAATTCAACCTGGTGATTAGTTTTATTTCACTATCACGTTCATATCAATTAATCAAAACATTAAATAGCAACCATTAGCAGTTTCTCAGATCCATCATGGGAAAAGTTTTGAAGGCAAACAAGAAACTATGCATCTTTTTAGTTTCTCATATAAAGAAAGTACCTACCTATTGTGATGGCGAGAAAATTAAATTTTGTGATTTTGATATATTTACACGTTTTGAGACCAAAAATGAGATGATTAAAAAAGCCTGTCAGTCGCGTGGGCCCTAAAATGTTGGGCCGATTTTGACAAAATTTGGCTTACCTAAATGGTCAGAAAAATCGCCCCGAGTAGAAATCGACGAATGAATATTAGCTCCAAATTTGGAAGCGCTAACCCCCCAAAAATCTAAAATTTACTCTATTTAAATAAGAATTTTACGATATAAGCTGTTTTCCCGGGAAAAATCTATTATCCAAGATATGGTTAAAAATAAATCTGATTTTGTTAAAAATCGGAAACAAAAAAGTAAATAACCACCATTTAAACACAGTTTACACACTTATCATTGAAGCGAGCTTGATGCATTAAATATTTAATATTAAGAAAATTAATAGTTAATCTTGATAGGGTAATAGTTTAAAATGATGATTGCAGTACAAGGTTCAAATTTAAAGGTGTGATCATAGCTAGCGGATCGAAACTCGTATCCGTCTGTATAGATAGCAAGTCAAGATCCAGAGTTGAGAACTCGTTAAAGTTCTGCCGTGTGTGTGGGTTCCAGGTGAGTCATCTGTCTTAAGTACAGCACTTCAGTAGCTACAGGAACAAGGGATCCTCCTTCATGAACTTAAACATATCGAAGATAAATGATAAGTTGGATATTAATTTAAGAAAGTTGCATACAGACCCGAGCTGACGAGTGTGTTAATAATGAGAGGGACTTCCAGAGGAAATACCATGGAAGAGGAAGATCTGAACAAGTGGTGCGAAAAATGATCACATCATCCGCATATAGCACCAGTCTACACACACACGGACACCCCTGCTCGAGTGTGATACCGGGGGTAAAGCGACTCCAAACACATCTCCCCCGGGGTTTTCCCCCCTTTAGAAGAAAAACTTCAACTTTTCCGAAAGGGCTCCCACCTCTCGCCCCATCTGAATTGATTCCTATCATTTCCGAATCACTTGGAACCAATTTTGGATATTTTTTTCCTCGTCCCTTCCCCCTTCCCCTCCTACACTCATCTTCCCTTTCACACTCTTCACACTTCACAGTTTACACCCTTTTAAATGTGTCTTCTTTTTTTCTTTCTTTTCAACTTCACGTTGGAATGATATAAAATATATATATACGTATTGGAAGGAATCAAAAATAGGGTACTATAAGAAGAAAAAAGTAAAGGCATCAGAAAAAGAAGAAAAAAAAAAAATCCGTTTATTCTGAATATATTTTCCTTCGAAACTGTCGTTTTTCATTTTCCTAGAAGTTCAAGTTTCAAAGAGAAAGGAAGATTGTGCATGACATCAAATTAGAAATGAAATCAACAGAACATTAATAAGTAAAAGTCTTACAACTAAGTTACATTAGTTGATCGCGATTTTATAAAACTTATCAAGTTCATAATATAGCTTCGTTACATTTTAATTTTGGTGTTTTATTATAACTTTACTCATAAAGAGCTTTTCAACGAATGACCATGAAGGGTATTCATCACTTTGACCCCGCATTTATTACTTGTACTCCGTACCCCTGTAAACTAAAATTTATATTTCGAAAATTCACATAGACAGCGATTTTCCCCTTGTTTTAACGGCCAAGTCTGCAAATCTTCATCGAGATCGGACTAAAACTTTAGATTTGTATAAAGAACATACAAACATACGTTGACTTTTATATACTCGTATATATAGATATAGATATAAATTTCCATTTTACCTCCTCCTAAATGAAAATAAGACAAACTTGTACATAGAAACAATTCATTTTCTCTTAAAGACATTTTCAACGATATGCATCATGAAATGTATTCATTACTCTGACTTCGTATTCTTACTTTATCCCGTACCCTAGTAAACCAAAATTTAAATTTGAAAATTTCAGTCATGTAGACAATGATTTTCCTCTAGCTTTGTAGGTCAAATGCGTGCATTTTCATCGAGATCGGACTAAAACTGTAGATTGTATAAAGAACATACACATAATCATTGTACATATATGGCCACCATCTTGAATCAAAATGCACGAATAAACCATTTACTAAAAGTTACTAATTTCATAAAAGGAAGCTAACTTATACATTTCAAGGATCTAGTGGTTCCGGAGATATCGTCTTGTCAAATTTTGTATATATATATAATGATCACATCATCCGCATATAGCACCAGTCTACACACACACGGACACCCCTGCTCGAGTGTGATACCGGGGGTAAAGCGACTCCAAACACATCTCCCCCGGGGTTTCCCCCCTTTAGAAGAAAAACTTCAACTTTTCCGAAAGGGCTCACCTCTCGCCCCATCTGAATTGATTCCTATCATTTCCGAATCACTTGGAACCAATTTTGGATATTTTTTTCCTCGTCCCTTCCCCCTTCCCCTCCTACACACATCTTCCCTTTCACACTCTTCACACTTCACAGTTTACACCCTTTTAAATGTGTCTTCTTTTTTTCTTTCTTTTCAACTTCACGTTGGAATGATATAAAATATATATATACGTATTGGAAGGAATCAAAAATAGGGTACTATAAGAAGAAAAAAGTAAAGGCATCAGAAAAAGAAGAAAAAAAAAAAATCCGTTTATTCTGAATATATTTTCCTTCGAAACTGTCGTTTTTCATTTTCCTAGAAGTTCAAGTTTCAAAGAGAAAGGAAGATTGTGCATGACATCAAATTAGAAATGAAATCAACAGAACATTAATAAGTAAAAGTCTTACAACTAAGTTACATTAGTTGATCGCGATTTTATAAAACTTATCAAGTTCATAATATAGCTTCGTTACATTTTAATTTTGGTGTTTTATTATAACTTTACTCATAAAGAGCTTTTCAACGAATGACCATGAAGGGTATTCATCACTTTGACCCCGCATTTATTACTTGTACTCCGTACCCCTGTAAACTAAAATTTATATTTCGAAAATTCACATAGACAGCGATTTTCCCCTTGTTTTAACGACCAAGTCTGCAAATCTTCATCGAGATCGGACTAAAACTTTAGATTTGTATAAAGAACATACAAACATACGTTGACTTTTATATACTCGTATATATAGATATAGATATAAATTTCCATTTTACCTCCTCCTAAATGAAAATAAGACAAACTTGTACATAGAAACAATTCATTTTCTCTTAAAGACATTTTCAACGATATGCATCATGAAATGTATTCATTACTCTGACTTCGTATTCTTACTTTATCCCGTACCCTAGTAAACCAAAATTTAAATTTGAAAATTTCAGTCATGTAGACAATGATTTTCCTCTAGCTTTGTAGGTCAAATGCGTGCATTTTCATCGAGATCGGACTAAAACTGTAGATTGTATAAAGAACATACACATAATCATTGTACATATATGGCCACCATCTTGAATCAAAATGCACGAATAAACCATTTACTAAAAGTTACTAATTTCATAAAAGGAAGCTAACTTATACATTTCAAGGATCTAGTGGTTCCGGAGATATCGTCTTGTCAAAATTTGTATATATATATATA
>KZ651194.1:699204-719626 GCA_001010745.2 Gerris buenoi
TAAGCATATTTTTTTCAACTACCTTTTTAAAAACATTATATTTAAAAATATTATAAATACCTCTATATATATATATATATATATAGTTTCGTATAGCAAGTTATAAATAAAGAAATGATTGAGGTTTTTAATGTAACTTAAATAATAACGGTTGGTTGAAGAACTTTCAAAGAAATAAAATAATAAAGTATATATCAACTTTTTATTACATTCTTTTAAAAGCTAAAAGAAAATTAAATTAACATTGAAACCGGAAAAAACTGAATGCATTATAGAATTCGGGCTTCAAGAAAAAACAGGTCTTGTATAATACGTTTTAAATTTATAAAATAAAAAGTCATTTTACGTCGAACTCTTATTTTATTAAATCATAATAAAATTTCCTTCAAGTTCGTTTGAATTTTTAATCTACTATTGTATTTATAATAAGAACATTATTTAATTATTAAAATAATTTAGTAGACTAGTATTAATTTATATTTTGACCTTTTGCACTGGAGAGATGTCGCTTTCAGGTCCTAATGATTTATATTCATATCACTTCACTCTTAAAACACGCTTATCGTAAACTGAATAATATGGAGGTTCATGCAAAATATCAGATGATTTCCTTCTGTCGAAACTGCTCATCATTGTGCTTTCCTTACACTTTGAATGGTGTTGCACTACCTCGTATTGCCTCAGTGTGAAATCTGGGTGTTATCTTGAATAGATAACTTAGGTTTGATGGTCATTTTGATGCTATTATTCGAAAGCCTAACCAATGGCTAAGCTTTATACCCAGGATCTCCCACGAACTCTCTCTGAAATGTTTGCTTTTGGTGTATACGTCAATTTTTGGTCCTGTTCTTGAATATATGCCTTCCGTGTGTAATGTGTATGATTTAACTAAGTCTAATTCTGGTGCGTAGGCTTCCGCGGGTAGACTCGTAGTAAACAGCTTTATACAGCTTTCCAGTGAAATCAGCGTCACGAAGGGGATGAAGTCCGTTTCGCTTCCACTACTGGAAGCATCTTCAGGGGTGTGGTGCATCGTGAACGATGCACTGAAGACCTGACCCTTCGTGACGCGGATTTCACCGCAAAACCAAGCTGTTTATTAAAAGTCTAATTCTGTTGATTATATTCAGCGCAACTTTGTTCCTACAATGTTATTTAGAATATATGTATCGGCATATGGCTATGAATTTTTGTGCGACCACCTCTGTCTAGAACCTATATATAAGAGGAACAAAGCTTTGAGGTTCTATTCTTGGTAAACTGCCTGTCAGGTAATACAGTCTGTTCCCTGGTTCGCAGGACCAAGTAGTAGTCCTTCCGCCCGTTTGTCATGCTGGTCGTCAATGACCAGTATGATGGTCGATAATGACCATCACTACTGAATGACCATTCTTTATGATTTTGTTATAATTTTGATAACAAATCAGATGTAAAGATGTAACAGAATCATCAAGTACGATGGCATATGGCATAATTATAACTGCAATCTGTTTATTTTAACACTTACCATATTAGCTCTACTAGAGAAATACCTTTTTGAAATTGAGATTGTTAATGAATTATGTCTTATTATAGATGGATATGATGACACAAAGTTGCTTTGTGAAACAAGTATTTACAATATGATTCTAAGCAGGAGATTTAACACGAAACAAAAAAATTATCAACCAGGTATATTCTAATATTAATTCAAATTATAATTATTAATAATCATTTTATTATAGTGTATGATGTAACCGTCTGTGCTTTTTATAAAAACAAAAAATGTTGTTTTTAGGCTCGAGAATGACCAGCAAGGTCGAAATGTTGCCAGCACCTTCGTTTTTATGTGGGTCGATCAAGGGTAGTAAATAAAAATTCAATTAAGATGAATTATTCTTAATTTGGCTATATTTCGCCCCACTCCGGGGCATATTCATGCCTAAAAACATCGAAAAATCTAAGATTACAAAACATGTTCTAGTTACATGTTTTGTTGCCCACACCATAACAAGTTTAAACTAATTATTTTACCCGAAAAAGGATCCATCTACAATATATACATAGAAAAGGGTACACTTAGACAGATTATACTAAATAATAATATTAATAATACGAATGTTTAGTCTCGACTTTCCACTAATATGACATTTCAAATTATATCTTTATACTATAATAGAATTTCACTAATAATTTTAATAACATTAATGTAGAAGCTATTAGATTTAATGATAATACATATATTTTTAATTGTTATCGTAGATGTGTTTATTTAATATGCTTCTTTTAATTCCAGTAATAGAATTTAGAGTACACTTTATATTTTAGGAGGAGTTTAAATCTATCAATTAAAAAGGATGCATATAATATAAATGATATATTTATACAAAGATACTATATTAAATTATTAAATTTAATACAATTCCTGGATCTATACTTTTGTACAAATTACAAATATGTAGTTCCTAGATCTTTTTGATTGTAATTATAATTTTAGTAATGAATAAAACCCGAGTACCAACAACAAAAACATCGTTTTGACTTTCATTAATACTGTTAATAATCTGCTAACAATACTCACAACCAGTGCTACCTGTTTATTTCGTTAAATTTTCAAAAGAACTAGACTAGACTTTACATCCGAAGAAAGTGCAAGAGGAAATTATAAAATTTGTAGCATACCAAGAGTCCGGAGAGAAATCTCTGTTTGTCGCTTCATTTTCCCTTTTTCTTAATAATAATTTTAGTAGAGGGGGGGGGAGGGGAGTTAGAGGAGGCAGCTGGAAAATCTTCAGGTGAAAATTGAATTTTCTTTAATTTCCTAATTAAAAGATTTTCTGGAGAGAACGAGAAGGGTGAAAGGCAGGAAGGTTCAAATCCCATTTGTTTGCGGAAACCGGTTTGGCGGAAAAGTTTGGCGCGGTGCCTTAGGGAAACCTGTTCCAATAAATATCAGTGGGAAAGCGTGGAAAGCCGGGGCATGGTCCTGAGGAATTTCATTAAAAACACCTTTAAGTTTAAAGGAGCCGTGAGAAAGGGTTTGCTGGCACGCTGCTAATTGAGCCTCCACGCCGCGAGTCTACGTCCGACCAACCTCTGGCACCAAAACAATTTCAAAATACCTCGTGGAAAGATACGTCTAGGCTACAGAAGAACAAACACAACACCGTCATTACCAGAAACATCTATCTAACGATATACTCACTATCAATTTCCGACCTTTTAATAACTGCCTCACATACTACTCTCCCAATATCTCCTCATTAACCAAACAGACGATAATTTACAATTGCCACTCCCTTAGATACAAAAATACGCTGTATATATATAATTCGAAATAATCTGCCAATTAGTATGGCTCATAACTTCCTCGCGTCCAATTATTGGACGAATTGTCAAATGATATTAGGATCTCATTCGATTTGTGATGGGTCACACTTATTTTTAATCAATATTAAGTGAGCGCATAAGTTTAAAATCAATAAGTTGGTCTATTGTCAACAAACCATACGAATTTATTAAAAATCGGATAAGTAAATTTAAAGATGGTGATATTAATAAAAACATGATTTTGTGGAGTTTTTGTGTTCCGCTGAGGTAATGGGGGCAGAACGCTGCAAATAATATGGGATTAACAATAGACTAATTATGACCATCTTAATTTCATGAACATTGGACAAGTAGTTTTTAATAAGATAAGGCGGTTCGCAAAAAATGTTGACGGAAATACCGACAGAGAACAAAAGAATGTTCCCTTATGACTGTCACTGATTGAGTAGGAATTTTTGAAATCGGAGACAAATTGTTATTTACGCACCAAAGGAGGAAACAAAGTCATTACACCCTGAGCGTTTTGGTTGGTTCTGTCTCGATAACCTATTAATTAATGAACAGATCCTACTCAAAATAACATCGCTGACAATTGATGTCGATTGGTTTTTAACAGTGGTGGCAGTAAGATATTGGGGACCCCTGCAAACTTTTAGTGGGGGCCCCTCTATTTCCCATCCAGGGCCCCCCCCCCCCGCGCCGCGGGGCCTGCGGGCCCCGTTATCGCCGCCACTGATTTTAATTGTTTCTATTATACTTTTAGGTAGTTCTTTTGAATATAAAAAAAACACAGAATATAGATTTAAAAGACAAACCCACACTCTTTTTCATATTGAAGGCCTATCGAAAATTAAAAGATCCACAATTTTGGTGGGTTTTCGAAACCACATGTACAACATTTTATCTATCTCGGAATAAAACTGTAGATTTGTATAATGTATACAAATCTATGTAATGTATAATACTCTTTTTTATTACATACATATATGTAAAAAAAAATTAGGAATGATTTCTTTTTTTTTTGATGTTCTGAAAAAAACATATTCAAAATTGGCAACGAGATCGTGGTCGAATTGTTAGATATACAAGGGCAAAAGTAAAAAAAATCGGTTTCCGAATAGCTCGCTTCCTATGACTCAGACACCAATCAAGGTGGTAATCAAAATTAAAAATAACAAAATTATTGTGATTATCAAAAAGAAAGATTATTAAATTTCCCTCAGAAAAGGTCTTGATACATTTTTACGTACAGAGAACTGTTTAGAAAAAAACCTGGCTAAAGAATGGTGGGTGTCTAAATCTTAGTTGTATCGGTTTCACTATTCTTGGCGTAGATCTAATTATGAAGCGCATTAACTAGAGAACTTTCACAGCAAGATAATTAAACAGGAGAGGAAGGAAAAGCTTGTCAACCAGCTCAAATCTTCCATCTTAAAGTCGCTTAATTTTCCTGTAATTTCCTCATATTTTCCCTTTTTTTTATTTCAAAGTCGTAAATCTCGGACAACACTCTTTCATTTCGTTAGAAAGTCAAAATGACAAAAGAAAAATGTTACAGTAGAAATTAGTAATATCTTTTGAAAAAAGAAGTGCAATGAAATGTTTCCGCTTGTTATTTTCAACTCGTTATTACCGAGAAAAGCAAGAAGAAAAGAGAAGATTACGAAAAGAAGTAATTGTAACGACTGGGAAATGGTTAAGGTCAAGCTAGTTCGGGAACCGAGTGACAATTGTTGGCTACGTGATCTGAAGACAGATAAATATTAAAATGTCTAGACTTCACTCCATAGAAAAGAAGACAAAAGTTCCTTTTCTTGCCCGCAGGTTGCTTCTTAGTCCTACTTTAAAGGTCGTTGTTTCCTCCAACGCCTAATTTGACGAATAAAGGCAAAAAAAAAAAAAAAAAAAAAAAAAAAAAAAAAAAAAAAAAAAAAAAAAACAGGTGTTCTCAATGCGGCTGTGCTACTTCTTGCAGCCTATCATTGGCCAATGCAGATGGAGGTGTTCTTTCGTTAATGGTGGTTGGCTCGAATTCGTTCTGATTATCTGTCGGTTATCTGATCATCGGTCCCATAAGGTTTCTTTCAACCAAGTAGGTACCGTCCGATGGGATCGACAAAGTAATGCACAATGAATAAATTTCTGTCGTGATAAGCCTACCATTACTAGCAAACGTGTAGTCAAACGAGCGTAGTAAATTTTTCATTTCAGAGATTTGGTATTTTAAAAGTTTGATTGATTATTAGTTTGTCTAACGACTGGCGTTAAAATTGATCGATTTCGGCACACAAGTGCATCCTAACATTTGTGGCAATTGTATAGTTTTTGGGAAAGTCACACTTAATATTTACTTATCAGAAAGATAAATTACTAGATGATCAGTGAATCAGATTTAATATTAAATATATTTAATAAAAATCACAGGGAAGTACTTGCCCCAAGTACTTTTTAGGGTTTTGTAGATGAGTAAGCATACCCATTATGTAATTATGATTTCTGGTCTTCGATCTCAAGAGTCCGGGTTCGATTCCCCGGGGGGTCACAATGTTTTTTATCAGTAATAAACCAATAAGGAATGCAAACTTTAAAAAAGCAAATATATATTTGTGTCCTACTCTTCAGCAGCTTTCATTTGATACCCAACTCAAAATTTTTGAAAAATAAAATTTTGGGCGCACCCCAAATTTTTGCGCACAAAATTGACAATTTTTAAAATCTTTGAATGAACTCCCGGAAATATCATCGCCCTAATATAAGGTATTAGCATGAATTATTTCGAAATTTTAGCACCAGCCGATCTATAGTGGTTGGGGGGGGGACAATTTTTTTTGGGTATATTTTGATTTTTTCCCCCTATAAGGAATGCAAAATTTGAAAAAGCATATATATATTTGTGTCCTACTCTTCAGCAGCTTTCATTTGATACCCAACTCAAAATTTTAAAAAAATAAAATTTTGGGCGCACTTCACTATTTCGCGCCCAAAATTGACAATTTTTAAAAATTTGGGATCAACTCCCGGAATTTTCATCGCCCAACAATAAGGCATTAGCATGAATTATTTCGAAATTTTAGCACCAGCCAATCTATAGTGGTTGGGGGGGGGGAAATTTTTTTTGGGTATATTTTGATTTTTTTCCCCTATAAGGAATGCAAAATTTAAAAAAGCATATATATATTTGTGTTCTACTCTTCAGCAGCTTTCATTTGATACCCCACTCAAAAATTAAAAAAAATGTAAATTTTTGAGTTTACCACATTTTTTTGAATTGCGCATGCGCAAATCTAATTATGGACTTCTGTATATTTTTCCTCTGGTTGGGTCAAAAAGTTGCACCAGGGTTCCAAATTTCAGCACTTTCGCTTGAACGGTTCGGGCCCTATGAACCAAAGAGCGACGGACAGACGGACACATCACCCTCGGCATAAGGGTTTTGAGAAGTATCTACAAAACCCTAAAAAGAAAAAAAAAATAATAAGATGGCGGGCAATATGGCGGACGAGTACACACACTTTTTTTTCAGTATAACATGTTCTAAGTACTTTTAAAGATCTTGAAGAGTAAGAAAATACTAAATAACTATTATCATTACCAAATTTTCATGTTTTGTCGAAATGAAGGTGTTGAAAATAATTTTATACTTATATAGCATGTTATACATAATTTTAAAACTGTTGTGTTCTTAAAGCTCAGTATATTCTCTTTCAGGAAGATTAGGAATATGTAAGATTTCCCCCGATAAAATTCTGCCCAGTTGCTATATTGAACACAAATATGGCCCTCATAAAAGGACAGTTCTACGCGATTATTTATGCGCCACATCACAAGTTTGCAAAATTTTAGTTACAATGAAGTCTGAGATAGTTGGTGGGAGAAGGGGAAGAAGTTTCATATGCGCTGTCAGGCCTAAAATGTTTTGAAATGGTTGAAGGCCATAAGAGCTTCTGATCGATTTAATACAAAAAGGTACGGCTTTTTATTCAACAGCTTCTATTATTATACAGCTTATTCTTCAGGCTCTATCCCTTTTTTTTGGGAGGAGGAGTTTATTTATTTTTTATTTTTTTTCATTCTTAAATATATAAACACAATGGCATAGTGTGATTCTGTGTTCATGCAGAAGATTACGGAAGTATAAGCTAAATGACTGCAACGAGTTAAATTTTCATTTCCTCATTTACCAAGATTAAGTGAACATAGCACGCTAACAAAACCAAAAGCTGTATCAGTTGTAGCAGCATCACGTTACAATTATTTTTAATTCAATTTCTACTTTTAACTGCGCATCAGCTTCAATTGAATCAAATTGGTTAAACAGAGAATGAAATAGTAGTGAACAGATAACACAGTACAACAATGCCATGTTTTCTATTTAATTGTCAAGTTTCTCATTCAAAATCTCCGCATTAAACTTAAATTAGACCATAGTGACTTGAGAATTTCGCTCCCTATTTCTCTGTTTTAAGATCAATCCGTTTCCCTAAGATGACGGCCCTAAGATAATAAGGTAACTCGTATTACAAGGTTTAATGAAATTTGATTTTCTAGAAGGCAAGATGTGAAGTTGACGGGTTAGTCTTTTAAACTGGGCGTCACGTAGATTTACCATTAAAGCAAACCGCATTAATTGTTGGATATTAAGAAAATATTTAATAATGGTGAGTTTATAGTTACAGAGAATGGTTAGAATATTATATGGTATTTTTTTTTTTTTCACTACACAAAATCTTATGCCTAATTCAGTTAATATTATGCATGTCTGTGTCAAGACACACCAGCACGTAAGATCCTATTTAAAGGATTTAGCAATCATTATCACTTCTCGCGGTGCACTGTAGCTTTTACTAAAAAGTATTTGAAGAAAACCTACACCCACTATAAGCCGCACTTAATAAGAAGGTGATTTCAGAATCTAGGCTATGCAGAAAACTACTTCTTGAAAAATGTCTATAATATTTCACTCTCCCGCATTACTAAAGCGCCATTGAATTGAATTAAAAGAAATAAAACTTAAAGATCAAATACTTCAGGATGGAGTGTTCATACATGCCAAAAATCTCTGTCCAACATATTCATTTAATCCTAATCCTTGGTCGTGATAAACGCTGATCATCCGTCAACAAAATGTTGTCTTGTAATTGTATATCGCAGGTTTCCACGGCTAGATTCAAAATCTTCCGGGGGATAAATCGAGGGCTCTTCTGGAGAAGAGCGTCACAGATATTATGAATATCTGATCTGGGGTTCACAAAATTTTTGAGACAGGTTTCAAACCTCGCAGTTGGCACTTGGCAGTACTGACTAAATTGGGAACTTGGCCACACTTATCATACTCCGCTCTTGAGCACTTTGCCATGGATTAGTGGGTTTTGATTTTTGCATTAAACTGATGAACGTTGATATTATAAAGTTTATGTAGTGTAAACTTGGTAAAGGTAAGATGGTTGACGACATACGAAGGTAATGAAAGACAGCAAGAGAACCGTGAAGTGTTTAGAAAACGTCAAGTTAAATGGAGTCATTAGGGGAATACTGTAAACTCTGTTTAACTAAGTCAGGCTTTGAGTTTTGTGAGTTTTGACGTTTCAAACCCGACTCAACTTGAAATGTTATAACGTGTTGCAACTGGGCCTAGAATATACCCATTCATATTCATATATTTAACTAGCAACTGTGTGGAGTGAAACAAGTCGAATGTTACCCTGTTTCGCGACTCAGTTTTAACTTTGTTAACTAAAACATTCAGCATGTATTTCATTAGACGGACTCATTCGTAACTAAACAATATCCACAATCAAACATATTATAAATAATAACTCGGTTGGTAATATACGATTTCCATATGTGATAATAATATTTGGTTAGTCTCTGATAGGAGTAAAGGAATTCAACGAAGTGGTTATATAGTTTTCGAGTGATTAGCATTGGCCTTGTCCTGGGTCCGAAAGAGGTCGGGTCACGACGTGCTCTAGATCTAGAGTGACGAAGGGACTCTTCTGAATCATTTATGACGTGTGGGTGAATATACGGCGGGAATACACCCGAAAGTTGAAGGAGTCCGAGGAATTTTCGAGTGGGTTCGGAGGCGGTTGAGCGGTGCTTGCCCCACTCTAATGGCCAAGTTTATAATGACGAGTTTGAAAAGTCTCGTCCGTTGTCTTCTAACCGGATCGGAGGGTGGTGAGGCGGAACTGCGAGGCAGAACATGCCTTGCCTCTCCACTCGCCATGCATATTCATGCGTCTCGTTATCGCCACTCTACCAGTCCACTCTTATCTACAATTCCCTGGACCGCCGTTCCTCAATCAACCCGGCTCATCCCGGAGAGCCACCCCCTCTAAGCCAACCCGGCCAAATCCTTCTCAGACCCGACTCACTTCTCTCCCGCAGTCTAATTATAAAATCATATGGGTTAACGCATCTCGCAATTCTAATTTTACGCTTAACTTTATCTCCCTCCCACTTGCTCACTCTTACAGGCAACATAATCATGATTTTTTTTACACTTTTAAATACTTCACTCAATCGTAAGTGTTTAGCAAATTTCTTAAAGTTTTCTTAAAAAATCGCTCGCATGGTTTTATTAAAACATCAAATTACACCAATAGTAAACTCCTTCACCTGCCATTATAAAAACCGATGTAAACACGGGTTTACCGCAGGCTAATTTAAAACCTTTTAATGACACAGAACCAAGATTTTCGATTAAACAAAAAATACACTGCCAATTAGTGTGGCACATAGCTTCCTCACATGCTATCTTGTAGTTATTGTTATATTAGCATTAACGATTTATTACTTTATTGTTTATTGTGTAAGAATAATTAACAGTTTTTAGCGATCTTTAACACTTTATAGGTCTGGTACTTGACTTAACTTATATAATTCTCATTGGTTAAGGGGGGGGGGGGTCAGAAAACCTAGGGATGGGTTGCCAAAATATTAGTACGCTTAAGCTATTTTATTTTTTAATTATCAAGTATTATAAACTATCAAGCCCCTATGAATTATTTGGGTGAAAAAGTTAATTAAAGGTTAAATATAACATAATGTATCAATGTGTAATGGTCTAGACAAGAAGAGCTAAAATGTATTATTAAGTTATCCATTTAAACAATAACCTACTCAACCAAATCCGAAAAACTAAAGAAAACAGTTATTTTCAATTTATCCTAAGAAAAAAATAAACATAACAATTATTAATCTACTATTAAAGAGCTTTTCAACGATGTACATCATTATTTAAAATATTAATTTTGACAATTGTACCCCTGTACCCTTGGGTTCAATAATTATATTGAAATAAACAAACAATCCAATAAGGCATAAAATAACCTAATAAAGAAAAAAAAAACACTTACAAAATTGTGAAACGTTAAACGTCGGACGTTTCGTAATTCGCGGACACACAGACCGACAGACAGACAGATAGACAGACAGACACGGAACCAAAAATGTTCCCTGTTGTCTGAAACGGATTTCTGTCTTGGAATTTTTAAAATCGGAGGCATAAAACTTTTTTGTTCTCATAAGTGAACACTATGCTTCCGTTACCTTCGGTAAGCTCGGAAGCAAAAAAAAAAGAAAAGATGTTGATACTCATTTGTATATTAGGGAACGTGGATCATTCTTAATTCAGCCAGCGAGAAACGTGATCAAATCACGAACTTGCGATTTTTCTTAAGAGCCAAAAAAAAAAAAATTAATTCTAATCTAGATAATATTTTAATACCAAATTAAGTTAAGAGTTTTACATTTCAGTCACAAACAACAATCATACAGATTTACAGAGTGAAAATAAAGAAAAAACAATTTTCGCGAAAAATTCTAAAAATATACAGTATAACATGTAATCCAGTAAAAAAGGGATTTTTAAAAGTCTCTTTATACATTTTTTGCTTACATTGGTTACAGCTTATACATGTTCCAGCTTAGACATAAATAATATAAATTGGCCCAAGTACGTCCTGTCAGCACAAACAAAGTCTCGGAGCAATTAAACAAATAAGACAAGTTCGTTAATCATTAATCACCATAATCGGTCAACCGTATCAAGATGGCGGCCATAAAAGTTTCAATTTTTTGTGTTTGTATTTTCAGAGATCAGGTGCTTTACAAACAGACAGACAAACAGCTGAACAGACAAGCAAAGGAATGTTTGAGGGTGTACTTGTTTTGTCTACCAATCTTAAAAAAACAATTCCAACCTCGTTGAGTTTCCATTAAAATTAAATTGAGGAAAATCTAAAGAATATAAAATTAATTGTTTTCTATACATTAATAACCGAGTTAAATTCAATCTTTTCATGTATTTGATTAGCTCACAGATGAATGTTGACTCGAACCAAAAAAAAAAAAGAAATGAAAAAGTACGAGTCGAAAATCAAAAGAATCTTCGGTTTTTATTTTAACTTTGCAATAATTAAACATTACTTGTTCTTGGCACTTCTTAATAATCAAATATTAATTAAACCGAGTCAGATTGAAAAAAAAAAAAAACCAAACGGAGAGAAAAGGAATTTTTACAATTATACCTGGAATAAAATGAAGGGAGAAAAAAGAACAAAAAAAGCGAAAATAATATAAATTAAGGTTGAAAAAGAGGAGACTAATGAAATTATTTTATAAATTAATATAAGATAAGCAAGAAAAAAAAATATATTAAAAATAATAAAAGGCAATTGTAGGGAGAAAAAAATTATAAAAGCTACATCAGGATTTCTCGACAGAATAAGAAAATAAATGTGAAAATAAGAATAATGAAAAAGAAAAAAAAGAGACAATTAAAAGATGTACAAATTTAATAACCTCTCTTTTTCCTATGAAATTTAAGTCTGTAAAAAAAGGATTTTCCTTCCGTAAAAACGAGATTTTGCTCATTTTGTAGAGAGGGAGGGGGCTATTTTATCTGCATAAAGCGAACCTCTTCTCCACACCCAAAGATATTAAATTTAGATAAAGCCATTGGACTTTTTCAAAAAGTAGCCGGAGAGAAGAATGAGTCAGGCATCTTCTTTCAATTCATCTGTCTTCACAATTCTTCAAGAATGTACTTTATTTTTTATTTTAGTGTGAATAAGACGGAGTAAAACAGAAACCTCCAATTATTCATTTTTTAATTAAAGACTCCTTCTTCAGTCTTTACTTGTCCTTTTTAATTTCAATAGAGGACCTCAGAAAACGGACGAAATTAATAAAGAAAGAAACATTTAATTTACCAACATAATGAAAAAACTAGTCCGTAAAAACATTTTTTTTTATTATAATTATTTCATATAATATTATGCATGTAATAATTATAATCATAATACTCCTACAATTCGACAAAAAGATTTTAATTAGGTACAGAGTTAATGTGCCATTTTCAGCTCGATTGTGACTGGAAGTGGGTTTATTAGCCCTTTAAAGATTTTGAGCTATTTATAAATATATTCGACGATAAACGTAAATAAATAAAATTTATTGATATTCTTCAGTTAGTTTGAAGTACTAACTAGTTCTAAGCTAGTTGTTTAGTCCTCTACAATTGTGTTATTTGGTTAATTGGTGTTGATCGTTTGTAGCCATTGAGCTAGTAGTCGTGGTAGTAAATTTCTGGTTACGTACTGAAGCAAGTGTTTAGTGGACTACTACTCTAGCATGTTTTTAGCATGTTACTTATACGCGATTTTCCAGAGATAACCAGGGATAGAGTTTTTTGAATGCTGTAATGTCCAACCCATTGCAGGGATACTGTCAAGAAAGGATTTGCTCATAATAAGATATGAGCAATAGGAGTTGAAAATGTCTCATGAGCGATTGCGTCGAGAATGATGCCTGAAACGAATCCAAAAGTCTTGACTTTACTAAATACGAAGGTGTGGAAGCTCTTGCTTTATAAATTAATTTCCAGTTAAACAGTGGACGGGTTCATATTTGATGGGGATGTCAGCGACGAAATGTTACGAGTAAATGGAAGAGTCTTGTCTGTTTCTTACTATAAGGGGGTCGGTAAGTCTCGTACCTGTCAAGCCCCTGCTTAGTAGGCTTAATGCTTTAGACTTGAGCAGGGGTTATAAGGTCCGCAGCCGCCTTCCCCCGTACGAAGTCGCCTGCGAATTCTGGGCCCAACGTCGTCTCTCTAGGCTAAAGGGAAAAGAGGAGCCTTTAGTCACATGAATTATGGAACAGCGGCTTTTCCTTACCTCGGAGCTTGGGTGTCGGAGGAAGGCTGCGAAGGAGATCGAACTACTCTCAGGGATATCTCTTACCCCCAGCACCTCCCGAAAACCCCACCTTTCCTTTGACACGACCAAATCTGGGTCTTCAGAACTTTCTTCTGGATTTTCCCGAAAAGAGAAAAAAATATATAGGGGTATACACGGAACCAAAAATGTTCCCTGTTGTCTGAAACGGATTTCTGTCTTGGAATTTTTAAAATCGGAGGCATAAAACTTTTTTGTTCTCATAAGTGAACACAATGCTTCCGTTACCTTCGGTAAGCTCGGAAGCAAAATAAANTTTCTCAAGGGGAAGATGAAGAAGAGTAAAAGGGAATAAATTGAATCTTTAAAAACATGGAATGAAATCAATACGATTGAATGGAATCGAGTAATCCCAGGCGAGATCCCTCCATCCTACACAGCAAGTAGATTGCATTTTTAATACTATTATAGAAAACTACTTTACTGTAGAGTAAGACTAAATCTTTATTCTATACAACTCAACTAAGAACACAGCTACAAACAATCATCCAAACACTCAGTACAATAACTTATCGTCAACAAATGTCTAATCGCTAAAGCCTAATCCCCCACTACCTTTATAACTTATTCCAATATATTTAAATTACGTGGCCAATTTGCACTACTCTCTGTTTCTTCTAGTGGCACGACCTCGTTAAACTTATTTAATTAGTATCTACGAATTATAAATTAACTTTGTTAAATTTTAATTTTACTACAGTTCTAAGAGATTGGTTGTATCTATGCATCACTCCTATTTTTAAGGGTATTTTCATGGGTACGCTGTTGCTTAAGAGAGGGTGAGAGAGGTAGATCTAAGTATGTAAAAGACATCAGTTTCTGTTGCTGATGTATAGTTGCGAGAAAAAAAGTGCAAAATGAATACTTAAAGGAATGCAATGAATTTGAAGTAAAATCTTAAATCGACCTATTCAAAAAAATGTATTGCTAGTTATTTGCCTGAAAAGAATTTTTTAAAAACATTTTTTCCACTATAGAACTAGAAAACTATAAGAGAGAGAGAGGACGCATGCGAGTGGAAAACGCGTAAAGTAAATACATCAAATAGCTTCTGTTGCTCCGCCCCGACAGCATCCAACCCCCTCAATATGGAAAACTATTTTTCAATATATCCTTTTGAGAGAAAGAGAAAAAAAGTGGTAAGGCCTTGAATATTCCATATTTTCAATCAAGTCCCAGAGACGAAGATTCAAGGAAGCCAAGCTCCTTCTCTCCCCGGCTTTATTTATCTTTTTTATTTATTTAAAAAGACTGGAGAGATCAATAAGGTATGTGTAGGGAGGGGGGTCCCTAGGGAAGCTTCACTCACCCCCTACTCTTTCTGATTTATTCAATAGCGCCCCTATCTGTTGCATGCTGCCCCGACCTTAACGCTTCCGCGATTTCTATTCTTTCTCCCCATATAAATTTAAAGAAGGCAATTGCAGCATTCAATGATGACCAAGGAGAAGATTTAATTATTATTATTTAATGAATCGACCCGTTTCAGAGAAATTCTCACAACTTTAAGATGCTGTTGATTCCTTCCCTGGAGCGAATAAACACATTTATTTCTCTTTCTCCTCTAATCTGTAAGAACAATATTAAATATTCAAACTGCAATTCTTACAAATAAGCAACCTTCAATTGATGTTTACTTCATCGCAGCAAATAGTCAAATTCATCAGTTTATTGTTAACAGAACAAAACAACTATCAAATCTATCCTAATAAACTAAATGAACTGATTTAACAATGATTTGTAATAGATAATAAGTTGCTTAGTCCAACCTAAATTTTGAGGAACTCACTCAAATTGAAGAATATGGGCACAATTGATTAGGCAACAGAAGTAATCGAAAACCCACTCTCTTTTAAATATTATTAATTAGCTATAATGTCACTATACAAAAACCAAACTGCTTGTTTATGCTCCTTGAAATTTATTCACAAAATTTTTACTAAATTTTCACAAAAAATATACTAATGCTACATTCATTAATTTTAAGGATAATACTTTTAATCTTATTGGTAACCGCTAGCAATAGAACATGAATACCAAGGATTACATAACTATGAACATGAACTCTAAGTCAAGTCGACTACTAAGTCTAATCGAGTAACATTTAAAACCCAGTAAATGCTTCCAAAATTGGAGGCACGACATGCTGAGACACTGTCACCATTAACTGTAAATCTTTCATATGACTTGTAGGTTACACAATGACAATAGGTGACACGGCACTGTAACCTATTAACTGAAAGTCTTTCAAATGACTTCCCTTAAAATGGGTGCCATCGAGGGGGATTATTGTAGCTATGATTCTTCCATTCAGTCACATCTTTATCTCAGACTAAAATACTAAATGTCTGAAACAGTCAATATTGTGAAAGCCATACACCCATTTTTTTAACAGAAGGGGAATAATCCCTGAAATATGTTCAACACGGAAACTAAATGCAGTAATAGAAGAAAGGAATGTCGAAAGGTTTTTCTATGTACTGATTTGAACAATACAAGTTTACTGAGACGTGGCCAAGCCTTGGACTGGGAACCCTTGTCAAGCTCACAACTGTCGATATTTCCTTTCAAAACATTTTTCGTATCTTTATACAGCCAACATTTCAATTGGACAAAACTTTAGAAACAATTGTCAGGGTCAAAAAAAAATTTCAAATCACTTTCATTGTCACTTAAGATAATCTTTATACCGGCTGCGACGCAATTTTTATATTTATGAATGTTTATTTGACCTACAGTTTTGATGTGGCTTAAGTACACAGATTTAATTTTATTATAATAATGTTTTCCATAATATTCATTGATTTTTTGGACAGTTAATTATCGTTTGCTGCAATTATAGCAATTTTCTGATGAAATGATTTTTATCGAGAAAAATATATTTGTATAGTTAGATTCGCATTTAAATTGATTACTTATTAGAAGTTTACAATGATAATTATTATAAGAACCATTTTCGAAGAATATGATTTCAGAGTTAATTAGAAGGAAGCACCCCCAACTTTATGACACCAAAGCTAATATTTATTTTTCGACTTCGCCTCGGGTGAAAGGATTTTCTGAACATATACACAATGTCATTGAAAAAGGCCCAGTAGTTCGTGTCTGTAGAGACTAGAGACAACAGGCTATTTTTGGACTCATGAGACCTTAAAACATGTAAATCCATCAAAATCTAAAAATAGAAATTTCGCGGTGCAAAAAAAGTGAATGACTAACATTGAGTTAGAATTTTTTGCAAAAGTTAATCTTTTGGTATAGCGGTCTGCTACGTATATTCCAGACATAGCTTGACCATAGGCAGATAAAAAAAAACGGACTCGTGAAAAGTGGCCTTGTCCAATCCATTTTGGCGGACAATGTAATTTTCATGGTCATGATTACAAAATTAGTAGACAAATCATCTAGTTGATATTTGTTTTTCACTTGCTATGGTAACACTTGAGTTACTATAAAAAAATATTCAAATAACTACCCTTTTAAGTGACAAATTACTATCAACTTGATTTTTGGTCTACAATTTATTTTGTACTTAGAATCATGATATTAGTGTGTAAGTTAATCTTTTGTTGCCCCTTAAGATTAGTGGTCAGCTAAGTCTGCTGGAAATGTGTCACATTTTTCTGCAAAAATAGGTGGAACAAAGCCGCTCCCCATCGGTCTTTTATTAACAGCCTATGGTCAAACTATGTTCGAACTTGCTATGTAACGAACTTTGCAAATCACATATTCTTAAATTGTGCCAAAAGATAACCTTATTCACGAAATTTTAGTTTGATGTTAGTCAGTCACCTCTGTGCACGCTATCTCCTGGAAAATCTCTATATATACAGGGTGAATGAAAAGTAAAAAATGAAGTATTCATCTGCTTCAGAAACAGAGTGTACGTGGAACACACGCATAAGAAATAAGAATTAAACGTAAATAATTGGACAGCGGCGGTCGAGCCTTCAGCCTCTCCAACATACTAAAATGCCCGTATTTCTAGAACCGAAATGTGTTGGAACGTTGTATAAAGGAGAGATTGGAGCAAGTAGGAGTTCAGATACCTGGCCAAGTCAAGCAAATCATATCTGATGTTTACTCGGCCCTTGTTCTTAGCCCATGTTTCTTTAGGCTTCGAATGAAGGTTCAATGTTGTTTTTCGGTTTAACGGTTTTCCAAATATTTGCTCCAAGCCTTCACTTCGACAACTTAAATCCCTTTAACTTGGATATACTTTCTACTTTTAAAAAACCCCCTTCTCTTTAAATTCTAAATAAGCATTTTATCTGATGTGCATTGAACCTTGTGAGTAAAATTTCGAACTTAGAGTTAAGGCAGATCCAAAGTTCACTTGCATACTCCATGCGAAATGCGAAAGACCGTCCAACTATATAACCAACAATCTTAACTAAAGAAATCCGAGATTATTCGATAAGAAATGTTAGGTATAACATTTCTTTTCATAACTACAGATTTAGCTTTCCTAATAGCATGGATAAATCCATGTTATTTGGACACATTTATGAAAGTAAACATTGAGAAAAACCAAATCTATAACGCTCTCAAACATTATAAAAGAAGATCGATACTAATTTTTTAATTTCATATCAAAAAAATCATGTTAAATTATAATATTACCCACAACAAATGAATAATAACGTTCAATGAATAGCAGTATATTTTAATATTTATATGCGTAAAGGCCTGTTTACACTTTGATTAGTGCGAGTGCGAGTGCTTAGTAAATTTTGCAAGTGTTTAGTGTTTAGTGTTTAGTGATTTTTTTATTTAGAGGAAAATTTTATATTTTATTGAATATTTATTTTTTTTTTGTGGGAGGGGTAGTGTTTTGTTGATTTTTGACACATTGTGACAGTTTTTTGACCAATCAATTAAACATTTTTACTTATAAATTGTATGATTATAAAATAAAAAAACCCTGACAGGTTGGAGAGGGGAGGCCTACTCGCAGATCTACTAAACAGTGCAAGTCTACTAAACAGTTAACGGTTCACTCTCAAAATTACTAAACACTAAACACATCGTCTCCAAACGTATTTAGTGATTTTACTAAGCACTTGCACTAAACACTCGCACTCGCTCTAATCAAAGTGTAAACGGCCCTTTCATGTACTCATGTGATTTTTATGAAATGTGAAGTTTGTTGAAAGTAGACTGCAAAAATGCACCAGAATAAGTTCACCAACTGCGCTCTTTAACTTTTGCTTAGTTGATACTTTAATTCATACATATCATAATGAGACATATTTTTCTTAGAATATGTATAGTTGTGTATTTCTATTTCTATTTGTTATTTTATCTTTTTATCAATATCTATCTCTCTCCCCTCATGTATTATGTATAGATCTAGTATTTTCCTGTTCCAGTTAAAAGATTGTACCTTTATTAAAAAGTAGATGAACATCTTCAAGGTACTGTTCTGAGAGATAACTGGGGGGCATGACTGTGAGATGTGTTCTGCCCACTGGTTTGGAAACAGTTTCTTCTTTAGCTAAAGATGGGTTCTAATCCTGACGGGGTTAACTCCTCCCTGGAGCTCTAAACCTCCCAAGGGTTTCTATTCACGCTTCATAGCACCTTCCTCGTTCAACTGTTTCACGCTACTACCGTCTTCTTCCCTTATGACACCTGCCTTTAATATCCCCGTTATCTGAACCAAAAAAACAAAAAAAAAAAAGAACAGATGAGAAAAAGAAAATTAAAATAAAAAAAATAACTAAGGCAATCTTTATTTTATCACACTTCATTTGACAAAGGATTTCTTTTAGTATTGAAACCGTTATTACAAGAAACTATCAGTTAAAGCATAGTCATCTCTATATAGGCGAGACTGATCCCAATGCACTAAAAGTAATTGAACATCCACTGCAAGCTATCTTAAGCTGATATAAGGGTGAGGCTATATACCTACTACCTATACTACCTATACTGTGCTTAACTTATGCGCTACTTCAATTATTAATAAACAGCTTGGTTTTCCGGTGAAATTCGCGTCACGAAGAGGATGAAGTCCGACGTTTCGCTTCCACCTTCCACTAATAGAAGCATTTCAGGTGTGTGGTGCATCTTGATGTTTACTGGAAGCAACAATATGTCTTGTTACTTCTAGTAAAAATCACGATGCACCACACCCCTGAAGATTTTTGCTTCCAGTAGTGGAAGCGGAAAGTCGGACTTCATCCCCTTCGTGACGCGGATTTACCGGAAAACCAAGCTGTTACGAGTCTACCTGCGGAAGCCTACGCACCAAGTTACTTCAATTATTGTTGAAAATATTTGACTAAATTATCAGATTAAGGGACAACGGTCCTCCCTAGCAAGATCTCGACCAACTTCAGGCAGTAACAGGGTCTAACAACTGTTCCCTCGAAAAGGAATTTTTCACGTGCAGTTCACTATACGCTGCCAATCTGGACACTAATTATATATAGTTTTTTTTATAGTTTCCTCTTTAGTCCAAAACCTCCCCATGGATGTAAATAGCTAACTAGTGCCGTACATGACGTAAAAATACTGTCGTGGGATATGAAGGATATGTAGTACAATTCTCTCAATATTCGGCGGAAAATTAGGGTAATATTTTCAGATTAAAGGGGCAGATAAGATATAGAAAGAAATGTTGATTAAAATAGTATAACATTAATAATAATTTAACCCTTATAATTACACTAACATTATTAGAAGTTAATAATTTACTGGGGGGTTCGAAGGCACTACTTGTGCTATCAGAATTGTTTAAATATTCCTACTATAATATGCCTACTAGTATACTATTATCGATGTTTAGTCTTATCTATTAAAAAATTCATTAACAATTTCCTTGGTTCTTCCTGTTCTTCAAATGGAGTTATGGGTGATTTATT
>KZ651194.1:719753-742115 GCA_001010745.2 Gerris buenoi
GTTGTACTGACTGATACCACAGGTCTTGTAAACCAGTTGGCAACTCACTATCCCAATCAAGGTTGCGTGTCCAAAGCATCTGAAGAAAATACTTTGCCCAAAATACAACAGGAGCCAGTAACCCTAACGGATCAAATATACGAGCTATGTATGATAAGACCGCTCTTTTAGTTACCTGGCCTTCAAAAGGCTTAACTCTATAACGAAAACAATCAGAGGATGGGTCCCACATTAAACCCAGAATTTTGATGATATTATCATCCGATGAAAACGCAAGAAAACTTTCCCGATGATCTTCAGGAACGTCAGCAAGTAACCTTGGGTCGTTACTTGCCCATTTCCGCAACTCTAAACCAGCCAACTTTAGTAAGTTGACCATCTCTTGCTTAAGCTGCGTGGCTTCTTCAAATGAATTTGCTCCAGAAACTATGTCGTCAACATACATCTGACTAGTCAGCGTTTTGGAGGCTAAAGGAAAGAGGGATCCTTCATCTATCACTAACTGTCTAATACAACGCTGGGATTGGTAAGCAGATCAGAGACCAAGTCTAAAAGCCAACTGAAGCGAGATGGCCGATGAGACATTACCTCAGTGCCCTATCGACCTTATCTAAATGAAAACAAAACTTTACAAATAATAATTCTTCTCTGCATACAAACTGGCGTAAATACATATATATATAAAGTTTTATAAGACCTATTTTTTCGTGATCAGGGGCCTTTGAAACGTATTTTGGCCACATTCCCGGGTCCAACTCCCGCCATGAGGGTGGCTCCATTAGCGAATTTTTTCCAATGGAAATTCGCTAAAAAAAGAAAATTTGATAAAAAAAAATCTTATATTCAACGTCCCGATTCGGAGAATTACCAAACGTAACTAAAATAAATATGTACGTGGTTACTGAAATATGTAAGTCAACCACTTACCTATGTATGGATTATAAATAATGCAACATTTGGTCTACCATGTTTCACTTAACGGAAGAATGTTTACTGTTTTAGTGCTAAATTGGAACTGACATTTCCCAGTTAACGTTAACTGGGAACTGTGGGCTACAAGCCCACGTCATACGCAACTATCTAACTTAACTCAATGGAAAAAAAAAAAATAAAAATAAAAAAATCATAAAAGTTTTCGGGAAAAAACGAATCCTGGATTTTTTTAAAAGTTTTTTGTAAATGATTTGATTTTTAAAAGAAGAAAAGTTGATTTTTCTAGAAGTGAAATTAAAAAAAAAATCGGATTTACAATCTGTCGAGGTGAATCGCTCTTGCGGATGTTTGAGTTATTGTCCGGGCAAGAGAAGTTTTCAAGATTTTTTTTTTTTCGAAAAATTGATTGTGGCTCTGTGACGTTATTTCATAATTGAATTATTCCGAGACAGGAAGATAATTCCGAGCTTGGATCCGGGGGATGACTGGAGGGTCATCAGTCTGCGGTGATCTTCACGCTTCACCGGCTTTCCAATTCGGAGGCTAACGCATTTAACAGGGAGGGAACTCTGGCGCGGTCTGGTTTTATAGAAAAATTTGCACATCAAAGACACGATTTTTGCTTTTTCCTCATTCCCATTTCGGGAACCATTTGTGGGGTTTTGTGTGAGCCACGAAACCTCAACTGGACGAGATGCATTAACTATCCGGAACTAATGACCGCCTTTATCGAGCAAATACCCCATATTAACTATGCAAAGCTTTTTACATTTTTATTTTTCAGTTACAAAAAAAAATTTAAAAAAAATATATATCCAGGGGTGAATAAAATGCAGAGCTTGTAGTGATAAATGTTTAAAAAAAAATAGCCAAGGGAAATAGTAGTATGTTTAGTAAATAGAGAGTATGTTTAGCGAGCGGAAATATGATGAATTCAACAGAGTTACAACAAATTCAACCTTATAAAACTAGTGATTCGGCGCTTAAAAAACTTGAATAGAAAAATTTTCATTTCTCTCTTATATACACATTATTTGTTTTTAATTTTGCTCCCAGGTATTTCTCGAGGGAAACCTTACACATTTTTAATCTACCTGAAAAGAGTTTAAAAATGATATGTAACATGATATTTTTACATAAACATGTTCAACATTCAGCACTCACATTTCGGCCATGTTTGTTCTCAAGATACCGTCAAAACATGTAAATTTTGTAATAATATGTAGTTACATTTTCTTTAAGATCTTTAAATTGATGTACAACATGTCATTTTTACTCAAAACTTTTTGATTGGTCCTCCGCCATATTGGCCACCATCTTGAAAAGTATAAGTATAATTATAAGTCTGTAACGGATTTCTGCCGTGGAATCTTTTTTAATTGAAGACAACAAATTTGGGTTCTTAAGCACGATCATGCACATAGCTTCCGTTACCTTCGGTAAGCTCTGAAGCAAAATACATCCCAGACATACTTTAATTATGCACTTGAAAAATATTTTAAAATTTAATTATCTTCTCTAATGAAGACATGCAGAGGATAAATAAATAAATAAATGAAGGCGATACATCTTAGGTTGAATGTGACATTTGACCAATACGGAATAAATAAACATTTATCAAATATGTTATTTTGGGCTTGGATTAGTTCCAACCTAACTTAGTTTTAATACCATAATAAAATATACACGTTTTAAAAATTTTATTCACAAGTTAAAGCCAATTCTTTGAAAATCTTGTCTCGGGATTTGATCCAGAAGCGTCTTAACTGGAAAACAACTATTAAAAACTATTATTGTGTTGCTTGAATCGTCTTTAAAAGCTCCTAGAAACAGCCCGATACATAAAGGAAAAAGAAAAGTTGGTGAAACATTTCCACGGATCTCGGACAGTATTTCTTTACTCTACAGCCCCCACAAACTTTGCTCATTTTCATTCGAGAAATTTTCTTTAAAAACACCGACTAAAAGGGATCTGAAGGTGTTTTTAATTTCCCAAACTAAAGCAGGACAGAAGAGATTTTCTTCTTCAAAACAAAATTAAATTATCTCTATTGTTTAATAGCTAGGCGTGGTATGAAAAGTAATATTTCGAGAGTTTTTAATTAGTAAGAGTCGAAACCGATGGAAAATAATTAGTAGTTTTCTAAGTTTTCGTACAAGGAAGAGGGACCGACCTGTTGAACGGTTTTAAAAGGTAAGCAGGTGTGTGGGGGGAATAAGTATGAGAAAGTAGGGAGACGCTCGAGGACCAGGCTAAGCATTGTACTTAATCACCTCCGCACAGCGCCTCCGAGCTATAAGTATATGGAAAGCCGCAGACGAGGCAGTGGGATTATAAATACAATCAGGCGCCGGGAGAGAAGCAACTTTCAAAGCGACGAGATAACTTGAAATTACTCATTAAAACTTACTCATCTCTTGAGCTCGGCTCGTAAGCGCAAAGTTTAGTTTGAGATGTTACTTGATGTATAGGAGACAGCTAACAGCTATCATATCGTCCATATTAACACAGCTGCGCTTAACTCCCTCCTAGTCAAACATACTTTTTACCTCTTCCGGCTAACCACGTTACCAATTTTATAAATCCTATAGCTCATACATAACCAAACGCCCAAATCTCAAATAACGTTGGGATTTAAAGTGGATGACTACGAGTACGTCTGCCTATAGGTAGCAGTTATTAACTCTGATGCAGCCCGTGGAGGGCCTAGGCCTTCCAAAAAGCTTGTATAAACCTTACAATTGACATTCGCAACTAGTTAGTCACCACATTATATCAGCAAATCCCTATTTAATTGGCGATGCTGGGTGAACACCGAACATGGTGCCCCATACTAGAGTCGGAAATCGAACCCTGGGACCTACTACATGACATGGCAGGCGATAACAATGAGCTACCGAGGACCACAGCAGAATTCGTCGGTAAAATGACTTATTAAATTAAAGTCAAGGTAAATGGATCAATCTACTGCCGGGTGATGAAAAAGTAAAATTAGCATTACAAAAATTACCGATAATCCCTTCTACTTTCAATGTACAACACCATTAGGTGCGATGAATGTAAAAATCTTATATGCTATTTTGGTTAGAGTCAATTTATTTTAATTGTAGAAACCTCTTTGTTTCCATGTTTTTAGTGTAAAATAAACTTAGCCTTGTCGGGGAACATAAAGAGGAATACACATGGTATTTTAATAATTCATAACAGTGTACCTCCGGGATGCACCGACACTTTTGACCACAATACTACCCGTGCAATTTGGAGACGATTTTTAGCTGCAATATCGTATTTACCTATAATTCTATGCTTATCCAAACATTTTGTATTTCTTCTGCACTCTAAATATTTTGATAGAATAAACTGATAAATTATCGTTGAAAGTATATTATTAATCTATCACGATACATACAAATAAATGAAGCACCGGGTTACACCAATAACCCGTGAGTAAATATTTAATGTGCTCCGAATTGAAATGTAAATTTGAACATGGTCTATTGACTCAATTTTTATTGACCAAACACGTTTTGATAGTAGGTGCACCTCCAACTGCTATCTACCATCTATTCTATCATCTATTCAACCATCTATCCAACCATCTATTCTCTTCATATCCCTAATCAATCATATAACTTCTCTACACATCCCCAATCGTAATTCGTGCGAAGAAAAGAGGACCGTTAATTTGAAAACTAGATGAGTGATACTGCGCATTTTGGAATCAATTTTTACCTGGGAACCAACTCTTTGTGTTTCGATGTGCAGATCATATTAGCCATTACACAATAAAAAAGGAGGTCATCCACTTAGGCCACAATTTAGACAATAAACCCGACTAAGCTTTACTACTACGACAAAGCTTTACAAATACATTGAGCGTTTATTAAAACTGAGAATAGGCTTTTGACCCTAGATTGTTTCGGTTAAACCCAGTGTTTGAAGGCACCCAAGACTACGTCCTTACTTTTTCCTAGTGTTGCGTGAATTTTCAATTTATCTTGTGTTGGGAGAGAGGAGATAAACCGAATGTGGAAGGATATGAAGACGCAGTAGATTTCAGGCGGGATATGATGGGACCCGTGCCAACAGACCCAGGCCCTCTGTAGGCTGTTGTTGTCTTCGCTTTTATTCTCCACTCACTCTTCCGTTTCCCTTTTCCATTGTCTGAAAAAGCAAAAAAGCTTTTGTATCTCTAAGAAAAAAAGTTTTCCCTGCTTTTCCAGTCCAACTCTTTAAAAAAACTCTGCCTTACGTAAGACTTGTGAACCAGTTGCGACGTTTCACACCAGTAACCGGTTCCAATAATCACTTTCTTTTAAAACCGTTACATATGAAATATTTTCACTAATTCTCGCATATTAGCAACCCGTTAAGACTTATACATTTAAGTTTCTGTTTGAACTTATGGACAGAAAACATAGTACCAACAAAACAAAAAGGGGAAGTGTAACTAAGACTAACATTAAGTCGGTTATTTCTAACCTTATATTTAGTGCAACATATTCTTATAAAACTTTCCTTTCAAGCTTATCGAGGGTAACAGAAGTATTTTGATAATTTTGGAGAATATTTTATTTGTTCCAATTAAAGAAATTATACTTAGAAATATCATACTTAATATAGGAACAGCATATCTAAAATCTCGTATCTTCAATCCACAAACTAACTATAAATGCACTTTTCTAAAAGCCAACTAAAAAATGAGTCAAGCTACATCAGAGAATAACTATATCAAAATCAAAACAAAACTTTACAAACAATATTTATACCTACTTGACAGTCAAACAAACAGCATAATATTATTCAATGTTAACGATGCTATCTATGGGGCGCTGGATTTATTATCTACACCTCTATAAGGATTGTGTGGAATTTTTGTCATAAATAACATTGTGTTTACGTAAATGACTAGTAAATATTTTAGACAACCTCTTCGACTAGTTGAGCACTTGAGCACTTTACAGAAAATTAAACATCACGGAATTTTTTAATAATAAATAACCGGCGATTTGAAACCTAATTCTTTTTTTTTTTTTTTACCCAAACTAGGGAATGTTTGCCACTAAGCTATCCGGCCAACCTGCCTGAACGATTTTGATAGGAGCGTACTCTACGTTTAGGCGCTCGTAACTCAGTGGCCTTCCTACCCTTTACCGAGTCTCCCGCGGGGCCATTCGTCATAACCCCACTCGACAACACTTTAGAGATTTTGTTAATATTTTTTCCTCGATTTGTACTGGATATTCCCAGATGCGGAAAAAAAAATCCTGATGGAATTAGGTAAAGGAGCAGAGCATTAATAGCGAAATAATAAAATAGCGGACTCCCAAAACTCAATATTAAGTACTGTGTACATAATATAATAATACCGTAGAAACACATTATATCGGATCCGATCCAGACATTAGCTTATTGTATTCATATTTTAATATATATAATAATTTCTCGCATTGATGTAATGAAAGACTCTTTAAGGAAAATTTGTCATAATAAATAAACATTGTTATATCGTCGATTTTTTTCTGGGTTTCATAGACATCTGAAATAACATAATATTTGAATTGAGTATAGTAACTTTGATCCTATAAGGATAGAAGGAAGAAGACGAATAAGTCTAAACTACTTCATATCGGCAACGTTTCGGCTTAACCAGCCTAAACTTAATAATTTAATAATAGCATGATAAACAGTGTATAATAATTGAAAATTTCAACATTTTGAAAATCGAAAAGTCGGTTAAAAATGAATTTCAACATTGTACCTCACAAAGCGGTCAAGTTAAATAAAAGCGAGTAAAAATAAAAAAAGCATTGTTACAAACTATTTTAATTTCCTTTGATTTTAATTTGACCCCTTTTGATTTTACTTTTAATTCAGTAAAAAGATATTTGATTGAAGATGTTCAGAGAAAGCTGTTTTAAGTTGAGTCTCAAGAGCAAGTTTCCAAGCACGAAGTTTCCAAGACATTTATAAAGTTCAATACTTAGTGCTCTTTATATTTTCTCTGGTTTGCCTATTATTCATCAAGATCAGTTTGTTTTTAGGTTAAGATTTTTTGCCTCTTTATTTTATTATTTTATTTGAACTGGACGGGGTCCAAGTAAATTTTATTGGCACAACCTACGTTATGCGGCCCAGAACTAACCTCCATCTTTTTTAAGGGATAAAAAAAAAAAAAATCCCTCTGGAACAACTTAAAAATAAACCAAAAGTTATTTATTTTATTTTATAGATGGGCTTATAAATCAATGTATATATATATTTTATCTCCTTTTTTTTTACATAATTTACAGATAATAATAGATATAATGTGATTATGTGAATCAATATCTACGAATGAAATAATATGAACGCGGAATCTTATTACACTCGTATCTGTAGAAATAGGAGAGTCATTGGAACATGTTTCGGAGGAACAAATATATCTCAACGGAATATACATTTATTTTAAAGCAGTTTTGGGTCTATTTAAAGCCATAATTAGTGCTGGTGATGTAAAATTTGGTTACATTAAAAAAAAAAAAAAAAAAAAAAAAAAAAAAAAAAAAAAGCAGTTTTGGTTTTGGTCTAATAACGAATCACATTCAAAAATTAAAAAATCAACAACCATTGTTGAAAGTATTTTAACCTATGGAGCAAGCGGATGGACACTGACGGAACGACAGAAGGACCGAATTAATGCTGTGGAGATGGATGGGCTGAGAAGAGGTGCACGAATATCCAGGTTTGAAAGAGTGAGGAATGATGAGATTAGGCGGCGGATGGAAGCGGTCGAGACTGTGGTAGGACCTGTTGAGGAATGGGCACTTCGTTGGTACGGTCATGTGAGGAGGAGCGTTGGCAGCGAAGAGTGCTGGAGTGGTCGCCGCCCGGCAGGAGAAAGAGAGGTCGTCCAAGAGCGACCTGAAAGGGAGACGTCGTAAGGTCAATGAGGGAACGGAACCTGCAGGACGGAGACTGGGAGGACCACCGAGGGTGGAATGAAGGAATAACGGGCAACCGCTGACAAGTGGAGAAGCCCAGTAAAGTAAAGTAACAACGTTAACAAATTTATTTTTAAAGTAGTTTTGGGCCTTTTGGTCCAAGCAGTTTGGTTTGGGCCTTTTGTTTTGGTCCTCTATGGAACCATAATTGGTGCTGGTAAGCAAGATATAGAGTCAAATTAATGAACAAGTGTATTTTAAAGCAGTTTCAGCCTAATGTAAAGCCATAATGCTGATCAGATTACATATTTCGATTACTTATTGCATAACTTACACGTTATAATGAGTCGGTAAACTTGCATGAACTTACACGTTATAGTATTATCACGATTAATAATTATTAATATTGATAATATGACGCACATTATCACCTATCATTAATCATTACAAATACCAATCAAAATGCAAGACTGTTTTAGAACACGACTATTATCTACTACCCTCAATACTCAATACCAAGTAACGATCAGAAATACCGGTTTTTTTAAAAAAAAAAAAAAAATTAGGGTGCATTGGAATCACTAACCAGGTCGACCGGCGGTCTGTCGTTGTTAGTGAATTGGTTGTTTGAATTATTTTTGCAGCAGAATGGTTAAATGACGCGGTCGAACAGGTAACATGATAACTTAAACTGGTTTTAGAGTGAATCTTTTGGTTGAAGAGTGCTCGCGATCACGTCTATCATTTTCAGATTTTCAGAAGTAAAAAATAAAATATCACAAAATGTAGAAAAGTGAGGCGGCGTTCACATCGAAATGAAACATTCCTACCAAGGAGGTATGAATCCGTGCCTCTTTGGTGTTAAAACAGCATTAGTTTTTATAATAATGTAATGTATCGGTTCATTGAAGAGACATGTCTTCTATATCTCTTTTCGTCTGTCTTCTGTACCCTATTTTCATTTTCTGGTCCCTTTTCTTCAGCCTTTTTAATATACCAACTAAAGATAGAAGCACGGTGAAGTAGACAATATATATTTATACTTACATATAATATTTCAAACTTAAAAATGAAGGAACGAAATGGTTACTAACCGAAGCCTTGACTCAGCGTACCCTAAAACAATGTAACTTTTACAAACGCGATAGGATAATTTTCTTATATACATATATATATTTGAGTGTGTATATAATATCATAAAATAAAGAATAGTGTTTGAATTATTAAAGGTTTTGTGGTGGAAATACGGTATAGAGACATAATCAACTGACTTATGTAAGGTTTCATTATATTCCAAGATGTACATTTGTACATCTTAATTTAATGAAGATTACCTTGTAATCAGGATAGTTATACGATTTTTTATTAAAAGGTATGAACTACGAAAGATTATTATTAGTGTTAAGAATTAGGAAAAAATGGATATAAGTAATCGACAAATTCCCTCCGATTCAATTTCAATGCTTTTTTTTACAAAAGGTGTGGGATGGGGGAAGAATAAGCTCCACGATACGGAGAATTAAAAAAAAATTATAAAAACCAGAAAAAGAGCAATTTTCATAGGGAGGGAGGCGTCCGAGTGAGGTAAGACTGGGGTAATTTACGGCAAGTCCGGCCCGACAATTCCCCCCGGACCTTTCAAAACCGAGTAACTTATTTTTCCTCGGGGCTTCCGCCCTGATTTTCCTTCTATTTCCACGGACCCTTTTCTTCCTGTTGAATCGGGCCGGCACAGACCTAGCAAACAGACCTGGGAAATCTTCAACAGTCTCGTTTCCTTCGTCCCCACACCACCCGAGTCTTTTATAATTGAACAAACTCATAAACAGCTTCAGGAAAAGCCTTTTCATCATTATATCAAGTGGATAAGACACGTGTCTTAGAGCTCATTCACACTGGGATTCCGGAGTGCGATTCACGAATGCGATTCGTGTATGAGATTCAAAAAAGTATCAAGATTCAGTATCTCGGCGGCTTCTTTCCCCTAATNTCTCTCTCTCTCTCTCTCTCTCTCTCTCTCTCTCTCTCTCTCTCTCTCTCTCTCTCTCTCTCTCTCTCTCTCTCTCTCTCTCTCTCTCTCTCTCTCTCTCTCTCTCTCTCTCTCTCTCTCTCTCTCTCTCTCTCTCTCTCTCTCTCTCTCTCTCTCTCTCTCTCTCTCTCTCTCTCTCTCTCTCTCTCTCTCTCTCTCTCTCTCTCTCTCTCTCTCTCTCTCTCTCTCTCTCTCTCTCTCTCTCTCTCTCTCTCTCTCTCTCTCTCTCTCTCTCTCTCTCTCTCTCTCTCTCTCTCTCTCTCTCTCTCTCTCTCTCTCTCTCTCTCTCTCTCTCTCTCTCTCTCTCTCTCTCTCTCTCTCTCTCTCTCTCTCTCTCTCTCTCTCTCTCTCTCTCTCTCTCTCTCTCTCTCTCTCTCTCTCTCTCTCTCTCTCTCTCTCTCTCTCTCTCTCTCTCTCTCTCTCTCTCTCTCTCTCTCTCTCTCTCTCTCTCTCTCTCTCTCTCTCTCTCTCTCTCTCTCTCTCTCTCTCTCTCTCTCTCTCTCTCTCTCTCTCTCTCTCTCTCTCTCTCTCTCTCTCTCTCTCTCTCTCTCTCTCTCTCTCTCTCTCTCTCTCTCTCTCTCTCTCTCTCTCTCTCTCTCTCTCTCTCTCTCTCTCTCTCTCTCTCTCTCTCTCTCTCTCTCTCTCTCTCTCTCTCTCTCTCTCTCTCTCTCTCTCTCTCTCTCTCTCTCTCTCTCTCTCTCTCTCTCTCTCTCTCTCTCTCTCTCTCTCTCTCTCTCTCTCTCTCTCTCTCTCTCTCTCTCTCTCTCTCTCTCTCTCTCTCTCTCTCTCTCTCTCTCTCTCTCTCTCTCTCTCTCTCTCTCTCTCTCTCTCTCTCTCTCTCTCTCTCTCTCTCTCTCTCTCTCTCTCTCTCTCTCTCTCTCTCTCTCTCTCTCTCTCTCTCTCTCTCTCTCTCTCTCTCTCTCTCTCTCTCTCTCTCTCTCTCTCTCTCTCTCTCTCTCTCTCTCTCTCTCTCTCTCTCTCTCTCTCTCTCTCTCTCTCTCTCTCTCTCTCTCTCTCTCTCTCTCTCTCTCTCTCTCTCTCTCTCTCTCTCTCTCTCTCTCTCTCTCTCTCTCTCTCTCTCTCTCTCTCTCTCTCTCTCTCTCTCTCTCTCTCTCTCTCTCTCTCTCTCTCTCTCTCTCTCTCTCTCTCTCTCTCTCTCTCTCTCTCTCTCTCTCTCTCTCTCTCTCTCTCTCTCTCTCTCTCTCTCTCTCTCTCTCTCTCTCTCTCTCTCTCTCTCTCTCTCTCTCTCTCTCTCTCTCTCTCTCTCTCTCTCTCTCTCTCTCTCTCTCTCTCTCTCTCTCTCTCTCTCTCTCTCTCTCTCTCTCTCTCTCTCTCTCTCTCTCTCTCTCTCTCTCTCTCTCTCTCTCTCTCTCTCTCTCTCTCTCTCTCTCTCTCTCTCTCTCTCTCTCTCTCTCTCTCTCTCTCTCTCTCTCTCTCTCTCTCTCTCTCTCTCTCTCTCTCTCTCTCTCTCTCTCTCTCTCTCTCTCTCTCTCTCTCTCTCTCTCTCTCTCTCTCTCTCTCTCTCTCTCTCTCTCTCTCTCTCTCTCTCTCTCTCTCTCTCTCTCTCTCTCTCTCTCTCTCTCTCTCTCTCTCTCTCTCTCTCTCTCTCTCTCTCTCTCTCTCTCTCTCTCTCTCTCTCTCTCTCTCTCTCTCTCTCTCTCTCTCTCTCTCTCTCTCTCTCTCTCTCTCTCTCTCTCTCTCTCTCTCTCTCTCTCTCTCTCTCTCTCTCTCTCTCTCTCTCTCTCTCTCTCTCTCTCTCTCTCTCTCTCTCTCTCTCTCTCTCTCTCTCTCTCTCTCTCTCTCTCTCTCTCTCTCTCTCTCTCTCTCTCTCTCTCTCTCTCTCTCTCTCTCTCTCTCTCTCTCTCTCTCTCTCTCTCTCTCTCTCTCTCTCT
The DNA here is from genome assembly GCA_001010745.2 of Gerris buenoi. Taxonomy (NCBI): domain Eukaryota; kingdom Metazoa; phylum Arthropoda; class Insecta; order Hemiptera; family Gerridae; genus Gerris; species Gerris buenoi. The sequence continues at coordinate 731,532 of KZ651194.1, forward strand.
CTCTCTCTCTCTCTCTCTCTCTCTCTCTCTCTCTCTCTCTCTCTCTCTCTCTCTCTCTCTCTCTCTCTCTCTCTCTCTCTCTCTCTCTCTCTCTCTCTCTCTCTCTCTCTCTCTCTCTCTCTCTCTCTCTCTCTCTCTCTCTCTCTCTCTCTCTCTCTCTCTCTCTCTCTCTCTCTCTCTCTCTCTCTCTCTCTCTCTCTCTCTCTCTCTCTCTCTCTCTCTCTCTCTCTCTCTCTCTCTCTCTCTCTCTCTCTCTCTCTCTCTCTCTCTCTCTCTCTCTCTCTCTCTCTCTCTCTCTCTCTCTCTCTCTCTCTCTCTCTCTCTCTCTCTCTCTCTCTCTCTCTCTCTCTCTCTCTCTCTCTCTCTCTCTCTCTCTCTCTCTCTCTCTCTCTCTCTCTCTCTCTCTCTCTCTCTCTCTCTCTCTCTCTCTCTCTCTCTCTCTCTCTCTCTCTCTCTCTCTCTCTCTCTCTCTCTCTCTCTCTCTCTCTCTCTCTCTCTCTCTCTCTCTCTCTCTCTCTCTCTCTCTCTCTCTCTCTCTCTCTCTCTCTCTCTCTCTCTCTCTCTCTCTCTCTCTCTTTCTCTCTCTCACACTCTCTCTCTGTCTGTCTCTCATTGAGTAAAAAGTTCATTTAGTCCATTACTATTAAAGTGACATTTGAACGGTCCTCCGTCCACTTGATAATCCACTCTCATCTGACCCGTCCTCCCCCGGCCCGAGAGGGGACCAAGTACCGCTTTGGCTCCCCTCCAAAAAAGCGTATGCTCGGGACGGAAAACCATATAAATATGGGTGGGTCAAGTGTAGGGGCTTGGGGGACACCGGGTACTCGGCGCCGTAGTCAACCTACTAATTGAATTCATAGGTCATCAACAAGTGCGGAAAGCCATTGGGGAACCTTGGAATGACTTCCACGGCAATCAATCCCCTCCCCGTTAAAGTTTTTGTACGACCGTTATCCGAATCCAAACCTCCCCTCTTCCATCCAATATTCCAATCCAAACTTGTTGCTAAAATGTTATTTTTAAACTTTTCTTTTTTTTAGAGTTTTTTCTGAGCTGGAAAATAAAGTTTAGGACTCACTATCTAACTTTAACTCCCTTTTTTCTATCTTAAACTGGTTGTTAAGTTACAATATAAAAAAGTCGAAGAGAAAAAAAGTAAAGGAGAAACAAATTTCCCAAATAAAATTGGGGGAAAAAACTAAGCTAACTTTTCCACCTCTCTTTTTTCTTGAAGTTGACGTAAAAAAAAACTATATAAAAAATGATTTATTTTTTAAATGTTTTACAACAAGACACAAGTAAGTGACAAAAATAAAATGACAAAACATCTCTAATATTATAACAATCTAAGTTTACGGGATACAATTTGTTTTGTACAATGTCAAGCCCAAAGTTAGGCCGGTCTTCGAGCAGCTTAGGAGACACTTGGTTTTGTACTATGTCAAGCCAAATGTGGGTAGGTCTTTCAACATATTAGCCAAGTCTCACATTAATCAACACATTGAGAAAATGTTCAAGTAACTGTGTCGTGTAAAACAATAAACACTTACAACAAACATGTGTAAAATTATTTTTAAATGAATGCTCTGCTCATTTTTATACAAAAATAATAATAATGAAACATTACATACAAAGAGAACTAACAATAAATATAGGCAATTAAATATAGAAGCGAATTCGTAGCTCACCTGTAACCGAAGTCACGGTATGTTCGGGGGTTTCACACAAGTTTCACACTGTGTTCACAACTCATCCAGTAGATATGAAAAGTGAGTGACGCCCTTCATTATTGTAATAACTTGAAGTTATGAAAGTGTCGAGAAAGAAAACGAGGCGGAGCAGTGAAAGAAAATAAACAAGTGAAAAGATACAGTATTGGATGACAAGAGATAATATATGTAGCAGTTTACAAGTTAGATAGGTAAGTATCAAGTTCTCGAGTTGTTAGTGGTTTGTAGAGAAAGTTTTTAGTTGTAGTCAAGGGACGAGTTGAAGGGACTTAAGTAAAGTCACAACACTGTCCAAGAATCAAGCCGCAACCTAACCCTTTCACTTGCCTAACAGACCACAACATCCTCATAACTGCTTAGTACTTAAACAACTTTACCAAGACTTTTCATTTTAATCACAATCAGAGATGTTATGCAGATTTCTTAATTCTTTTGTTAAGAATAATACTTAATATATCATTATATTATTAAATATTGCCAAGTCTCGACAACAAACAGCAATTCCACTCACAAAAATGTATTCTTTATGAAATACACATCTTAAAACTTCTCATCCGATTTTAATGAAATTTGGATGGTACGTCATAATTAGCCCATTGTTAGTCCCATATATGTTTCAACTTACGCACAAAATTACTCTTAATTACGGCCTACCCTTCAAATTTCATTAAAATCGGACGAGTACTTTTACAAATGCGGGTCATCGAAGTCTCCATAATAATATTCATTATACATGATAAACTCATAAATTCTTGTCCCAATTTCTTGAGTTTATACTTTACGTGAGTGTTTTCTGTAGACATAAGAATGAAAGTGGGAGATAAAACAATAATAATAACAGAGTTTTTGAAACAAAGGGAAGTTAAGATAAAATACAAAACGGTGTACTCCAAGTAAGTTCAGACAATGTACAACTCGAGGTGGGGGGTTGTTGTTCAGGAGAAAGCAAACTTTATACTGAAACCCAACACGTTACTGCCGGCAAATATTATAAACATAGACCCTCTCTCCCCCCAGTCTAAATTCTAAATATTCTACAGCCTCCGAGGCAAAAGCATTTTAACCAAGGTTTACGAGAGTGCCGACATTACATCACGCCGGCTTTACTTCAGGGTAAGTGGGGAAGGAGAGGAGTAAACATTTTTCAAATTCCGACAAATTCCATCCGACGAAAAAGCCCAAGAGAAGGGTGGATTTGTAAAAGCACACCCCTCCCAGGTCTACTCAGAGTAAGGAAAAGTAAAAGTCGGTAGGGAGAGAAAGGGTCAAGCAATGGGAGGGGGAATGGTAAGGCTTAGCAGTTTTCAATCCGGTAGTTTGAATTTTCAGATTTCCTTCTGAGGTCATCGCCATGGAAACGGCACGCGTCCGATCCTTAAAGAAACAACCGAAACCTAGGCCGATCCACAATTTGTACACTCAAGAGCACTTCTTTCTCCTCTTTTACTACTTATATCCTTGACTACTTACTCGTCCTTCACTAACTCTTCATTCTTCCCTATTTACTCCCCTTTTACTACTTAACCATCTTTCATTATACTTAGTTCTACCACACTTAGTTCACTTCAACTCAACAAGCAACCATTTTACTTATTCCTTCTTCTAATTAAATATCATATTGACATAATCATGTATTATTAGTCAGTTTCAATCAATGATGGAGGTACTCGTGTGTACAATTCTCTATTGTACATTCCTTATAATAATAAGAGCAGAAAAAAAGTAAATTTAGATTTATTAAAGAGTAATTTTTGCTTAATCGTTAATGAATAGTGAGTTTTAGTTATTAACATGGACCAGCAATTGGCACATTATATCAATGATGGTTCAAACCATCTCCTCCCACCTTACATTTCTATCCCTCGTTCTTCGTCTCTTACTTTTAAAATTACTAAAAATATTATAAAATAACAATTCTTAACTTATTTTCTCAAAATAATATTAGAATCTAGATGTAAACAAGAAATACATTAGCATTTATTTCATAAAAAATAGAAATAACTTGACCACCTCTAAGCAACTTAACTTCCATACTATTGTGATTGACAAGTAAACTAATTTACGCTAACATTAAAAAATAATGGCACTTAACTTGAATTGTTACTTTTCCCGAATATCCACGTCAAACATTTTTTCAAACTCTCACCTGAAACAGAGAAATAAAAGCACAAAAAATTAGATTGAAAAGAAGTAATATTGACTTGTTTATCAGTACATAATTTTGGTTTATAAGTATTATACTCGTAAATAAGCATCCATAGATATATATTTATGTTTACTCTCAGGGCGTCCTCCTCTTTCATTTAAAACTTCAAATGACGCATTTCCTTTAAAATAAACTATTCAACCACACTTCAACATAATTTCATCCTCTTGTTTTGAAGCATGATTTTTTGGAGCTTCCCTGAATATTTCCTGTGTTTGGGTGATTGCATGCAACATAAAAGCTTATGTTGGGTAAATTCGGAGATCAGATCATTCGGAGAGTTAACGACCGACAGATAAACTCAGATTTGCCAACGGATCCTAAAAAGTTAGCTTTTCCAAGCCGGAAATGGATGTAACGTGAAGGATCAAGCACCTTCATTAATTTTTAAATTTTTTTTAGTAGGCATTTAGGAGGGTAATGATTTAGATTAGAGCATTCCGAAGGCAACGGAAGCTATGTGATCGTTATGAAGAACGAACATTTTTTTATGTTTCCACTTCAATAATTCCAAGACAGATATCCGTTTCAAAAATCAGAGAACATTTTTGGTTCCGTGTCCGTCGTCGCTTAATTTTTACGAACCAACATAATATGTAAAAACTAATCGTCCGATTTTAATGAAATTTAGGTGGTAGGTTATAATTTTCCCATTTATTGTCTTTATAAGTTTTAAAAATTTGTTGTTAGCCCCTACATCTTTAAAAGTACTCATCAAATTTATAAATAATTTGATAGATTTGTAGCCCACAGATGGTTCTATAATAATTCCAACTGTCTGCGAAAATTAAATATTGCTAAATTAATACTTTTGGTTCGTGTAAAGAAACAATAACAGACTAATTTTGTCAGTTTATTACGTGTCATGGTTGCACAATACAGGAGTCGATCACGAGTTTGAAAAGGAGGACATACACTAATGTAATGTGACTCCCAAATATCTTAGACAGACGATACCGAAGGGTTGGAATTCAACATTTATATATACAAAGATATATGTGTATATACGATATATCTATGTAGCTTTCCGGAAGATGTACGAAAATCTTATTCAATAGACAGTGTTATGTTTTCTACCTTGTACATAATAAAAAAATAAATCAATACATATATAAATATTTATGATTAATTCGGTGGTTGTAGACACTAATAGACATGTAAGATCACAAATTCCANGTGGCAGACTCATTGGTAAATGTTGTTTAAAGATTTATGCGTCTTCAAAATATTGAATAATTGAGGTTAAAATTATGACATGATATCCTGAAAAGTATAAAAAGGGAAATAGTAGCAACATTGAGGAAACAAAATGACAAAAACCTCCTCTTTAAACCAGTGACAGGTATTAAAAACTACTTCTCTTAAATACCTCCACAAAAAAAAAATAAATAAATAAAAATAACATTTAATAACTTCAGATAAGGTACTTAGCCAACAATTACTTTTTAGGTTTTTTCCCCTCTCGGAATAATTTTACTCTATCTCTCATTTTATCCCTTCTTTTTTACTAGAAAAAAAAGGGAAAAAGTAAAATAAAATACTAAAGCACTTTTAATTCCTTTTGTAAAACAAAGTACAAGGGGACGAGAGAGGGAATAGAAGGATTAAAAAACAAAAACTTGCTACCGACCAGGAAAGAAAAAAAAAAATATAATACAAAAAAAACTGAGGGGTGACAAATGTCTGAAGTTAAAGAATGAGACGGAGGGACAAAAATTGTGCAGAAAAAAGCGGGGGGAGAGAAATGATTAAACCACTAATGTCCCGGCTATTTATTATTTTTAAAAAGAGGCACTCGAGAGAGGGTCTCTGTCAACAAGTACTGACGAGAGGGGGTTCTCTAGTACCGTTCTGAACTCTGAACAGCAGGGGGAGAAACTCGTACTACGACCACTGCCGGAGCAACCGAGATGAAATTAAACAAGAACAGAAGGAGATAACATAATTCTCACTTCAGGTAAAGTCCGTATATCTTTATTTAACTTGATGTAAATATAACTTAAAAAAAAACATTGTAAAATCACTTATCTATTTAGCATCTATAACTACTACAAGAATATAAATATAATCAGCCGTCGATGTAGTAGAATACTTTTTAGGGTTTTGTAGATACTTCTCAAAACCCTTATGCCGAGGGTGATGTGTCCGTCCGTCCGTCGCTCTTTGGTTCATAGGGCCCAAACCCTTTAAGCGAAAGTGCTGAAATTTGAAACACTGGTGCAACTTTTTGACCCAACCACAGGAAAAATATAAAGAAGTTCATAACTAGATTTGCGCATGCGCAATTCAAAAAAATGTGGTAAACTCAAAAATTTACATTTTTTTTAATTTTTGAGTGGGGTATCAAATGAAAGCTGCTGAAGAGTAGAACACAAATATATATATGCTTTTTTAAATTTTGCATTCCTTATAGGGGAAAAAAATCAAAATATACCCAAAAAAAATTTCCCCCCCCCCAACCACTATAGATTGGCTGGTGCTAAAATTTCGAAATAATTCATGCTAATGCCTTATTGTTGGGCGATGAAAATTCCGGGAGTTGATCCCAAATTTTTAAAAATTGTCAATTTTGGGCGCGAAATAGTGAAGTGCGCCCAAAATTTTATTTTTTTAAAATTTTGAGTTGGGTATCAAATGAAAGCTGCTGAAGAGTAGGATACAAATATATATTTGCTTATTTAAATTTTTCATTCTTTATTGGTTTTATAAGTCAAAATATACCCCCAAAAAATTCCCCCCCCCCTAACTTTATATAGTGGCTGGTCCTAAAATTGCGAAATTATTCAAGGTTATACCGTATGGTTGGGCGATGAAAATTTCCCGAAAAATTGAATTTATCTTGCCGTTATTACCGATAAAAAAACATTGTGACCCCCCGGGGGATCGAACCCGGAACTCTTGGGATCGTAGAAAAAAAATCATAATTACATAACGGGTATGATTTATCATCTACAAAACCCTAAAAAGTACTTGGATGCAGGTACTTCCCTGTGATTTTTTAACAATCAGGAGCAAGCAAGCATAACGAATTCAAAAACTTTTTAGGATTTTGTATGTTATTAAGCACATACGTTATTATATTCTGAAATTATCCCGCCCTATATAAAAGTAAAGAAAATATAAAATTTAGATGAAAGGCCCCTAAAAACAAAAAAAAGTCTCAGGTATGTACTTACGTTCAAGCATTTTTTAGGGTTTCATAGATGGTTAAGCATACCCGTTGTAGAAATATGATTTTTTTTTTGACCTCAAAGATACCCGGTTCGATCCCCCGGGGGTCACTATGTTTATTATCGGTAATAACGGCAAGATAAATTACATTTTATCAGACAATTTTCCTCTATATTTTTCCTTTATGTGGGTCAAAAATTTACGCCAGTAATTTTCAACTCTCTAGCGTGAATGGTTCCGGGGATATGATATGATCAAAGTAAGACGGACAGACAGACACATCACCCTCGGCTTAAAGGGATTCGAGGGTGCCTTAGGAAATCTAAAGACTTCTATTCATTTATTTATTTTAACTTCTTCATTCATTAAAAAAAAAAAAAAAAAATGATTTTTATTGGAGTAATTTGCTAGACAATTACAGTAAAAGAACAATTTAAACTTTATAACAAAAAAGACTTCATAACCAAGTTAGAAGATATCCCAATAAAGGGATGAAATATCTCCTTTTTAAAATTTAAAAGGTGTATCAATTAATTAATACAATCAAGACAAAATAAATATCCCTTCCTCTCCTGAAGACTCAAAAAAAAAAAATAAATAAAAATAGAATAGACGAAGGCAGCTCTAAGAAAAAAATGTAAAGTTTTGTCTATTCATTGATGAAACTCTTATTTTATACATTATGAAAACCAAAATCCAGTCTATCAACACAGTCTGACTTTGAAGGCCTAAACTGACGGAATCCATTACTTTTTCGTAGGCCATCCTCGAAACCCTTATCGCATGAGATATGTCAGTGTGTATGTTGCTCTTAGGTTCATATCTCCAGAGCCGTTCAAACTTATGATTTGACCAACACACAAAAACATAGATTTGCCATGATGACAATTTGCACATGCGTAATACACACAAATTATGTGGTAATTCATTTTTTTAATCTTCGAGTGGGAAATCAAATAAAGCTACTGAAGAGTAGATTACAAATATATATAACATTTTATGAGTACAACATTGCACTTTTTTTGCGCGTTTTTAGCACCCAGTCCTAAAATATAGAAATAATTCATGTTAATACCTTATGATAGGCAAATGAAAATGTCCTGAAAAAAAATTCAACTTTTTAAATAATGCAAATTTTGTGCAAAATGTTGGCGCACATGCGCAGTGCGCCAAAAATTGCATTTTCCTTAGAAATTGGGTTCCGTTCCCGCTGTAAACCATTAACAATTAACGAAAAATCCTTTTAAAAAAATCATTGTTATTTTTATCAAAAAACAGTTTTTAACATATGTACATATTTTAAAAGAAAAAGCTGATCCCCCTTATCGTCTCTATATCTCAAATAATTTTGCATGCATACAATACAAATTATTTTTCATAGGAAAAAACCAAAACAGTTTTTATTAATAATAGTTAGAAACATTAACTTGATAAGACTTTATTCTCACTAAATAATTTATTTATTTTTAACTTTACTGGTCAGGTCTCTTACAAAAGATTTAATTTCGTAATGTGTATAGAGTAAAGGTTTTTTTTTAATGCAACTCGTGGTTTTATAAGTTAAAAATGTTTTAATATTTCATAAAAGAAGGGTTTAACAATTAAATATAATAAAAAAAGAGTTTTAATGTGAGAGAGAAGTGATGGTTTTCTAAGAGTTGAGGAATAAGTGGTTCGAGTCAACAGATAAGTGAGGCTTGGTATGGGCTCGCCTCATTACCTGAGGCAAGCACTCGAGTGCCTCACTTCCCCCACCCCTGTACTATTCCACTCCCTTCTCCCCCTCTTCACTCCCCACTCCTCACAAAGAAACGCATTAGAACTTATGAGAGCCTGCAAACAACTCCCTTCAACAAACGCTTTTTTCCTCAAAAGCTTTTCTTTTGTATAAAAAAAAAATTAAACAACAAAGCCAACAACCCTAAGCTAAAAATAAAATTAATCAGGGTATACAACATGCCTGGGAAGTGGATTAAATCATCCAAATATTGAACATTCTCTACTAATATAAGCTAAAATTCTAACCCTAACGAACGCTTTGGTATAAATCAATTTAAGCTTTCCTGATCCACTTCCGCAATCCGGAAGCATGTTAATGGGAATTTAAGAAGTGTAGACATAGCGTAAGAAGGGGATTTAAGAAGTTATTATTCGCACGAGTTGAATCGGACAGATTGTTTTCAAATCCGTTGTTATTAAAACAGCAACACTCATATGAAGTTATAAAAATCGCTAAAACTAATCGCAATAGGATCTTTAATAAAAGAAATCAACGATTTTACAATATCTTAAGTTCTAAATAGATTTTAATAAAACTTAATATACGAGTACATCGTCTAATGTACCTACTATAGAATATAGGCATGTAAAATTTCTCCATAATACAAGCAATTGTTTTTACGTAGTGAAGTTATAATTTATAATAATAATTATAAAGGAGACGTGTAAGTTAAACAAAAGGGATAGGATGACACCCGGCATCCCCACTCTACTACCCTCTATTACAATTATTATTCTCGCAATTATCAACTCACCATGATTAAAATTCAATATTTATTACTTCGCTTAATTCAATAAAAGATTCACGCGATGTCTAGTTAACTCGGATACCAAACTATAACAATTTTATATTACTCTAAAATCAAGATTGATAGCATTCATAACCTCATTTTGGTCCATGTTATTAGTCTAATAATAATAAGAAAGCGGCGTGGACTGTAGGTCCCATATGGTTCGAAACTACAAATATTGCAATAAAATAATTTTCCGCTGTAAAAGTTTTATTTTTCTCGTGAGTAGGTATTTGTTAAAATGTAATTTGAACGAGATGATGTTAGACATTTAGAAGTAGTTTTCTCTCTAGGGTCGTACATCTAATCTTTGTCCTTGTTCAAGTAGAGTGGGATCTGTTTTCCAGATCTAATTAAGTTTGTTAGTTTGGAAGAATCCTCGTCGTGGACCCCAGGTTGATTTTGATTCGATTAATCCCCGAGCATTGTTTCTTTAATTAAAAACCAAGATGGTTGATTTACGGAAAATCGCACATTGCATCGTCAGGAAGCATTGTAGACAGAATATTGTCTGCAATGTAATATAGATAAAGCTAGCTTACATTTAATAAAATATTAACCCTATCTGTCTGTCCGTATATCAGTCAGTAGGACGGTTATGCGTGTGACATACTTATATAAAAAATTACCGACGTGACTAACTCATAAAAAAATGTCCGATTAAATTAAAATTATGCTCCCACAAAGGAGCATTTTACCAATGTCGAGTCAAAGTTAGTGAGACAGCATCTTGAATCAAGATGGCGGATTTTTAAAATATTTCTTGGCGAGCACCTAGGAGGTAAGAGGAACACACCTACAAAATTTCATGGTCGTAGGTCCAGTGGTTTCAGAGATATCGTGATGTGTCAGTGAGTCAGTCAGACAGTCAGTGAGTGGTATTTGGATTTTATATATATAGATA
>KZ651195.1:70893-88604 GCA_001010745.2 Gerris buenoi
ATTGGAAACCTTCCTGTTGTTATTTGTGAGATTTGACATAACTGCGCATGTCATACAAACTAGAATAGCACCCGACTATACTGACTTCGGCAATACTCGGAAGTTCCGACTTTAAACGAAGCTAAGCTTTCAGTTTCTACCGTGTTCATGACTTCTTGGTCGACTTCTAGTAATATAGTCCAGGAGATAGCATGCAAAAAAGTATGTGACTGAAGGTGGAGATACACATGCCGTCAAATTGTAGTGAAGTAGCTTGCAAGTCAAAAGAGGGTATTACCAGTGACTAGCATACTAAGGATTTTTATAAAGTTTTTATCTGCTTGCTTGCCAGCTAAAGATGTGCCATTTAACAAATACATATGCAAGTACCTTGCATGTGTCAGAAGCTGGTATGTTTTTGTGCAAACTACAGGTATGTGTATCTCCACCTTAACATCAAGCTAGAATTTTGTGTATAAGTTAATCTTTTAGTGCCTTTTAACCCTTTCAAGACCGAGATAGTAGGGGAAGGTGAGTTAGCCAGGCCCGGGTTCCTATGAACCTATGAACACCCCCGGCCCGGATTAATTTCTACCTTCCTACACGTTTTTCATCATTGCTTCTTTTCTAATTTCTAATTTTTATTTTTTTTTATTTAATTTTTTTACATTTTTTTAATAATTAGTCCGTAACTATTTACTAACAAAAGAATGCGTTACTAGTCATTTCTAAAACATACAGAGTGAGTAGTGTGACGTCATAACACAAAAAAAAGTTTGCGGAATATTACGTCGTTGGTCCCGAAAGGCTAAGTTCATCTCCGGGACATAGAAGGACAATAGATCAATTTAAAAAAAACAAACCAGTGGAGAGCAGCCATGCCTTGCCAAATATGGTGGACAATGTCATTTTCATGAGCCTAATAACAGAATTACCTAGTTAGTAGACCAAAAATCAAGTTGATGTATGTTTGTCACTTGATAGGTGACCACTTTGATTTGGAGTAGTATTTGAATAACTAACCACTCAAGCGACAAAATAATATCAACTTGATTTTTGGTTCTTGATTAATTTGGTACTCAGGATCATGAAAATCAAATTTTCCTCCATAAAGGGCAAGAAATAGCTACATTCCACAGTTTTTTTTTTTTTTTTTTTTTTTCTCCCTTTGTTTAGTCCTGTTCGACAGTTTATTAGGTCATTACAGGACGGGGGTTATCCGACCACTTTATTTGTTTTTTTGTAAGTCAAATAGCGTAATTGACAAAATGTTTATGGATTTTACTTTTTCTTAAAATACGAAATCATTAATTATTTAACATTATTTTAAAAACAAAGACAGTGAATGAGATTGTTTTATATGTTATACTACCCTTAAAAAAAAGTTATAAAATAAATTAAAATTCTTTAATATTTTTGAAGGAAGAGTATAAATGGAATGAATTGATAATGTAGGAAGCTAAGTAGGATCTACAAAAAATACATAAATATACATTTTAAGTAGCAGAGTATTTTATTTGTTATGTTTATTTTATTTTATGTGCTCGATGTTAAATGAAGTTTATTATATGAGCACAAATTTCACAGGTTTACTAACTTATATTAATATATTAGCAATACAGTATGTGCAATACGAGTTGTGTTTTTTGACACTAAGATTGGCCAACCTAAATAAGGAAAAAAATAAAGCCACTAGGCCTGTGGGAAGGGTGGGGTCAGTGATATTTTTGTTTGTCTAGTTGGCCCAACCTTCTAGAATTCAAAATCCTGAACTCTCATTGGCTCCCCACCCTAATTCTTCGGATTTTCCTGAGCTGTCAAGAGTCAAAACTCATAAAGCTTAAACTGCAGAAATAGGGAAATCAACATTTATTTTCAAACAATGTTTGTTTTATTTTTAAAATAAATGAGATCATAATATTTTTAAAGACATTTTTTCATATTATTATGTACAAGAAAATTAATATAATGAAATAATTAAAATTAAAGAAATAAAAAAATAACAATTGAGAAAAAAAAAAATAATAATAATCAGTACTTGAGCAACAAAGTTCATTAAAAATTTTAATTTAAAGATCAGATGGATAGCAATGAATATATCTAAAACAATAAAAAAAAAAAAATAAGTGATCTCGTAATACCCCGTAAAAGTCATAAATATAGAAAATATCAACAGGGAAAAAATAAAACCCAAAACTCAAGAGTTTCAAAGGAAATATCGCTCCCACTTAATTCAATTTATAAAAATAAAGTGGATAAAAAAAAAATTTGTTTGTTTTGGGTCATTTTATTTAAACACCTGCAATTATTTCATAACTTTATTTTTAATCTTCTGATATTATGGGTTATGTAAAGGTTTTCAAAGTTTTGAAAATAACTAAGCTATTAACAATTGGCTATATTTTGACCATCTCATGGCCATATTCATGAATGAAACATAGATACATAGGTTTAAAAAATGTGGTATTTTTTTACATAATTCCTTTACATACATTAAACATTACTGAAATTTAAAAATATGTATAACAGAATTTAACAATCATTAAACTAATTGTAATCTAAATTTTAGGCATCCATGAGATGGTCAAAATATAGCCAAATGTTAATAATGCAGTTATTTTCAAAACTTTTTAACCCTTTACATGATCCATAAAATCAGAAGACATCAAGAAAATGATGAATAAAAATTATAAAATAAAAAAAAAAAAGTTCTAATTTTAATAGAAATAAAATAGGATGTTTTAAATGTTTTTGTTATTTAATAAAATTACCTCTAAGACTGACCTTATCTATGTATTCTTTTAAACTAGTGATATCATTTGTTATGATAGATAAAGATTGCATTGTTTAGTAAGAGTCAAATTCTACCAGAGTAGTTAGTAACTTGTCAATGCTTATAGTTGTAGATGATAGTTGCTTACTTTTATATATTTCATATTACATACATATATGTTAAAAGTGTTGATTGTGAATCAACTCAATTCAAATTTTATACTTAGGTAAAGCCCTGATGATGCCAGGATTCTGTAGTAAAGAAAAATTTAAAAAAATAGTAATGTTTTTTGTTTTTTTTTTATCATTCCTATATTCCTATAATCCCTATAGACTTAAGGTACATTTTCCTAGACTCAACTCCAGCGATAGACTGTGAAGAAAAGTCGCTGACACTAGATTATAAGAAAGTGCATGTTAAAGTTACTCTGCTAGGAAAACAATAACATGCAAACATAGAAGAGGAGTCCTCAGCGATATGTGCTGGGCATCTATCGCTTGAGCTTCTATCGCTGAAATCGCGTCTATTATAAAGCATTATAAAGCTGCTTTATTATAAAGCATTAGAAGAAAAGAAAAATTTGAAAAAAAGTGAATAGAGCCAACATAATTGGCATGATTTACTTATTATTATACTATTGCTCTAAATATTTGATTCTTTAATAATTACCTTTAGCTTGAAGCCTCGTCCTAACTAATGTGAGAGGGTAGGCAGCGAGTTGGCCGCATGTAGATGAAACAGCACCAGATGCTAACGGTACAAACCAGCCGCTGCTATCATTGAAGAATTTCTTTTTCAAAGTCTTAACAAATAGAAACAAAAAGTTAGAATTAATGTGCCAAGTACTCCGGACAAATAACGGAGAAACTCTTTAAAACATGCAGTAATAACAAACATTTAGACTTGATATAGATGAAACCATATATACCTCGTAAAGAGCAAGATCTATGCCAGCATAGGGTACGATACCCAAGAGATTGGGTATATAGCCTTTATAGAAACTCCTCGATCCTTCTCGCCTGTAGATTTTAAAAATAGCATCCCTAATTCCCTTGTATTCACCAGTCTTTCTTAAAGCTAATCTTGTCTTTAGAACCTGAAACAAATCATAAAAAAAATAAAATAAATGTATTAGCTAATAGTTTTGCGGCTTTGTCAACAATGTATTAACTATCTATTTGTGCTTAAAGGCCCATTTACACTTTGATTAGTGTGGGTGCAAGTGATTAGTGCAGGTGCTTAGTGATTAGAACAAAACATGTTTGGACCCCAATTAACTAGTGCGAGAGATTAGTAATCAGTGAATAGTGATTAATGCAAGTGCTTAGAAATTAGGACAAAACACGAGTTGACCGCAATTGATTAGTGAGAGTTATTAGTAATCACTGAATAGAAGCGTGTTCTAATTTTTTGCCAGTTGCCGCACGTCTTGTACTCATTTCACTTGCAGCTTGCCTCCTACTAAACACGTTTGGACATGCTTTTTTAGTTGTTTAGTTTAGTTAGTCAGTGTTAAGCGTGTTGCATTAATACAAATTTGTTTATGACCTATAATATAAGTACAAATGTTCAAATTTTAGTAAACTAATAGTAAAAATATCACATTTTGTTTCATATTTTATTTTATAATGCAAAAAGTTAAAGCTACAATAAGATAGTGGTAAATTTGTGATAAAATAAGATAGTTGCCTAAATTCGCATGTCCGTTCTAACAATATGAAGAACTACAACATTACTACGCTAGAATACTTGCACTTGCTTTCTCAGTAAAAAAAAAAACATCAAAAGTGATCCAGAAAATAGCATATTTGGGGGACTGCTGACAAATACACACCTTCTGCCACATGATTGTCAAAATGTTATTCTTTTAATCATTATTATTATTTCATACCCCCATAGTTGCTCCAGAGCCTCACTCATACAGCAGGAGAGGCAGAAGGCACCAATTGCAGCATTAAACCGCTTGGTACTTTTTGTCTTTATTACACATCTATCTAAAATGTAGCTTACACTTTTCTAAGAAGTGAAAATTGTGCAAGTGTATCTGTGGCGCTGGTATTTAAAAGATTTGTTTTATTTGTCGGACCAAATTTTCTTATTTATAATTAACTCCTGTGTGTAATTAATCTCCTGTCTTCCCGGTGCCCCCATGCATCCCTGTTAAGTGCTTATAAAGTGCAAGTTAAAACATAAGAAGAGTGATACATGGAAATCAGGGAAAAAGGAAATATAAAGGTGAACCAAAAAGAACCTTCTGAACAAAAAGGATATATTATACTGATAGAACTGGAAACACTTAATTATGAGACTTTGAGATCAAGCATGTATTTTTAAGGAAGCAATTATTAAAATATGATTACAGTCTATAAGATTAGAGTTGGCACAATCAACAGGTGGGACAATTTTGAAGGAAACGATTTTATTGGTCCCCCATGTTGAATGCAACTTCAGAAAAAAAATGCTCAACTCTACCCCTGTTCCACAAAAAAATATAACATGGCAAAACCGATTTTCCCTTTTTATAACCCCAAAACTACCTCCATGTTTTTAGTTTCCCGCCTTCGATTGTGCCAACTCTAATCTTATAGACTGTAGTTAGTTATTATTATCTGATTAAGTAACTTGTTATATGCTGTGTCTGAAAAAAGATGGTTTAGCCTACTATAAAATATACCTCACTCTGCTAAATGAATTCAGCAAAGTTTATTGTGATGTAATAACTGCGCAGGATATTTGTAGTTTCTTTTTAAATTTATTAATGTTGTAGCAGATATAAAAAGGCCATTATTTTTATCCATTCAATAAGCTAATGATTTTTTAATGGATTCTAGGGTTCCTTTCACTTATTGCAGCCCTTTGAAGTAAAATATATAAATAATTACCTCTAATGGATAAATGATGGTTTGTGCAACGGCTCCCGCTGTAGACCCAGCTAAGAATCTTTCTTTCATAAGCATTTCCCTATCTGTATTGCCCCGTATCAATCTCTTAACCTGTTCGTAAGCCATGAACTTGATGGCACTTTCAGGGGCTATCTTCATGACGTTGATTCCGTTACCTCTCCATAGCGATATAAAACCTCCTTCCTTCAGCATATCTCCCAGGCATTTACCTGTCTTCATACCTTTACAACCGTGCACCTGTGACAGGAAAAAAAAATGTTTGTAGAACAATAATTTCAAGAAATATCACTTCATTTGTTCAGTAATTATACAAGAATTAAATCAATCCATTTTGGGACTTTATTGATTTAAATTAACAATAAAAGATCAAAATTCGAGTTTGTACGTATAGCCAAGTAGATAGCATGCAAACACAGATTGACAAGAATTATTATTTGCAGTTACAGTTAGTGCTTTATAGTCCATGAGATAGCATGCAAAATAGTGTGTGACTAACATCAAGCTAGAGTTTTGAGTATAAATTAATCTTTTGGAGCCTTTTAAGAATATGTGGTCGGCTAAGTTTATCTTCAGGACATAGCTTGGCAATAGGCATTTGAAAGAACGAATCTGTGGGAGTGACCATGTCCCTCATGTGATTTTCATGATTCTGAGTACAAAATTAGTTAGTAGGCCAAACAAAAATCAAATTGGAGCTAGTTTGTACCTTAATATGTGACCACTTTGATTGGGAGTAATATTTGAATAAATAAACCAATCAGGTGACAAACTACACTCTATAAGATTAGAGTTGGCACAATCGAAGGCGGGAAACAACAAACGTGGAAGTAGTTTTGGGGTTATAAAAAGGGAAAATCGGTGTTGACATGTTATATTTTTTTTTTGTGGAATAGGGGTAGAGTAGAGCATTGTTTTTCTGAAGTTGCATTCAACATGGGGGACCAATAAAATCGTTTCCCTCAAAATTTTCCCGCCTTTTGATTGTGCCAACTCTAATCTTATAGACTGTAACATCAATTTGATTTTTGGTCTACTAACTAATTCTGTACTAAAAGTGTCTAAATTGTGTCAAAATGTTGCCTTGTAAAATCTAGTTAGATTTTCTATTACCCTAAAATCTTAAAGGATCCACAAATTTATCATATCATCATACTCAAGGTCATGGAAATCACATTGTCCACCAAAATGGGTGGAAAATGGTTGCTCTCCACAGATTTTGTTTTGTTACTTTCAAATCCCTATTACTAAGCTACGTCTCGCAGACAAATTTAGCTGACCACATATTATTAGAAGGCACTTAAAGATTAAAGCAGTCCCTACACGATCAAGCCGCTTGATCAAAACATCTCCTCAAGCTGATTGACACGACCTTCAAGCCACCTTGGGGCGAATCAAGTTTCCCATCAATCTTTTCATCAACACTCATTTGTAGCGGAATTTTCGACAAGTGAACTGCTCCTCCTGGACTGTAGTGAATCAGTATTGTGCAGATACCATGGTTTCAAATCAGGATTTGAGACGTCAATCACAGCAGGTGATTGACGTAATACTTGATCAAAATTGCTTTAAACTATCAAGCGCTCTGTCAAGCCGCTTGACTCATTCAAACTTTCCATGAATCTCCGTCAAGGCTTGACTCAAGCATAAAACGAGTTCCTAGACTATCAATCATACTTGACACCATTGCTTGAGGTTTTGATCAAGTGGCTTGATCGAGTAGGGGCTGCTTAACTTACACACAAAATTCTAACTTGATGTTGGACAGACTCTTTTGTGCACGCTATCTCCTGGACCGATTAAAGAATAAGTCAGAATGTTACCTGAAGGAATAGTTTGAGTCGGTCGAGAGGCGCTGTACAGGATCTAGACACAGCGCCGGCCACACCTCCAGCCACTAGATGGCGCCACCACATGCCTGTCTTCATTTCACTCTGCGTAAAGTCATCCGGCACATTTAGATTCTCTCCTATGTCCAGGCACTGCAAATAGTAAAAATCAAGTAATTAGAACTTACAGTCAATAATCAAGGATATCATAACCATCACAATAAACCTTATCATGCATTTATTACTACAGTAGAGCCTCGATAAGAAGTGTCTCAAGGGGATTAGGGAAACAGTCTTGTTATTGAGGTGCCCTTTTTGTTGAGAGTCGTGTTATCAAGGTTATTTTGGCTATTAGTCGTGTTATCGAGGTTGATGGGTGGTATTTTCAAGTCTAGACTTGTTCAAGGTACCTCATTCCAGTACAGAATCACATTATAGAGGTTGACTTCTCAAAACGACTTGTAACAGAGGTTCTGAGTTATGTTGTGAATTGGAAAAAAATCCGTGATATTGAGGTTTTTTGAATAATAATAGTCACGTTATAGAGGTTAATTTAACATTATGAGTTATGGCAAACTCAAGGGGATTTGAAAATTGCCCTTGTAATTGAGGTTGTCATGTAATTGAGGATCGTGTAAGTGAGGTTCTACTGAAAACTAATAATTTAAATTTTTTTTATAATTAACATTTTAATGTTGAACAAATTAAGTTTTAAATAATAATAATAATAATAGTATCAACTTCACACAAATGTTTATGCAACCTCTAAAAAGAATATCATTCCTTCAAAACATTATCAACAATTATCACCCTTCTAATATTAGCCTTTGCACAAGGAATTGATTTATAGCGTCACAGAGTTGCACATACAAGTGACATCTTTATCATTTCAATTTCTTATGGCTTCAGTTTAGAAACCACGAAACATCTTTTAAAGTGCATTTTCCGCAAGAATTCAAAGCTACTTCTTTATACAGTATAGGGTCCATCGTACGAATATCAGTTATATCTGAAAGTTAATTAACTAAACTGGCTTCAAGGGAAAAAAAACCAGAAGTCACTTGTTAATTAATTCTTAGAAAGAGGGTTGTTAGCTGTATAATTATATTTGTTCACACTGTACTACAGATAAATAAACAAATATGCTTTTTGTACAAACATGATTGATTATTTAACTTCTTTCCTTTTTTTTGCTTCCGAGCTAACTGAACGTAACGGAAGCTATGCAATCGTACTAAAGAACAAAAATATTTTGTCTCTGATTTCAAAAATTCCAAGACTGAAATCTGTTTCAGACATTTTTGGTTGCGTGCATGTCTATCTGTCGCTCAATCTTTGCGAACCAAAATATCTTAAAAACTAATTGTCCGTTTGATTGAAATTTGTATGGTAGGTCATAATTAGCCCATTGTTGGTCACAAATAAGTTTTCAACCTTCTGTGCTCATTTGTTTCTCTTCAACATACATTTATTTACACCTATATCATCAAAAATGCTATCTAATTTATTTTATGGAATTTGGATGGTTCGTCGAAAGGAAACCGCAGGTAGCACCAGATTAATTTCAACTGTCTTTGCTCTTAAAATTTAGCTTAATCGATACTTTATTTCATGCAAAAATCAAAATTATTTTGAGAGATTTAATAAGGGGGGGGGGAATATAATAAATTGTAAAAACATAAAATCATTAAAGTATACGAAATAGGACACAAGGAAGCTATGCGCCACACTAATTGGCAAGACTGTTTTATTATTCTAACAACCCTAGTCAACATTAGTTCGGACTATTGACGCTTAATTTGTAATAGGTTGACTAAAAATTGCAGCAATTTTCTTACCCAGATACATAACTAATATTTCCCAAAGAAATATCTAGAGAAAATTTAATATTACATATCAATATTCTAAATTCATAAATATGTAATCAGCAATATAATAATACAACTTAATAATAACAAATTATGAATGCCATAATACATATACGTAGAAGATCGGTAAAACAAAAAAAGATTGAGTCTAAAAGACAGTTTTATAATTGTCATTCTAACTGCATAGGGGAAATAAAAAAATATTCCACTCTTATTCCAGACCATTTCAAATCATTATGAAATCAGTGAGTTGAACATGTTAAAACAAATTCTTCACATTATAATACATAATGTCAAATGAAAAAGGAGTTCTCACACCGAGAAATGACACACAGAGAGAGAGCGAGAGTGTTAGAGAGGGCAAGATGACGTCACTGATAGGCTCAAGGTCGGGAGGGGGCCCGTCACCTCCCCCCACTCTACACTTTGTGTAACAGCCCAAGTGAATGTGTGATAACAGGTTCTAGATTAGAGTGAGTGGTTTCTAGACGTTTCTAACTCGCTCTATTAGAATGAACCCGGAGGTTATCTCTAGAACCTTCTATATAGCAGGTTATCCTTCACATGATCACGATCATTCCGAGACTTGGACTCTGCACTCACTTTAAATGGGGTGATAAAGGAACAGATGAAATGGAGTCTTTCTATTAAGACTAGATTGTATTTTGTATTGTGCAGCAAATCGGCAGCAATCTTCCAATAGACTGTAAGGAATGTACAGATTGTATTTTCACCCCTGGTAATGGTAATTTGTGACAGATTGACAAGAATTATTATTTGCAGTTACAGTTAGCGCTTTATAGTCCAGGAGATAGCATGCAAAAAAGTGTCTGACTAACATCAAGCTAGAATTTTGTATACAAGTCAATCTTTCAGCGCCTTTAAAGAATATATGGTCGGCAAAGTTCGTCTGCAGGACATAGCTTAGCAATAGGCGTTTGAAAAAAAAATCGGTGGAGAGCGGCCATGTCTCAACAATTACGGTGGACAGTATAATTTTCATGATCCTGAGTACAGAATTAGTTAGTAGACCGAAAATTAAGTTGATGCTAGTTTGTCCTTTGACAGGTGACTACGGTGATTTTTAGTAATATTTGAATAACTAACCTGTCAAGTGTGAGTGAGAAAATAACATCGACTTGATTTTTTGTCTAATAACTAATTCTGTACACAGGATCATGAAAATCATACTGTCCACCATAATTGGTGAGACATGGCCGCTCTCCACCGGTTTCTTTTTTTTTTCAAATGCCTATTGCCAAGCTATGCCCCGCAAACGAACTTAGTCGACCGCATGTTCTTAATAGGCGCTAAAATATTAACTTGTATACGAAATTCTAGCTTGATATTAGTCAGAAACTTTTTTGCACGCTATCTCCTGGACTATTATGAGTTTTGACGGGAAAATCCGAAAAATTAAGGTGCGGGGAACGGGGAGCCAATGAGAGAGCAGAATTTCGAATTCTAGAAAGTCGGACCAACAAGGCAAATAAAAATGTCTTTGGTCTCACCCCTTCTACGGGCCTAGTGACATTATTTTTTTTTTGCTCATTGACGTTGGCCAATCTGAGTGTCAAAAGTCACAATTCATAACGCGCATACTGTAGAAACGTAAACAATCTCAAATTATTGACAAAAAAAAAAAGAATAATAGTTAGAATTATTTCTACAAGACCTTCATAGCTATTTAGCAAGATATTTAACAGCAGAAAATAGCTTTATTTATTAGGCTAACTCATCAACAGGGTGACTGTAACTGGTTGTATAGGGGTCTTACAACTACGCCACTGGTAACCCATACTACATTAGTACTAAATCGACTCTAGAGGCCTAAATAAATAACACAATAATTTCCATTAACTGACGCCTCTAATAAGCCTGACACTAGAATAACATTCATTCTACAATTTTTTCTTATTCACAGAGGCGTAATGAGAAGTTGTCACTTTAAGGGGGGAGGGGACCACAAAAAAAAAATGCGTCATAAGAGGCGTAAAGCTTAAAACTAGCAGGTAGAATTTTCAAAGTACTCAAAATAGTTCACTACGATTCTACATTTGACATCCAAACTATAATGTAAACTCTATATTCATGTTTAAGTCTGCTTTAAACATTCTCATTGAAAATTAGACTGCCAATTGGTGTGGTACATATCACGTACTTTATTCATTTTATGCTTTTAAAATTTATTTAATTCTTCCCCCCGTTTTAAAGTATCAATTTAGCAAAAAATTAAAGAGTGCAGACAGTTCCAATTAATCTGGGGCTATCTGCGGTTCACTTTCGATGAACTATAAAAGTTTCATACAAATCAGATAAGTACTTTTGAAGCTACAGGTGTAAATAAATGTATGTTTGTGCGCATGTAGAAGAGAAACAACTGAGCGCACAAGGTTGAAACTTATATGAGACCAACAATGAGCTAATTATGACCTACCATACAAATTTCATTAAAATCGGACGAGTAGGTTTTTAAGATATATTGGTTCGCAAAAATTATAAAAAGCTCGGAAAGCAAAATCATCTCAATACGGTTTAAGCGGAAATAAGCTCATGAGTCAAGTTAGTCACAAGCGGATGTCATAAAGTCCATAAGACTAACTCGTGCTTAGAAATTATTCATTTATATTAACTTTCACTTTATTCATCTAAAAAGGATCATTTATTTAGATTCTTTCCTAAGCTAGAAAAACTAAAAACACACATTTTTATCCTTGAATTAAATGATAAAAGAAACTAAACTAGAAAATTCTAAAACAATTGATTGTGAGAAGAAATCGGCCAAGTTGTAAAACAGGTGAAGCCGTTTTTTTTTTTGTTGCTATTTCTTAATGAAGGCTGTAAATGAAACTTTCACCACTAAATCCCTATTATAACAGCCTGTCAAACAAGTCGTGCCTAGGTAAATCAAGGTAATAATAAAAAACAGTAGGTAAGCAGCTGGAAGATTACTCTTAATAGTACGGTTTCTCAACAGTTTACAGCCTATAATTGCTTGTACCTACTTTCCGAATCGCTTTTCCCTCCAAGATATCCAACAGTAAGTTGTGCTATAGTCCACTGTGAAGCATATTCTACTTCAAGCCTTAAACTTTATACTTAGTCAACTCTCCCATCTATAAGAGTAAAAATACCATTCTCACATTAACCTCAATTCCTTTAATTTCTATAAAGTTATGCTCCCGAAATTAAGGAAGTCATTTCACCGATATTATCCACGACTAGGGAATCCAACCCCGGGATCCGGGATCCCGAGCCGACTTACCCCTACGGCAATGTAAAGTAACAATCCCGGGATTTCGGTATTTGAAATTTTTTACGTTTAAAGGTATTTTGACTAAAACAATCACTATTATTATGTATTCTCAAGAGAATAATTGATTTTCTAAAAAGAAAACATTATTTATTTTATTTTCTAAGTAGTGAACTAAATAATCAATAAAAAAATTAATTGAATAAACAATAATATTAATCAGGTAGTCGAATAAAATTAGAAGCGTAAAAAGAGTAGACCGACTTCTGTGATTTGTTGAGTGCGTGGTGTTGACAGAAGCAGGCATTTGGAGAGAGGAAAGTATTTATCTAGCTCCAGCTACGCTTACATAACTTTTAAATCAAGAAATTGAAAAAAGTATTGCCTGGAGTACAGACGAAAACTGACTTAACTTAAGTACCATAAGAAAAGAAATGGCTCAATTTTGTTGTTTTGTAAATTCAAATAATTTTAAAAACCTAAACAGCACATTTTATGTACATTTCGAGTATGCAGAGTTTTGTTTGTTGCTAAAACGTATTACAGGATGATTAGTTATTTTTATTTGGTACATATATTTTACTTAGTGCATTAATTATTCATTATTTTATTATAAAATGTATTTAATTTTTATTTTATTTTTAAAAATGAAATAGCGAACCCTGTGAGAAGGGTCCGCTTGAATTTCTTGCTGTGTAAGAAATATTATTTAAGAGAAATATTTTTATAAGAGTAATATTATTTGTACAAATGCAACAGTTTAAATGAACAACTAACTGCCTAAAACCACTGTGCAGCTTGTTTCTTAATTTACGCACCTATACTTTTGTTATAATAATACATCATAACTACATGCTTTTAGGCTTTTTATAAGTCTAGTTGGAAAATGTTACTGTCCCCAACCCCTCCCACTGGCCTAGATGCTTTATTTTTTTTCCTCATTTAGGTTGGCCAATCTGGGTGTCAAAAGTCACAACTTGTAAAGCATATACTGTAGTCCTAGCAACAACTAATTTATGTAAAATGTAAAAAATTTAAATATAATAATTTTAATACCAACACATTTCTTTTCTTTCTCCATTTTCCGCGGGTAGAGGTGGGGGAAGTTCGAGTTAATGATCAAACAAACGACTATAGTTACTCAGATTTTTGATTTTTTTTTTTTAAAAAAGAGTAAATGTTTAAAACCAAAATACAATAAACAACACTATTTTTGAAACAAAAGCAAAAACAAAATGATACGCTAAGTGTTGTTTGTGTTGTCCAAAAAATGTTTTTTTTTTTTAAAATATTTAATCTAAAAATAAACAATCAGTAAGACAAGTGTCATTGAATTTAATTTCCAAAACATCTTTATTGTATTCAACAGGTAATTTGTTTACTTTTTGGTTTCTAATTAAAATATCTCGGACACTAGATTTTTCCCGGGAAAACAACTAATGTCGTTAAATTCGTTTTTAAGTGGTCTAAATTATTACAATATTAAAATAAATAAATAAATAATATTAATAAATAAATAATAATAAAAGTCANTAAAATAAATAAATAAATAATATTAATAAATAAATCGTCGGTACATTTTTTTTTGAAAAATAAGTAACTATTTCCACGCATTTTCGGGGAGTTTTTAGAGCTAAAATGTTTCTCGATTACACCTCTTATAATTTTTTTCCTGATCATGTATAAATATGCTCAGGAAATTTAGGCTTCCAATCTTCATAGACGACAGACATATTTTAATAATCTTTTATTTTCGACTCCGTGTAAATCACAAAATTAAATATGGCGCAAACACAACTTTAACATTTATAATAATAATGAATCTTAGTTTATTGGCTCGATTTTTAGTTATTTAAAGTGTTCATTTTATTACTTCTAATAAAACAACGCATATTCAATTATAATACCTAATATTTAGTATTATTAATGCGTAGAAATATAATAATAATAATAATAATAAGCCTTTATTTCTAGTTTAAATATATAATATATACATTTCCAAAATTGAAAAAAGTTTAATGCGTAGAAATACTACACAATAAAACAACTCAATACCAATTGAATCAATTTTATCAATTAAGAGTTATTTTTATTGATAAAGAGAATAAAATATTGTTATCATAATAAAATAAGAAACAAAACGAGTGGGTGAATAGGATGATGAATATTATCACAACAAATACAAAATAATAATTACATTGTATTCTCTAAACAGTTATCTCACAAATTTACGGAAGAAAAGAAAACTGCCAAATATTTTTTCGGAGTTTCTTAATTGTTTTTTTTAATTTATTTCGTTCGTTTAATTGTTTTTTTTATATACAATTAGATTAACACGTAACAGTTTAGTAATTTAACAGAAGTTTCGTAGACCGAAATATGTAATGTACGTGATAAATATTAACAAAATATAAGTATACATTTAAATAATAATTTTTGCAAATAAATATTTTGTATTATTTTAATCAAACAATATTTTTTATTTTAATTGTGGTTATTTAACTTCCCAAAGAAAGAGTGAATGAAAAAAGTAAAAAAAAAAAAAAAAATGTTCAATGACAATTTGGCGCCTTGATATGTTATTAATGGAAGTTAATACTACTAAAATACTATAACTATAAATAGAAAGATAAGATAAGGAAGGGTTGCTTTTAGCCACTTTCATTCAAGTTTTCATTGAATGGTAAAAAAACAGCCTTAACTCGACTACTACTTTGTATCCGTCCTTAATGGACAGTACCCTTTAATTGATAAAAAGGGATTTCCAGACCCAGACGAACAAATTGTTGACCACCTCTTTAAAAGTTAGCGGCAGAATGTAAGAGATACCGATAACATCTACAAATGATCTATAGAGCTATTACATATAGATAAGAAATTTAAAAAAAACAACTATGTGGAAGAATTTTTTTGGGATAGTCCCCCAGTAATACAAAAATCAGTCCGAGACAACTCAGACAAACATTTTCATATAAGAAGTTCATAATTACTTAGCCCAGTATTTTTTATTTTTTACCGCAGGTACATTAAATTATTATTGAACATTTTATCAAACTGTATCATAAAAAAATAACTTCTTCTCGGCGGGGAATCGAACCCGGCCTCTTTTCGGCCGCAATAAAGCTATTTTCTCAAGAACTAGATTTTTCCCGGAAAAACGGAGTATGTCATTAAATTTATACTTAAATTGACTACATTTTAGAATTTTTCAATCAAAATCGTCGGAACTGTTTTCGTGAAATATTTGTTTCCCGTCTTTTTTTATAGTTTAGGAGGGTAGCACCCCCAAATTTGGAGCTAAAATTAATTTCTTGATTTCGCCTCGGGGTATGATTTTTTTTGGGTATGATTTTCCAGGCGTCTGCAGACAACAGACGGTAGACAGTCATTTTTATTAAAACCACTTTTTTCAGGCCAGGAGACATCAAAACGTGCAAATCCATCAAAATAGAATTTTTCGGGCCATCACAATACTTTCTCTATATATGAGAAATGTAAAAATCGGAAAAGCTTCAACTCTTTACCTTCAGCGGAACACAGATATTCAGCTAAGAAGCACTCAAATGCTTTTAAAAACACCCAAAAGGATAATTCCGTTGAAATCCCAGTTTTTGGATTTTTTTGGGTGAAAACAATACTTTGTCTTTAAGATAAGGAAAATTGAAGGAAAATAAAAAAATAAAATAAAATAAAAATCGGTCCGAGACAACTCAGACAAACTTTCTTATATATGTACATTTAATTACTATTAGAAATTTCATCAAAAATATCATAAAAATAACTTCTCCCGAGCGGGGAATCGAACCCGGGCTCTCTCCATCCGCGGACTAAGCTATTTTCTCAGGAACTAGATTTTTCCCGGGAAAACGGCTTATATCATTAGATTCGTATTTAAATTGACTACATTTTAGAATTTTTTAATCAAAATCGTCGGAACCGTTTTCGAGAAATAATTTTTTTTCGTGTTTTTTCAGAGTTTTTGGGGGGTAGCGCCCTCAAATTTGGAGTTAAAATTCATTTCTCGATTTCGCCTCGGGGTATGATTTTTCTGAACGTGTATGCCAAATTTCGTCAAAATCGGCCCAGTAGTTTAGGCTCCAGGCGTCTGCACAGACAGACAGACAGACATTTTTTTAAAAACCACTTTTTTGGACTCAGGGGACCTCAAAACGTGTAAATCCATCAAAATCTCAAAATCGAATTTTCGCGCCATCACAATACTGTCTCTTTAAATGAGAAAGTAAAAAAATAAAATAAAATAAAACTTCAGTTATGATGTATTGATGGGTCCTTAGGGATAAAATAATCTTTATCCCTATAAAATAAAACTTATTTATTCAAACTTAAAGAAATAATATAAAACTTAAAAAACCCTGATCATAAATTTCAAAGGTGTATTTAAACTAGGACAAGAACCGGATATATAATAAAGTTCTCAGAACTGAAGCGTTCTCAGAACTAACTATTCTACACGTGGACTCGACTTGGGTTTTTTTAAAAATTGTTTTTGATACAACTATACAATACTGGCACAACGCAGTGTCCCACATCTCTTATTAAGGACACAGCAATGTTAAATAATATGCTCTACGCAATAGACTGTTAACTCATCCTTCCATTTCTATCTATTTAACAAGCTATTTTAAATGAGAATTCTTATAATTTTATATTAACAATGTTAACTTTAACTTAGAAATTTTACAAAAAATCACAGGGAAGTACTTAGTCCAAGTACTTTTTAGGGTTTTGTAGATGAGTAAGCATACCCATTATGTAAATTATGATTTCTTGTCTTCAATTTAAAAGTCCCGGGTTCGATCCCCCGGGGGGTCACAATGTTTTTTATCAGTAATAAACCAATAAGGAACGCAAAATTTAAAAAAGCAAATATATATTTGTGTCCTACTCTTCAGCAGCTTTCATTTGATACCCAACTCAAAATTTAAAAAAAATAAAATTTTGGGCAAATTTTAAATTTTCGCGCCTAAAATTGGCAATTTTTGAAAATTTAGGATGAACTCCCGGAATTTTCATCGCGCCATAATAAGGTATTAGCATGAATTATTTCGAAATTTTAGCACCAGCCGATCTATAGTGGTTGGGGGGGGG
>KZ651195.1:112729-128489 GCA_001010745.2 Gerris buenoi
TTTTTTTTTTTTTTTTATCGGAAAATCAAGAATTTTATAAATGAAAGAAATTTTCTAATTTTTGGTTTGGTCGTAATTAGGGTGATTTAAATAAATCACTGTGTGATTTGATTGATTGATTGATAAATAATCAGTAAATATGGCTATATTTCGACCACTCCTGGTCATCTTCATGCCTTATTTTCTTTTATCAATACAAATTGGCTGTAATAAAAAGCAACGACGTGGACACTTCTAAAAAAAAAGGAAACGAAGCCTAATCAGGAAATTCTACAAAGTTATCACTCAAGGTCAGTCTGAAATGAAATGGCATGAGTCAAATATGTAATAGAGGGGGAAAAAAAGGTATAATTATATTGGTCTGGGAGATAGGGCGCTCCCACGTAGTCTGAGGTAAGTCTGAGGTAAGTGGCTACATGGCTAGAGGTAGGAATGGCGGAGGCTCGCCACTGCCACGTTATACAAGCCACTCCTACAATCATTACAACGAGCCGAGCCTCCAACTGCACTTTCTACTACAAACTGCATCGGGTTTCTTGTTCACCGACTTCATAAAAAAAAAAAAAGCATAAAAATAAAATAACCACCGAAGTTAGACAATCTTGATATAAAAAATACCGGCCGACCTTCGGAGTCAATAACCGACGGATCCAAATCCTAACGGAAAAAAGATAAAAAAAAACTATTTTAAGTTATCATATTATATTGTAACAGGGCGATGCCAACTTTTTTTTTTTTTTTTTTTTTTTTTTTGAACAACGAACATAATTTTACAAATATCCTGTTCACAATTAATGATTTTTAAACGAGACATCCTATCATTGAAGTTATGC
Source organism: Gerris buenoi (assembly GCA_001010745.2). Lineage (NCBI taxonomy): Eukaryota > Metazoa > Arthropoda > Insecta > Hemiptera > Gerridae > Gerris > Gerris buenoi. Next base: position 113,563 of record KZ651195.1, read on the forward strand.
CCACAAACCAATACACATTGAGTTTTAAGAATATTGTAAATTGTGAGCAGGGCCGGATTTAGGTATAGGCGACATATAGGCGACCACCCAGGGGCCCGCACCGCAAGGGGGTCCACAACACGAACTATTTTGTTTTAATGCTTCAATTAACTTCGGTAACCTCAGATATTGGAAGTTAATCGTACCTTTTCATAGATCACGTGGCAAATATCTTCGTTTTTTTTTTTTCTTCGTGTAAAAATATTCAATTTTAGTCCAGTTAACAAAGGGAACATTGCAAAACTAAATCAGAAAGTTTTGATAATATGTAGATTCATAGATGTTTGAAATTGTACATATCAAGTCCTGAAAGTCCAAAGAGAAAGCTATGGCCTTTATATTGGAAAAATAGTTTCAATTAAAAAAATACATAAATAAAATAAAAAAAATAAAATGATTAATTTTACTAAAATGTAATTTTGGTTACTTAATTATTTTCTCTCAAAAAACAAGGTCCAAAGAGCTCTTGATATCTCGGAAGCTTAAAAACATTTCCTTCTTTTACCTTTTTTAAGTACAGGAATGTTTAAAATTTTAAAATAAAACTTGTTTATCAAAAAAGGCACAGGAGATAAAAACCAGCAGGGAAATATAGTTTGGGAATTCCGATGCGCTGTTCCAGTGACAGCCATTCCTTATCGAACCTACATTATCAATACAAGTTTTTGTTTTATAATAAGAATAGGGAATTCAGTAAAAATAGAAATTAAGAAATTTCTATACGATAAGAAAATAGACGGATTAATAATAACTACAAACTATAAGAACTATTTATAGTTATAACTATAAACTATATATACTATTTGCCGTTTATGCGTCTACTATAAACGGCAAATAGTAGACGCTATTATACCTACTATAATACAGTTATAACTGCGGAAAATATTTCAAATAAAACTTAATCTTAGATTTCTGGTTTTTTATTTTAAGGTCAAGTACGATCGATATCATATGATAGGTTGTTTTGACTGAGATTTTGTGATACCACTTCATGTTTATGACTAGAGAGGTTAATAGACAACATAACATAACAATATTGTTACCACAATTTCATATGTATAATTAAACATACACGTTTATCTACGATTGATACGTAATATAAACATTGTATCTCTGTTTAGATTCGTAGAAAGTGATTTTTTACACACCTGTATTAATTGCGCATGCGTGTCTCATAGTTTTGAACAATTCCTCTTTTTTTCCACTCTAGTGACGAATAGAAGAATTCTTCAACTTTACACACGATTAGCGAGTTTTTTTACATTTAACATGCCTAATTTGATGTTTATTTAATAAAAGTAACTGCTTGTATCGAGTTTTTTTTGTGAAAATCAATGAGTGATTTAAGTGATTATGACGAATATGAGGAGAATAATACTCCTTCCGAAATAATTAATTCGGCACAACTAACGAATTGATGTCATCTTTATCAAAAAGGAAATTCGAGCTTACATACAGGAAGTTTATTATTTTTTTCTGCATTTATTATTAAAATCTAACTGTCGTAGATAAAGTACGGTACGCAACTCGTGCGAAAACGGCATTTTGCATTGCTCGTGTGGTTTTACTACCCTCGCTGTCGCTCGGGTGTAAACTCCACACTCGCATGCAAAATGCTACTTTCCGCACTAGACGCGTAATGTACTATTCTACATTTATATCATGTTCAGTGTGTTAGCATAGTGATTGATAGACTACTATCAAGTACTATTGTAGAGTAGTAGTCTTTCACTCACACATGCTTACTCGTACACTAAAGATGATATAAATATGTCGAAACGAGTATGTTCATTAATATAAAATTGTTCTGAAATATATTGTTGTGCTACTTACTATCGATACAACAAACGCAATACAATCCTCTACCTTTGATTAATTGCTTAACCAATTTAGCCATTATAAAAAATAGCTCAAAAAACAGTTTAAAAAAAATGGACGAGAGCTATTATATTGAATTAATATAATGTTTAATTTTAATTGGTACGAGAATATTATTATGTTTAGATCTTAGATCAATAAACTTAAAACGCAATAAAGACTCATTTTTATTTAAACTAGCTGTTAGGCCCGCGGTAACGGGCAGAATAATAAATATGGTTGAGAAAAAGAGCTGAGAGATAATTAGTTATAATGAGAATAGATATTTAAAGAGATATTTACTGTTAAATACATAGTAAGTTTTATGCAGTTAATTTTTTTCTTTTCTTTTTTTTTTTTCTTTTTCCGGGGGGCTTTTACACCCGAAGACTTAGGCCACTTAGGTGGGGCCAACAAACCCGGGTTAGGGACCGAAATTTTCACAGTTGTGTGAAGATGTGGTCGTTAACCATGACTCCTCTCCCGGTTGTATTACAACCCGGAGTGTCATCATCATAGTTCCAGGCCGAAACCTGGTGGCGCCACTCTTTCGAGGAGCTTCCCATTTATTTTAACAATGCTGGGTTGACATTGAGCGGGGGACCCGGTCCGGGAATCGAACCCAGAGCTGTGGTTAGAAGCGTTCACCCTTCCATCTACTAACCCTGCTCGAGGCTGCTTAACTTGCGTTATCACACGGACAGCGCGCTAGCCTCTGAGCCATCCAGGCCCCCCTATGCAGTTATAAATAAAACATTTAAAAAGGAAGTTTTGTGCTCCGATATTCGTTACATAGGTATGGCGCAAATGGTTTAGTATCTGGCTTACATCCAGTAGCCCCGGGTTCGATCCCAGCTTATGGCACATCAATTTTTAACGTTATAAATCATTTAGAGGTGAGTCGTTGTTGTCGTTGTCGTTGTTGGGACACTACTCGATTATATAAAAGATAGTCTGCCAATTAGTGTGCCGCCACATAGCTTTCTCGCGTTCTATTCTGTATACTTTAATGATTTTATCCTATTAAAACCAATTATTGTCAAACTATGTAATTCAATATTCCCCCGTTTAATAAAACTTTCAAAATTGTTTTGATTTATCTTACATGCGAATTAAAGTATCAATTTAGAAAAAAATGAAAAAGTGCAGACCGTTCAAATTAATCTGGGATATAGGTACTTTCGACAAACCATTTGAATTTCATAAAAATAAGATAAGTGATGGTGTAGGTGTAAATGCGGAAGGGAAACAAATGAGCACAGAAGGTTGAAACTTATACGGGACCTATAATGGGCTAATTATTTTCTACCATCCAAATTTTAATAAAATTCATTAAGAGTAGTTTTTAAGATATGTTGGTTTGCAAAAATTGAGCCACAGATAGACAGACAGTCACGGCCACGGGACCAAAAATGTATCCTGATGTCTGAAACGGATTTTTTGTCTTCAAATTTTTTAAATCGGGGGCAAAAAAATATTTTCGTTCATCAGTACGATCACACACCGCACCGTTACCTTCGGTAAGCATAACGTGTGCGGACTTTCATTTTGACAATCATAATTCTGTAGAACCCAATTTTAGGTTTTTAAAACAACCGAGATGCTAATTAATTATATATAATTATAATATACTTCAAGATAATGTCGAAAAACGAAAGTTCACCTAGATATCAACTAAACAGAAATCAAAATGAATTAACAAATGCAAAAACTAGCTTCGGTTACAATTAAATATTAAAATCTAGTGGTATATTAAAATCTAGTGGTATAATGTTTCTACCACTAGATATATATAATGTTTATACCACTAGATATATATAATGTTTATGTACCTACATAAGAAAAGAAGAGTTTGAAATCGAAAAATAACAGCATGTCGAAGAAAGTCAGTTGCGGTTATTTATCCAAAGAATTTCAGAACATACAATGACCTGAAGTTAACTAATCAATCCCTTTAACTATGCCTGATATTATACGTTGGTTTCATTTTAAAATCAATAAAGATACGTAAAAATGAAAACCTACTAATCATACTAGAGATTATCAATTTACGTATAATGTATCAATTTGTAAAAAAAATGATTAGATAGATTTAAAAACCAAATGATAAAAAAAAACGAGAGTCAAATATACTGCAATTTTAGATTTTTCCTGCTTACGCACAAAATATTATTTTATTTTATAAGAGACCAGATTATGATTTGAAAGTAAAACTTTTTATGATTAATTATAAAAATATGTGAGATTAATAATCCAAAAAATATGTAATTACTAATTAAGAATTTCAAAACTTACAAAGGAACAATTTATTAACTTTCCAAAAATATGTAGTTCCGTTGAAAAGAAGTTTAATTGAAAAATGTAATAAAATAAACAAAAAAAATAAGCTTTATTTTTAAATACATTTTCTTTATCAAAGTCGGAAAATGTATTAATAATAAATAAATCAACGAATGAGAGAAAAAGTATGAGTATGAGAACAGTAAAAAGAGTATGAGAGAAAAATAGATATATTTAGTGACCTGGACATTACCTATATAGAAAAAATTCACTAAAGGATAATTGTAAGAAATTTATTGGAACAAAAAATTGAAGTTATTACGACCAGGGGGGGGGGGAAATAAAAAAAATCCAAATATAGTCAAATCAGTTAATACGTCCACTTAATTAATTTATTAAAATAATTTTCCTGGTATCTTTTAATCTGAGAAAATACGTAATAAAATGATATAATTTTTAAGTTTAGCGTCACATTTTTTTTGTAAAAAAACAAACATACATTAAAATCCTATTAATTAAGTTACGGTTTTATACTTTTTTTTTATAATTCAAAATAACATTGCACAAAAATATTCGCTACACCGAAATAAAATAATGATAATTATATCTCTGATAAGATAAAAACGAATTATGATTTGCAGTTACGCAATGTCGACTGTATCTTTGTTAACAGAAAGGTAATCGAGACGGGCGTCAAAAAAATAATAACAAAAGAGATAATATAAAAAGCATAAAGTAAATATATTGAATGGATATTGCAGAATAATTTACACACATGCTTTTCTCATATTTACAGTGTTATCAAACAAAACATCTCAGAATTAACAATCTAAACAGAGATAAGCTCTATTTTTTGGTATTGATAACTTTTTTCAGATGAGTCATATATTTCATAGTTTATTGGACGGAACTAGAACAGTGCATCGTTGTTTTTACCGCGTGTTCCTCCACCCAAATCAAACAAATTCAACATTTTCAGCCCCGTCGAATAAAACCCCCTTTAAGAAGAAGAAAAAGAGGAATTTGCCGCACAAATTCTCCTAAAGAAAAGAGTTTGTTTGAGACTAGTTGCCCAAACTTTCCTAAGAAAACACCAGGGTGAGCACAAGGTTTGCATTGGCTTGACCCAGCTCGACCATATCTTAAAAACAAACTAGAATTTGACACCGCTAAGTTAGAGAACCATTCTATCCCCCCCCCCCCCCTTCAAAACACCATATATTATTTAATAAGCATGGAAAAATGCAGAAGCTTTATCAAACAATAATGCGTTTTTAGACCAGCCTATTTCATAAATTCATAACCTAGTTATTCCTTTTTAAGGTTTCGTAGATACTTCTCGAAACTCTTATGCCAAGGATGATGTGCCTGTCTGTATGTCACTCTTTGTGTCTGTATGTCACTCTTTGTGTCTGTCCGTCGCTCTTTGTGTATGTTCGTCACTCTTTGTGTCTGTATGTCACTCTTTGTGTCTGTATGTCACTCTTTGTGTCTGTCCGTCACTCTTTGTGTATGTTCGTCACTCTTTGTGTCTGTCCGTCGCTCTTTGTGTCTGTATGTCACTCTTTGTGTCTGTCCGTCACTCTTTGTGTCTGTCCGTCACTCTTTATGTCTGTCCATCACTCTTTGTGTCTGTCCGTCACTCTTTGTGTATGTTCGTCACTCTTTGTGTCTGTCCGTCACTCTTTGTGTATGTTCGTCACTCTTTGTGTCTGTCCGTCGCTCTTTCTGTCTGTCCGTCGCTCTTTCTGTCTGTCCGTCGCTCTTTGGTTCATATCTCCTGATCCGATTAGGGTAAAAAGTTGAACTTTAAAAAAGTGGCGAAACATTTTGACCCGCACACAAAGGAAAAATACAGAAAAATTTAAAATTTAATATGGGAAATTCGCAAAAATGTGGTTAACACTTTTTAAAAAAAAAAAAAAAGGCCCTGAAGAGTAAGCTACAAATGTATGTATATATAGAAATTCTTTTTTAAATGTAGCATTCTTCATTGGTATATTAAGTTGAAAAGTACCCAACGCTTTTTAATTGATTTTTTATCAATTAAAATAATATATTATAGAATTTAAAGACAGTATTAACAGCTATATATATCAAGTTTGTCTAACTTGTCGCGGACCGATTTTTATTTGCTTAAATTACAAATTACTCCAATAATATTAGTTTCAAAGAAAGAAAATTCACAGAAAAGTAGAATATATATAATGAGTATATAAATAATTTAAATAAAATGAAGGGGACCTCGTAGCATCAAATTCAGTTATTAAAATAATACGCGAGTCTACCAGCAGTCGTTAACATTTTCTTCTCAGAGTGTATACATTTTTTCACCGCTATAAAATTGTCATAAACTTTCTAAATTTTCTTCTAACTAAAAACATATCATATATTTCGAGGCCGGAATGTAATTCACCGTGGGCAGTGAGAAATTGGCCGTCCTTGACTGAAGGAAAAAAACAGCCCAGATTTCAAATAATATGTACCAAATGTTATCAACAACATGCTTATCTCTAGGAAATTAAAAGCGAGTCACAGCCCTGTTATTTTCCTACAGGTTCCTTATCATTTATTTGGATTTATTCAGAACAAATTAAAGGAAACAGAACAAGCAGTGAGATCACACTAAAAATCAAAACTAATTTTCCAAATGTTTATTTTCAATGTCAAAAGAAAGACTATCTGAAGAGAAATGTAATTTTTTTTTTTTCACGTGACATGAATTAATTTTCCACCATTTTAAATGTTGATGATTTTTAGTTCAAAATTACACAATATCTACAAGTATTATAATATTTTTGTAATCTACTTATACCTTATTCAAAATTTAAAAAAAAAAATGTCCAACATAAATCCATCCATCATATTCAATTTTATGGCTAATAATTTTGAGTTCGCTTTTTTTTTTGTGCGCGTCAAAACAATCTTTAATACTCCAAAGTTTCATATTTCTATCTCTTTTGATTCAAAAGCTATTGGAACCGTAAAGATTGACTGATTGAAAGATACTATTAGGGTTCCTTTTTTTGGGTTTTACCAACGAAACCCTAAAAAATAAAGTTATCAATGAATATACAAATAAACACCCACGCTTTATCGCTTTATGAATCATTAAGTCAAAGGACTTGCTTTCACATATTAATATTCTATCATTTGAATCTTTATCATTTTTAAGATAAGGTATTATCAAAGTAATTTACAGTAATTACTTCCTTCAATTATCAGATAAAATTAATGTGAAATATAAATCAAATTTCCTTGTACAAATTATGAATTGACTCTTCGCACAAACAAGTGAAAATGAGAAAATTTCATTAAATATATCGACAAAACAATGAACCATTGAAATTTATGGTTTTTTTTAAAAAAAAAAAATAAATAAAAAATAATCTTCAACACAATAATAATTGAACTCAAGAATTCCAAGAAAAGCATTTGTAAAGTTAAAAATATTAAAGTATGGTGTGCATTCACGAGATTTCAGTTGGGCCGTTTCTTTTTCTAGAAAACAACGGAACTGTTACCGGTGACGTCTGAACGTCATGTAGAAAGTTTTTAGAAATGCCCTTCGGCCTAAACTGCCAGGACATCGTCAACATCTTCCAACTATAATATGTTTTCAACGGGAAGGAGCTCCCACATACTGGTCAAATTTCAACAAATAAACTTCACCAAATGTTTCCCCGTTCGGCTTATCCGTCATCCGAGAAACCATCATTGCAATTCCGAAGGTAAAAGTGGCAAAACAAGATGGCCGAGAGAGTAACTCGGCGCAATAGTTGTCTTTCAGCACCGTTTTTCTTCAAATGTTAAAAAAACAGTATAAAAGAAAAATATTATTATGATAACTAATAATAATTATAATAACTAAAATTGTGATAAAAGTTATTTTTTTCCTCTTCATAACAATTGTTATTAGATTAAATACTGCTTACAACATAAAAATACAAATAAGCTTGACTCTCTGATAAACGGATAAACTCTTGTCTGAACATAAATAGACATCACCTAGTTTATTATGTTATATTATACCAACAAACCTCGAAGGACATCACCTTAGATCACCCTCCCTCTAAATATACGTACATCCTTGATATCAAACAAAATAAAAACAAACAAACTTCCGCATATAAACAATCTTTAATATGAAATTAAAAGAATATTGGCTCAACTGAATTTTTGTTCAAAACGTTCAAGAGGTCAGTGATCTAATTCTCAATCTTACAACTAAATCCTATATTAAAAAAATACTTTTATACGTATGTTCTATATGTCAATTATACATTCATATGTTACATGATAAATATATCTATAGATTATATTGTGTTAGTGTATTTAGTAGTAGTAGGTGGAAGAGCTAAAAACAGTTGTTCCTAGCTTGGTCCATATCCAAATAGATTTGTCCTCCGACACGGACCAGCATTTTAACATTGTTTTAGAGGTCTAGGTCCCCCCCCCCCCCGGGTTGAGATTCTATTCTATATCTCCTCTGTTGGCATCCATCGTTAGTCCATCAGAAAGATGTTGCGAAGTAGTAGAATATGTGCATTCACCTACATGCACACAACGTCACGGCTTGCTTCATTCACTTGTCTGTCAGTGAAATAAGTCTGTGTGTACGTCATAAAGTTACTTCATGATATAAACCGACACGCGCTTAAATATTCAATCGAACCAGTTCCAAATTGATCAACTTTTATATTTATATATATATATAGGTAAGAATACTGTGACCGGACACGAAAATGTAAACAAGACACAAGAGGTAAAAATATTAAAACAAATAAACACATACGTCAATAAATATACAATTGATAAACTGTTATACAACACATTGAAATCAACTTCTTTTTACGTTTCCTTACCTATAATAGGAAAAGTTATGAAATTCATTTTTATGTTTTAGGTATTATTCATACTACGGAAAGTTTAAATTTTAATTTAAATCAATTTATTAATTATTATTAACAACGGGAGACAGACAGAGCAATTCTTCAGTGTAGCTCAACTGGTTAGAGCGCTTTACTGGAAATATAGAGACCCGTGGTTCGAGTCCCGGCTCTTGAGTCTATTTTTCTCAATCTGTCTCCCGTTGTTAATAATAAATTATAATTTTTGATTTAAAAGGAATAGTTTTTTTTATCCCAAATATTTAGTTTCGAAATGTCAACTGAAATATCCGTTTGGGGTGTTTTTAAGAACTCCTGGGTGGTTTTCAGCATGACGTATGTTTGCCTTGTTTACATTTGTCAAAATACCGCCAAAATTCAAATAGATAAATAAATTAAATAATAATACCAGCCCATAAAAACAAAGTTTTTATTATAAATCCTTTATATATTTTGCATTTTAGTTCTGAAGGGAAATATTGGTATTCATTCATTTCAATTTTAAATAAATAATTTAAAATTAATTAATTAGTAACATTTAATTAATTATTATATTTGTTACAATGATTTTGTATCGGTAGAGAGTCGAAATGCCAAGATTCAGCAAGATTGGATAATTAATTGAATTTTTATTTATTGTATTACTTTTTTAAATTTAATTATCCCATTCATTTTGAAAAAGATAATTTTTTTAAATTTAATTAATTAATGAAATTAATTAATTAATTAATTTGTTAAAATGTTTTTATATTGGTAGAGTCTATGTGCAAAGTTTGAGCTCGATTGGATGACTGGAAGTGGGTTAACTAGCCCTCCAAAGATTTTATATACCAACCAATTAATTAATTAATTAATTATTTTTTTATTTTATTTTTTAAAATTTATTTAATCCATTCATTTTATAAAAAAAGAATTAATTAAATTGAAAAATTAATTAATTAATTAATTAATTAAATTTAATTAATTAATTAATTTGTTAAAATGTTGTTGTATTGGTAGAGAGTCTATGTGCCAAGTTTCAGCTCGATCGGATAAGTAGAAGAGGGTTAACTAGTCTTCCAAAAATGTTGACGCCAGGCACCCAGGCACTCCCCCAGGCACCCAGCCAGGCACAAAAGTGAAGTTAATATAAAGGATTTAAAAATAATGTATGACTTTTTTTTAAAATATGACCAGTTATTTCAAAACTGTCACCCATCTAAGTACTGACCACGCCCAATGCTGCTTCCTCCAATATAGTAAATTTAATTTTAATAATGAAATGACTCTCATATGCGGAGTCAGTTTAAAAACTTTGAACTAGTGTACAGCACCGTACCAGAACGTGAGTACACATTTTGAGTTGAGGCAATTCTTTAGATTGTTACTCCCCTCTGTCTTCATTATAAGGGGAGTAACAATTTAAAGAAGGTGTATAGATTGTTCTTCTTTACACTGTTATACTCCCTTAAAAACACAGAAGTGTGATATTGGCACTTCTTTAGATTGTTACTCGCCTTATAAAATATCAGAGGGGAGTAAGGAGTAACTAACTAAAGAAGGTTTACGGAATGTTCTTCTTTATACTGTTACTCACCTTATAAATCAGAAGTGTGATATTCTTTTGTCCTCAAGTACATTGGATTAAACATCCCTTTTTCTTTATAGTTATTTAGTCAAAATCATTTATTTTCTAAAACATCATAGGGGAGTAACAATCTAAAGAAGTAACCACTTTCATACATATACTTTTTACTTAAACTTTAACTTAATAAATAGCAATGATATTACTTTGATCACAATGTAAAATCGAGTTTTTTTTTTTTAAATTAACTTCTTTTTGTCACGTTTACTGCAAAATAAGCAATATTAATTTCTGTTTCTCTTGTATCGGATTATTTCCAAATACAGACAAGGGATAGCCAAGTATAAAATAGCTGAGAAATAATACAATTTATTTGTCTGTGGGTTGTTTATATTTCCCATGTAAGTATAAACAATGGCTTCTTGCAGTGTTTATCCCCTGACACTTGACTTCCCAATACCAGCATCGTGACAACACAGCTTACGTCTGCACGTGTTCTTCCATTATAACATTACTTTTAACTCTCATATAAAGAGAAAGTATTGTGATGGCATGAAAATTAGATTTTGATATTTTGAAGGATTTACAGGTTTTGAGGTCTCTTGAGTCCAATAAAGTGTTAAAAAGGTAAATAAATTTGAATAAAAATAAGTAAATAAAATAAGTAATAAAATAAATAAATAAAATGAATAAATAAAAGAAATAAATGTGATAGAAGGAGGTATTATGTAAATTTTAAGCGGTTTCATAATTTCAATGTTATTACATCTTATATAGCTGCAGTAAATTAGTAGATAAGTGATAAGTTAAATTAATAATACCATGTAGAAACTATACGTTCTGATGAATGACTACTTAAAAACTTCCATTATATATTCCTTTCCTATGAAATATAACGATACNGTATATTTTTCCTGTGGTTGGGTCAAAAAGTTGCACCAGTGTTCCAAATTTCAGCTCTTTCGCTTGAACGGTTCAGGCCCTATGAACCAAAGATCGACGGACGGACGGACACATCACCCTCGGCATAAGGGTTTTGAGAAGTATCTACAAAACCCTAAAAAATACTTTTTCTAAGCAAAACCATGTTATTCTTTCTCATTGATTCTCACATTTACTTTGAAAAAGAATAAAATGTATAATTAAATTAATTTTTAATAATGTATAATTAATTGTATGTAAATTTGAGGTTTTATATAATTACATGCAGAAAGTGGGAATCGAGTTATTTGATATTCAATATCAAGTGAATATAAAAGCAAAATACCTTTTAAGTAATTTTCTAGCTTCGTTGACTTCCACCTCAACTCCCAGTTCTTTAAATGCTTTAATTAATTCTTCTAAGTCTATTTTGCCTGAAAAACAAATAAACATTTAATTAAATACATATAAATCAAATTAAATTTCAGCAAAAATATTGACATTAACACCTTTTTACCTTAAATATTTCTAACTTTTTATTTGACGATTGAATTAGGTGTAATAATAACTTTTGTTTTGAGACATTTCAAACTTTTTAGGCCCTCCACACTGACTCGCAACTCGAGTTGGAAACTAGTTGCACACACAACTGTTCTGTGATCCGCACATGGGTCGACCAAACCCTGACCAGTTTGAAATCCTTCCCCGTTCCAAAGTGGTTGCAGATATAAGTTCAAAGAAAAATACCGACAAGAATGAAAGATAAACTAGCTCCGCACACTGTGTGAAGAGAGGTCACCGACTAATCTAAAATCAGTTGCACTCGTGTGTGGACCTTGGTTTTATTCTGGTTGCACATGTGACTATTTTGCAACTAGTTCCCAACTTGAGTTGCATATCAGTCAACCTGTGTGCAGAGGGCCTTAGGGTCATCTCTTATCACAGCTATATTATTCTAAAATAATAAGATGGAACTACCATTTTCTTTCAGATTCAAAAGAAACTCTTCTAATGGTCTATTGGGTATTACTTTAATTAAAAACTTTTTAGTTTCCATCACTTTATTCAATGCAAAATTCCATTCTCCTTGGGTCATTATCAAGATTCTTTCTGGTGTTTCCGATAAAGCTTCTTTCTCCGTACTTTTAGGATGAATTCGACCCTCCCAAACAATTTGTGTAGTAGTTATGAATTACCCTCAATCGATATTTTAGATTCAAAATTGGGGTAAAACCCAAGGAGGGGTTGAAATAGCGCATTGAATAACATAAAGGAAAATTAAGATTTTTTAATTATAGTAATACCCAATAAACCATTAATCAATTTTCTTTTCAATTTAAAATATCAATTGAGGGTTATTCATAACTAGTACATTAACATTTTAATTCAGATCCTTTATAACAGTAATTTAAAAAATCACAGGGAAGTACTTGCCCCAAGTACTTTTTAGGGTTTTGTAGATGAGTAATCATACCCATTATGTAATTATGATTTCTGGTCTTCGATCTCAAGAGTCCGGGTTCGATTCCCCGCCCAGGAGAAATTATTTTTATGATAAATTTTGTTGAAATGTTCAATAATAAGTAAATGTACCAAGGAAAACACGAAAACTAATAAACGGAAGACACTGGGTTTTTTTAATTTACTCTAATTAATTATGGACTCGTATATGAGACAGTTTGTTATCTCGGACCGATTTTTTTCCAATAAAAATGCAAAAAACAGTAAATTCATAAAAGGGCAAGTTGCATAAAACGCTTAGAAGATAAACCTTCTACATAGTAAATGCTATATGTAAAATTGCAATAAAGCAGGAATTAGAGGTTATACAGCAGACATTTTTCTGTCCAATTGGGGGGTCAGTGTCAATAAAGATCATGTAGCAATATTAAATATTATTACTATTACACCTGAGTATAACTTAGTTAAAAGTGTATTAATTGGTTGAACGCTGATTTTGATGAAAATAAAAGGGTTTTCCTGTTTCTGCTATCTTATATCTCTCGTCAGCGGACCCACGAGCAAATTTCTTATCTAAAATTAACTAGATACTATTATTCAATAATAGTGCATAATAGGTCCGTTATCAACAATATGCACGAGTACAAAATTTATTGGTGTTTAAAAGAAATGTTATAAATCAACAGTGTTTGAATAGAAACCATTACTAGAGAGAAAAAAGCGACATGAATCAATCATAAAATCATAATACCAAATGTTAAAAAAAAAAATTGAATGGACTAGACAGTTACCAGCATTTTTATGTATCGTATCTGATAAACATTCTAACAGGATTGAATCACTTAGATCTCTAATTTTTATAACGTATAAGAATATTTTAGAAGTATCGCAGAATCCCAGTCTAACTTAAGTTCGAGTTCAAAGTAAAATTAAATTCACAGTTATGAAAAAAACTGAATTTTAAAAGGTTTTTTTACCCAAAATTTACAAACCTACTTAATTTTATAATAAGTATAGCTATGATATTCCACACCCCTAAAATCCTAAAGAGAGTCAAATTTTTAAATATGTATATGATTTAACTTATTTATTTTCAAAAAATAATATAGCATGCATCTTATATCTTAAAAAATAAAGACAATACTTAAAAATTAAATAATTTTATTAATTACAGTTGAAGAAGATTTCTTAATAATTTTAAGGGGGAGGGGGCATTAGTTAGCTAGTAATTAGGTAATAAAAGTACATAACATTGTGATTTTGTCGAATGTTTATAGTTTTCGATAATTATATCATTGTAAACGCCAGTTCAAAAGTACAGTATTTAATTAGACAAGATAAAGAACTGTATATTCTATAAAATTAAACGTTTTTAGGTAGTCATTTATAAAATTAAATTACATTTACAATAAATTATCGTTGAAAAAAAAAAACAATAGTAAAGAGTAGTATATAGACAAAATTTAAATGTTAAATTGTTTTTGTTTTTTTTATCAACCGAGATTAAAAGGGCAATTTGATATGACTTAATAGGAAATAATGATCAGGTTAATTATTATAACAATACAGACATAATTAATTATCATTTACTAACAGTAAACTAAAAACGCCACGCGCCAAATCTTACTATCTGCTGCAATGACATCTCACGATTAGTCCAAGAGAAATTGATTAATTTGCATAGACAACCAACTTGTCCATCAAACCAGAGTATGTTGATGAGGACGCCAAACAAGATTGAACTAGAATCAACTAGTTTCTTGAACTTTTCACACATCTCTTTCATGTCCGCGAGAATTAATAAATTAATAAAACAAGAAACTCAGATCATGAACATTACTGTATTATCACGCTCTCGATGAATCCCTTTAATGCATATATATATATATATATATATATAATTAAATATTATTACT
>KZ651195.1:166273-176393 GCA_001010745.2 Gerris buenoi
AAGGCCCGTGGTTCAAATCCCGGCGCTGGAGTCTATTTTTCTCTGTCTGTCTCCCAGTGTTAATAATGATTATAATTTGATTTAAATTAATTTAAACTTTCCGTAGTATGAAAACTACTAAAAAACTTTAAAAAATTAAATAAAAGATTTAAGAAAATATAACTTTGAGTATTATTGCCCAATTTAAAACAGATGATTCAAAAACAAAAGACAATCTGATAAAAATTCAATACATATAATAATAGATTACTTAAATAAATTTTCAGTGAACGATATCAGCATACACAAATTTGATGAATTCTTCAGTTACTCGGTGAAAGTATTTAACATATTATAAAGATATGTACAGTCTATAAGATTAGAGTTGGCACAATTGAAGGCGGGAAACAACAAACGTAGAGGTAGTTTTGGGGTTATAAAAAGGGAAAATCGGTGTTGCCATGTTATATTTTTTTTTCATATATGTATGGCATATTATATGTACGTCTGTATTTAATAATAATAAACAAATAAATAATAAAAACTTAATTATCTTTAATAATTTTAAATTTTTTTAATAAAACAAATTTATTGATTTTTTGGAAAACAATCTACTGTATTCAAAAGCCAAGTCAAAGGGTTCTCCCCCTGGGTGTTTTATTTTTATTTCAGCACCCTCTACATTTTCACCGTATTAAATAATATTTATGATCCCTTTTTTAGTGAGTTGTCGCCTTTAATCTAATATATTGTTCTTTATTCTTTGTGTCTTCAGGGGCAAATGTATTAGCTTCTTTTTAATATTAACCCCTAAAGACAAGTTTCAACTCTCTAGGTTAAATACCTTGGGCGCTACGATTATAACACATATACTCACACACTCACATACAGAGGTCATGCTATAAACCACTCAGGAGGTCTTAAAAAAATTGTTTGGTGAAAACAATACTTTTCCTACTATAGGTAGTGAGGAAAAGTGAAAATAATAAATATTTAATTTTTTTTTTTTTTTTTTCCGTTCCAAAGGGAAAAATCTTTTCGTGTTAAGCAATTTTTGTTTCGTATTAAAAGAAGAAAAATGTATGAAAATATCCAGTATTCTGTAGGGACCACAATATTTTTGTGTTAAGTAATTTTTTTATGTTAAGTGTTATGTGTTAACTAAACCACCAAACTGTGTATCTCTGTTTTTAAAGATTTTTCTTATTCTCATTGCTTATATTGTTTTTCACTCAAATCTATCTATTTTCCAAGTTGAATAACAATACGTTATGTAATTTTGCAATTTTGTCCCTCTTTTAATATAATATTCTTTTAGTGTGGCTCGTAAAGGGTGTAAAAATGTTTTAAAAAAACATGATAAGTCTAAACAAGAGGATTGTTATCGTCGGCTATATTTTGACCCACTCCTCGTCATATTCATGCTTGTCATCAAGAGTATTTTAGGAATTGATTTTCCATCATTATTTTGTATCTTCACCCAAAGTTTTTTTATTTTTTTATTTTACAACCCACACTAAAAGAAAATACATCATGTAATAAGTAATAATAATACTTCAAATAAAAGATTTAATTTAAATCAAATTATAATCATTATTAACACTGGGAGACAGACAGAGAAAAATAGACTCCAGTATCGGGACTTGAACCACAGGCCTTCCGCATTAAAAAATTGAATTTCGAATTGATTGTACAAGGTACAGGTAGGTACTAATTGAGTACTTTATCATCATAAGCGTTAATTCTCAGTTTAGTTCTAATGTCATAAATTGACTTGCTAAATGAGTATGAATATTAAAAGCTTGGCAGAGAAAAATCATTCTCCCGCATAGCTTAGATGGAAAGGCCCGTGGTTCAAATCCCGGCGCTGGAGTCAGTTTTTCTCTGGCTGTTTTCCGTAGTTAATAATAATAATTTGATTTAAATTAAAATTTAAAATTTGTTAGTTAAAATAGCAACATTTCGAGGTCAAAATACCAAGGAGGTAATGATAATGACTGCAGTTAGGAAGATTTTTTAGAAAATTGACATGGAATTGTTTATTGTTATTATTTGTAACTGCATAAAGGCCCCCATTCACTGTCAAAATGTTTGCGCAAACATTTTGACCATGTATAGTGCTATTTGATGTTTTTCCGCTAACATGATGTTTGACGTGTATGGCCTAAATTTGCCCAACATCAAACAAAGGGCTGAGGCAAAAGGGTGTCAAAACTCCTTAGTTCTTAAGACATCGTGCAACTTTTCAGAGGAAAGAGTCAACTCCTTTGCAAAGTCATTTGTGTCTTAAGACATCTCTACACTCCGTTCTTTAGACTAAATGCCGTAATGAAGTAGTACCATAAATCCTCGAAAGATGATATGAGATGCATATAATTTCCAACAACAATAGANTTTTTTTTTTTTTTTTTTTTTTTTTTTTTTTTTTTTTTTTTTTTTTCAATCGTGATATTAAATTACTTAAAAATAAGTGGATTAATGTGAGGAATTCAATTGACGGGGAAAAAAGTCTAATCTCAGTAAGAACTGAACCTACATTAGGTTTTCAGCCCAGAAGCAAATGTTTCGTGGTCTAAAGTGAATTGTACCATTGAATTTTGTACTTCAATTTGGACCTCTACCTGGTCTATATGCAGCAGGGTTGTTTTCCTTCAGAAAATGAGCGAAGCACCGTGAAGCAGTACAGATCGGTCTTTGGAAATTCTAGGGCAAGAAAATTGCACGGTGCCATCGAAATTTGTACTTCGATTTGGACCTCTAACTGGTCTATAAGTACCAGGGTTGTTTTCCTTCAGAAAATGAGTGGAAACCCGTGAAGCGGTACGAAGCAGCCATTGAAAATTCTAAGGCAATAAAAATCATTTTGTACATCGATTCTATAAACAGCACCGTACAAATAACTTTTACCATTCCGTGTTCCAACCAATTTCATTTTATCAGCTTTCATACTCAGATATTAACAATCAAAATGAAGTCGTAAGGTTTACAGGTACATTGAACAGCATTGATATGAGAGCCAGACATTTAGGTTGGTCAAAGAATTTCTAGGTCAGACAATAATTCTCAGTTTTAACTTATCATACGAGTATATTCTCTAGAGCACTAATTCTAAATGGTAATTGTTCAAGCCAAAATTGAAGTAAATAGCGAGCATTTTAATGCATTAGCCCAAAAGAATTAAAGTCCAATTAAACTCTAAATTAGGTATGTATAATATAGCAGACACTAATATATTGTAACAGATAAATGTGTAACATTTTTTTAAAGCAATAGGATAAACTTAGTTGGTAAAAAAATATGAACTATATGATAATCCAGCCACACATTCATTATTCTTCACCATTCGTTTTAAGCACTAGACAAGTCTCTCTATAATCAAATACCATCTCAACTAATCTGACTTAAGTTCTTCGAAAAATGTAAAAAATGGTACAAATGCACTCAAATTGGTATTTGAGTGCAATTGGAATGTAAAAATCTACCGGAGATGTGCTATAAAAGAGAGATCGATTACAGTGTCTAAGTAGTTGATAGCATGCCAACAAGGGTCGGATATCGGTGTGTGAATCCGAAATATAGGTCTGTAGGTACCGACTTCTTTTAGCAACATAATTTGCACATCTTATATTAGGGATTGAAGATAAAGCACATTGGGAAACTGCTAGACAAGAGAACGTTACAAGAAAACAAGGCTCGGCTTACAAGAGAAAGGCACAGAGCAATTAACTCGGTCAAAACTTACTTCGGCATATTTGTGGTGGACACCGAAGTCTTTGAGAGCGACCGACAGGTCGTGGATGTCGATTTTACCGTTTCCGTCCAAGTCCAAGTTCTTAAAGATATTTTCCAGTCTCTCTTCATCTTCGTGAGGAAGTTCGTGGAAATAATGGGGCGGATTTTTGTACACTGGGTCCGTGGATATTTTAATGTGGGCACTCACCATGGTTTAAACACCGATACACATAACACGGAACGAACGGACGCGAGTCGGTACGAGTACGGAGTACGGATAAAGTATTTAACGGATTAATATCGAAAGAAAAGAGTGACCGCAAGCCCCGACGTGAATAATGTCATTCCGCAGATGTTTAGCAGTCCGCAGGCGCAGGGCGCAATGAGGATTTCGCCATTTTTGATCAGCTGCCATGTGATTTTATCTATGGAACGTCACTGTCAAACTATAGATTGTAATTCGGCCGTAGATGGAACTAAAGACACCAGACATAAATATAATAGATATGTCTTTATTGTGTCCTTAATTTTCGTTTTATTTCACTTTTAATATTCTTTATTTTTTTAACTATAAAATAAAAACAATGAAAATCTGAGAAAGTGGTTAAAATAAACAATAATTTCAAGACGAAAAGGTTATAGTACGATATTACCGTGCATTCTAGCGGCTTTATTTGAAACTAAAAACAAACACTTTAATGAAAATAATTCCCTCTTTAAAATACAATAGTAAAATTATTAGAAATGTATATTTAAAACTTTTTTTAGGCATATGTATATAAAATAATTTAAATAAAGTGAAACCATCGATTTTTTAATCATTAAACAATTCAATTTGATATTAATTTGAATTAGTAATTTGTTGCAGTGTAGAATACAAAAAGCTTGTTTTTTAAAAAATGTATTTTAAATAAAATTTTAATTGAACTTGTATACTCAAAAGGGTGATATTTCTTTGTCCCAAAGTACAAATGGATTAAATATATCTATATTTTATTAGTTATTAACTTTGTTACCTGTCCTACTTTCAACATTTTATGAATGTCAATCAATAAGGGTGGGTAAAAAAGTAAAAAAATCGGTCCGAGGCAACTCAGACAAACTTTCTCATATATGTACATTTAATTGCTATTGGAAAGTTCATCAAAAATATCATAAAAATAATTTCTCCCGGGCGGGGAATCGAACCCGGGCTCTCTCCATCCGCGTTTTAAGCTATTATCTCAGGTACTAGATTTTCCCCGGGAAAACGGCTTATATCGTTAGATTTGTATTTAAATTGACTACATTTAAGAATTTTTTAATCAAAATCGTCGGAACCATTTTCGAGAAATAATTTTTTTCGTGTTTTTTCAGAGTTTTTGGGGGGTAGCGCCCTCAAATTTAGAGTTAAAATTCATTTCTCGATTTCGCCTCGGGGTATGATTTTTCTGAACGTGTATGCCAAATTTCGTCAAAATCGGCCCAGTAGTTTAGGCTCCAGGCGTCTGCACAGACGACAGACAGACGACGGACAGACATTTTTTAAAAACTACTTTTTTGGACTCAGGGGACCTCAAAACGTGTAAATCCATCAAAATCTCAAAATCGAATTTTCGCGCCATCACAATACTTTCTCTTTATATGAGAAAGTAAAAAAGTATCGCTAAAAGTGTCTCTTGAGCCTACAGTCTATAAGATTAGAGTTGGCACAATCAAAAGGCGGGAAATTCTGAGGGAAACGATTTTATTGGTCCCCATGTTTTCGTTTTTAGATTTAATTATTATTGTGTATCTCAAAAAAAAAACTTCTTCTCAGCAGGGAATCGAACCTGACCTCTCTTTGTCTGCGTTTAAAGCTTCTCAGGAACTAGGCATCTGCACAGACAGACATTTAAAAAAAACAAAACATTTTTTGGACTCAGGGACCTAAAAGCGTCTAAATCCATCAAATTTTGTGCCATCTCAATACTTTCTCTTTATATAAGAAAGTAAAAATAATTCACATCATAAGGAACTACAGTCTATATGATTAGAGTTGGCACAATTAAAAGGCGGGAAAATTTTGCGGGAAACGATTCTATTGGTCCCCCATTTTGAATGCAACTTCAGAAAAAAATGCTCTACTCTACCCCTGTTCCACAAAAAAATATAATATCGTAACACCGATTTTCCCTTTTTATAACCCCAAAACTACCTCCACATTTGTTGTTTCCCGCCTTCGATTGTGCCAACTCTAATCTTATAGACTGTAATATATTATAAGTTTTAATCTAAAGTCAATCCGCCTATCAGTGACTCTGAGTCAACTTGGCACATAGGACTTCTGCCATCATATTTATGTTTGTCTTGAGTTATGTATGGTACCTTCAATCCTGTTCTTACTTTCTCATATAAAGAGAAAGTATTGTGATGGCGCGAAAATTCGATTTTGAGATTTTAATGGATTTACACGTTTTGAGGTATCCTGAGTCCAAAAAATGTGGTTTTAAAAAATGTCTGTCTGCCGTCTGTCGTCTGTGTAGACGCCTAGAGCCTAAACTACTGGGCTGATTTTGACGAAATTTGGCATACATGTTCAGAAAAATCATACCCCGAGGCGAAATCGAGAAATGAATTTTAGCTCCCAATTTGGGGGCGCTACCCCCAAAAACTCTGAAAAAATTATTTATCGAGAACGGTTCCGACGATTTTGATTAAGAAATACTAAAATGTAGTCCATTTAAATATGAATCTAATTTTTCATAAGTAGTTTTTTTTAACCCTTTTTTTCAATTCATTAAACCAAAAACACCACAATATATTCAAAAAAGAGACCCAAAAAAACATGCAAATATTGTAGTTTTTTTGGTTTACGAATCTATTGATATAAGTCGTTTTCCCGGGAAAAATCTAGTTCCTGAGAAAATAGCTTAAAACGCGGACAAAGAGAGCCCGGGTTCGATTCCCCGCCCAGGAGAAGTTATTTTTATGATAAATTTTTATGAAATGTTCAATAATAATTACATGTATATATGAAAACTAGTAAATGGAAAATATTGGCCTAAGTATTTATGAACTTGTATATGAGAAAGTTTGTCTGAGTTGTCTCGGACCGATTTTTTTTTATTATTTTTACTTTGTTAATAAAACCCTGCATCCAACCAATCACTCTGACCTCTTAAAATTAAGAGAATGTACCGAAATCAAATTTGATCGTTATGTTACTGGTAAGTTTTTTTTATACTTTCTCTAATAAAGAGAATATTGTGATGACACGAAAATTCGATTTTGATGGATTTACACGTTTTGAGGTCCCCTGAGTCTGAGTCCAAAAAAGTTGGTTTTAAAAAATGTCTGTCTGTTGTCTGTCGTCTGTGCAGACGCCTAGAGTCTAAACTACTGGCCCGATTTTGACGAAATTTGGCATAAATGTTCAGAAAAATCATATCCCGTGGCGAAATCGACAAATGAATTTTAGCTCCAAATTTGGAGGCGCTACTACCCAAAAACTCTGACAAAACGTGAAAAAAAATTATTCCTCGAAAACGGTTTCGACGATTTTGATTAAAAAATTCTAAAATGTAGTCCATTTAAATACGAACCTAGCGATGTAGGCCTTTTTCCCGGGAAAAGTCTAGTTCCTGAGAAAATAGCTTTAAACGCGGACGGAGAGAGCCCGGGTTCGATTCCCCGCCAGGAGAAGTCATTTTTATGATACATTTTGATGACGTGTTCAATAATAATTAAATGTACATAAGAAAACTAATAAATGGAAAATATTTGGCTAAGTAATTATGAACTGGTATATGAGAAAGTTTGTCTGACGAGTTTTCTCGGACCGATTTTTTTGTCTCATCATTTGTATATTTTTTTGTAGAACCTAACATCTTTGGCCAATTTATTTTGTCTATTTTGTAAGATATGTGCTTTTTGTTTTCTCCCAAAGCAAAAGTATATAATCTATCTATATTATTAAAAAAGTTTTGTAAACAAACGAGTTCAGAGTGAGAGTGACTTACTTAACTAAGTTAGAGTGCGTTAGGCGATACCCCCCTAGAAGAGAGTTGAGTCCGGGGGAGAAAGGGGAGATCTTGAGAGTGAAATAGTTCTAACCGTGTAGACAGAGTGAGGGTGATATTATATTCGTCAGAGAAGAGAAAAGCCTGTAAGGCGAGACAGCAGAGAGTAGGTATATTAAATGTCAGCGAGAAAAGGAAAGTAGATAGTAGTTGAGTCCATCCCCACTACACCTCAGCCACTACTACTTCCTTTCACATATTCCATAACTATACTCTTCCCCTCTCTCACCACGTCGGCCGTTACCACGTATTTTCGGAGGTTGGCGAGCGAAGCGAGTAGGGGGCGGAGCCCCCTAGTAATAATAATAATAATTATAATTATAAATGAATACATTCAGTGTCCAACGAGTAACGTGTTTGGAATTTGGAGACATGCAACACATTATTATGAAATGACAAATATTTGAAGATAACAGAAATATACTTTTTGACAACATTCCAAAAAGAATAGAATAGCGAGACCTTTAGATTACAAATCTCTCCTCAGGAGCAAAAATTAAAGAGTTTATTAGGAATTAAATTAGTTAAAAAAAAAAACAAAAAAAAAACTTTAATTTAAAATTATTAACGTTTTAAGACAATTATGAAATTTAAGTAATCATGCTATTAAGCTATTGCCGAAATAAAGAAAAAATAGATACTAAGATATATTATCTTTTAAGAGATTATTACAGAAAATTATAGTGTCTTTACTGGTCGAAATGATGACCATATTGGAGTAGTAATGCGAGGGGGGGGGAGGGGGCAAAACCCCACTAGAAAACATTTCGGTTGTGGCAACAGATAATCAAAGATAGACCCGGTAAAGGGACTATCTTCATTTCAACTAAGGGTTGCCGGGGGGACGGGGGGGGCTACGGACCCCCCTAGAATAATTGTCACGCTACCGCCAGTGAGCCACCGCATACTTTTGTATAATATGATAGTTAATAGTTATTTATCTAGTATTTTAAAAATTATCAGTTCTTACTCAAGGTCTCTCTATCAAGGTCGAAACTGTTTCTGTAATGAATATTTTTGATTAGCTCAGTCAAATTGCAAATTGCGTAATGTCGCACAAAAGGTTTTTTTGCGTGCTATCATATTATATTCTTTTATTGTGATGGGCCTTAATAAACATTACATTAATAAACACATTAATAAACTTCCCAAAAATTGAATACCACGACACCGAAATATTCGAGGTTTAAGTTACAAACAGTCTTACTACGATATTTCTGGAATGACTTGTCAACATTTTGTTTTCGATAGCTTAAATTGTGTCGGTAAAATGTGCTTTTTAATTTATTATTTCTTATCGCTAACCGTAAAATTAACGGTTTTATCAAAACAAATAAATTTGTCCGAGACAACTCAGACAAACTTTCTCTTATATTAGTTCATAATTACTTAGCCAATGTTTTCCATTTATTATTTTTCCAGTTTTTGTAATACATTTAATTAACTTTTTATCAAAATCAATCATAAAAATAACTTCTCCGCGGCGGAGGATCGAACCCGGGCTCTCTCCGTCCGCGTTTAGAGCTATTTTCTCAGGAACTGGATTTTTTCCGGTAAAACGGCTTACAGTGTTAGATATATATTTAAATGTACGCATTATGTACTACATTTAAGATTTTTTCAATTAATATTGTCGGAACTAGGGTTACCAGACGTCCCGATTTGAGCGGGACAGTCCCGATATTGACGAGTTTGTCCCGCTCATATTTCAAGTCCCGGCGGGACTCAAATATGTCCCGATATCGACCGATTCCTTTAATATTTACTTTTTTAATTATAATATACGTATATTTTTTAAATAAAGCAAACAAAAAAGGTAAATTATATATTGGGCTGTCATTGACGACTGATAGGAATTGTGATAGTTTTTTAAAGAGATGTCTTTGCTGGTTGGCTGATTTGTTTTGGAAGGTTCTATTTTCTATGAATCGTAATTCCAATTCCCCCTTTTCTTGTTTTTAAATCTTCGTTTCTTGTGATTTTTATAGATTATACGTTATTATGGTTTGTTGCAGTATTCAGTGTTTTGTGATTTTGATTTAAATTATTTTTTTAAGGAGTAAAAATAAGGATAAAAAGAAGAGGAAAGTAAAAGGCTAATTCGGATTGTACGTGCCCCAGAAATTTCTTCGAGTTTTGCCTCTACCTGGTTTATATACAGGAGGGTTGTTTTCCTTCAGAAAATGAGCGAAGCACCGCAAAAAGGTGCGGAGCGGATATTGAAAATTCAAGGGTACACAAAATTAAGGTTTTTAATTTAATATACAGGATTTTATCACCTAACCTTAAAGTGGGCGCACGTACAATCCGAATTAACCAGGTAAAATATAATCCACTGTGGAAAAAAACAAACAAACAAACAAAAAAAA
>KZ651195.1:181200-194849 GCA_001010745.2 Gerris buenoi
GTACTTTATTGAGCTTCCTCGCATCCTAGGACGTACTTTATTGAGCTTCCTCGAATCCTAGGACGTACTTTATTGAGCTTCCTCGCATCCTAGGACGTACTTTATTGAGCTTCCTCGCATCCTAGGACGTACTTTATTGAGCTTCCTCGCATCCTAGGACGTACTTTATTGAGCTTCCTCGAATCCTAGGACGTACTTTATTGAGCTTCCTCGAGTCCTAGGACGTACTTTATTGATCTTCCTCGCATCCTATAGTACGTACTTTATTGAGCTTCCTCGCATCCTAGGACGAATCAGATGAGCACTTTTGTATATACAGGTGTAAACAAATACGTATGTTTGTGCACACATTGAAGAGAAACAAATGGACAAATTAAGGTTGGAACTTATATGGTATGGGAGAAACAATGAAATTATGACCAAACAAACAAATTTCAACGAAATCGGATTTGTAGTTTTAAAATATGTGTTAGAAAATTGAGTTCACTGAACCAAAAATGTTCCCTGATGTCTGAAACGGATTTCTGTCTTGACATTTTTGAAATTGGAGATATTCATTTTTTTGTTCTTTGGAGCGATCGCATAGCTTTAGTTAACTTCTGTAAGCTCGGAAGCAAAATGAGTTAATAAAAATGGCAGCATTCAATATAATTTATTTATAGATTATAAGATCTTAAATATGTGTATTTATAATTTTTCGTTGAGTAATGCGCTATTAAATTTAAATGACCTTGCCTCTTGGTGTCATGAATCATCTTTTATTTATTTATTTCATTATTAATATGTATTTTAACTTCGGTCAATACATAAGCCTCGTCAAACAATTATTTGACGAGACATAAGTGTGAAACAGTTTTAATCTCTCTGCGATTCGAACTCACAATATATCAGTGTTTGGAACTTAATTTCTGGCTAACTAGACTTGGCAATAACTATCCCCTTTTATTATAATTATTAACTTATTTAAATTTATCAAAAATTATTTCAAAATCTATTTGCATGAATGGTGGAAATCTGATTATCTTTTCTTTTGTGAATCAATATCATCCGTACAAATATAAATTTTTCTGTAAGTCTTTAAATTATCGTGTTCATAAATACGAGGAATACTTAAAGAGCAATTTTATAAATTATTGCACGTAAACTAAATCTCGTTTATTACCCCCCCCCCCCCCCCCCCCCCAAAAAAAAAAATATACCCTAAAAGAAAATTATTGTAATAAAAACAAATCTTAAGGAGAAATTGGTTATTTATTTGTAATGCCTTCAAAAATTTATGTGATCTCCGTTTGAATGACTGGGCTGAAATTTGACTCTTTAATAAAGATTTTAGTAAATTAGGAGGTGGTTTTTTTGGACCGAGCAATCAATAGCAATCGTTCCTATTTAATTTTATATCTTTCGTGTAAGATAATTTACCTGTACAAAAAAAATCGTATAAGATAATTTATCCCCGTTTATACGTAAATATTAATTGATGTCAGTGAAGTCGACGATTTTTAAGTGTCATTTTAGCAAGAGTGACAGAAGGTGTAATAAATTTCAAAGGGAATATTTTGGGCAGAGCGGCAGTGGCAGAGTAATCTATAATCTCTCCCAACAAGATTGCTTTCTGATAATTTTAGGTTACCTCTAAAAATTGTTATAATTCAAATTATGGGGGGGAAAGAATGCATTTCTGTGAATAAAGAAAGATTACTAGTACCTAGCAAAATGATAAAGGAGTTTAGATTTATAATTATTACACTTGATCTTTATTTTGCATTTATATATAATAGTTGCGACCTTCAACTTATATTGCAACATTATCATTACCACTTTCTTCCAGAGTGATATACTGATAAGGAATACTACGTTCATAGATAACTACAATTCAAATCTATTAAATTACGTAATAAAGACGATGTACGAGGTGGTTAGAAGGGGAAGGAGCCCCCCACTATGACCGAGTCTATCCCAGGTTGGTTTCTTGTATCCAGCCCCCGTCTCATCTTGTCTGCCCAGTCAGTTAGTGACCTTGTACCGGACCACACTATATTATTTATAAGGTAATTAACATTTCAAATGTCAGCCATGTTTTTCTATTCGTATTTTTAACAATGCACATGATAGTTTTAAACTGTTGTTAAATTAGAAATTTAAAGATCAAAGTTTAAAATAAATTAATAATAATATTATTCTTTATAGTTTTCTAAATTAAATCAAATCTCGGGAGGATTGGCGGATTAAATATCTCCATTATTATTTTTTTTTATTTTTGATACAAGAAGATAGGCCGGCCCGGCTCATACATAATACATACCAATAGGACTACACAACTCTACACAAAGCAATTTTAAAATTAAATTATTACACTATTAAATTAATATAAAATTATATTAATATGGAATAATTCTGTTATTTATTAAGGGACTAAATGTAAGATAGCGCAAATCTTACGTAAAAATGTTATAGAACTTTTATAAAAGAAATAATTTATTGTCTAAAACAGTAACAATAAATCTTTCTTATCTACAGTCTATAAGATTAGAGTTGGCACAATCAAAAGGCGGGAAAATTTTGAGGGAAACGATTTTATTGGTCCCCCATGTTGAATGCAACTTCAGAAAAAAATGCTCTNTGGCCCAGTAGTTTAAACTACACATGACAGACGACCAGACAAACTTTTTTAAAAACCTTTTTTTGGACTCAGGACTCAGGAGACCTCGCAAAACGAGTAAATTCATCAAAATCTTAAAATCAAATTTTCGCGTCATCACAATTCTTTCTCTTTATATAAGAAATAAGAAAACGACCACCGGATTGGGGTGGCGGCGTACATAGCTTGCTCGGCTCGGCGCCTGCGCAGAGACCAATTTTTTTTGGGTGAAATTTTGGGGCTAAAAATGTAATATTGGTGGTAAAAAGCACAGCAGTCATAAAAAGTCATATAATACATATTTAATATTTGTAATCTCTTCAGTAGCTTTCATTTGATATACTCATCTCGAATATTAAAAAAATATAAATATGAGCTTTTCACATTTTTTCACATCAAAAGTGGTTTTTAAAAAATGTCTGTCCGTCGTCTGTCGTCTGTCTATGCAGACGCCTGGAGCCTAAACTACTGGGCCGATTTTGACGAAATTTGGCATACACGTTCAGAAAAATCATAGGCGAAATCGAGAAATGAATTTTAGCTNTGTAAACAAATACGTATGTTTGTGCACACATTGAAGAGAAACAAATGGACAAATTAAGGTTGGAACTTATATGGTATGGGAGAAACAATGAAATTATGACCAAACAAACAAATTTCAACGAAATCGGATTTGTAGTTTTAAAATATGTGTTAGAAAATTGAGTTCACTGAACCAAAAATGTTCCCTGATGTCTGAAACGGATTTCTGTCTTGACATTTTTGAAATTGGAGATATTCATTTTTTTGTTCTTTGGAGCGATCGCATAGCTTTAGTTAACTTCTGTAAGCTCGGAAGCAAAATGAGTTAATAAAAATGGCAGCATTCAATATAATTTATTTATAGATTATAAGATCTTAAATATGTGTATTTATAATTTTTCGTTGAGTAATGCGCTATTAAATTTAAATGACCTTGCCTCTTGGTGTCATGAATCATCTTTTATTTATTTATTTCATTATTAATATGTATTTTAACTTCGGTCAATACATAAGCCTCGTCAAACAATTATTTGACGAGACATAAGTGTGAAACAGTTTTAATCTCTCTGCGATTCGAACTCACAATATATCAGTGTTTGGAACTTAATTTCTGGCTAACTAGACTTGGCAATAACTATCCCCTTTTATTATAATTATTAACTTATTTAAATTTATCAAAAATTATTTCAAAATCTATTTGCATGAATGGTGGAAATCTGATTATCTTTTCTTTTGTGAATCAATATCATCCGTACAAATATAAATTTTTCTGTAAGTCTTTAAATTATCGTGTTCATAAATACGAGGAATACTTAAAGAGCAATTTTATAAATTATTGCACGTAAACTAAATCTCGTTTATTACCCCCCCCCCCCCCCCCCCCCCAAAAAAAAAAATATACCCTAAAAGAAAATTATTGTAATAAAAACAAATCTTAAGGAGAAATTGGTTATTTATTTGTAATGCCTTCAAAAATTTATGTGATCTCCGTTTGAATGACTGGGCTGAAATTTGACTCTTTAATAAAGATTTTAGTAAATTAGGAGGTGGTTTTTTTGGACCGAGCAATCAATAGCAATCGTTCCTATTTAATTTTATATCTTTCGTGTAAGATAATTTACCTGTACAAAAAAAATCGTATAAGATAATTTATCCCCGTTTATACGTAAATATTAATTGATGTCAGTGAAGTCGACGATTTTTAAGTGTCATTTTAGCAAGAGTGACAGAAGGTGTAATAAATTTCAAAGGGAATATTTTGGGCAGAGCGGCAGTGGCAGAGTAATCTATAATCTCTCCCAACAAGATTGCTTTCTGATAATTTTAGGTTACCTCTAAAAATTGTTATAATTCAAATTATGGGGGGGAAAGAATGCATTTCTGTGAATAAAGAAAGATTACTAGTACCTAGCACTCTAGCACGAACTTTTTAACTCAAATTTCAAAAGATGGCGGTAAAATGGACTCTAAAATCGGTTGTACATACATTAGGAATTAGCTGTTTTTATTAATTCTTTTGGCGTGAAAGAATTTCTTTTCTATAATTATGTAATACTTGTTCTCTATTACATAAATTATGTTTCTTAATTAGGTAGTTTTAATTTAAAATTAACGGAGGTTATCTACTATCTGAAAGGTGAAGATTAGATATGAATCCAGGTTCATCTATTCATATACTTATAAATTTTATCGCGGGTTTGGCATTTGAATTCTGTAAGAAGTGTCTAGTCATCTAGCAATATTAGTTAGTGTTTGTCTTTTTTTTAAAGTTTGAGTCGAAAGGCTTTTCTGCAGAAAAACTAAAATCTTTCAAATCCAATTAATACGAACTCTTTATTCGTTTATATTAAAGTGTTGCAATACCTAACATACCAAACAAGAAGTCCCGCATGACAAAACTTCAAGTTGATGATTAAATTTGAAAATTTACCGGTAACCGGCAAAATCAACTTCCTCATTCATATTCCATGCACGTTATTTTGTCGAGAAGTTTTTTATTCAGTATTTTATATCTTAAATTTTATGAAAGAACACTTTCCAGTTTTAAAGGTAGGCAAATATTTGCTTGAAATTTGACAAGTGATTTGTATTTTTGCTTATACCGGTTTATTGTGTTTATACAAGAACGACTGATACTGGCATGATAAATCTTATCACATCACCTGTTGCTTTTTTGCTGTTTTATTATAGTTATTTGCATTCGCATTATATTTAAAATATATCGTTAATAAAATATGCTCCTGCTTCTGGGCAATAAATATCGTTATTTCCACTTTTTGGCTATGTTGTAGAGGCCTAGGCCGAAGTTTGCAGAACGAAAGTCCTGAGCGAGCAGAGTTATGTTGAACAACTTTTTTTTATTTTGCTTCATAACCCTGTTCCTATGTGTCGAAGAGCAAAGGTAGTTATTATCAATATTGTAGAGGAAAAAAATTTCTACAACTTACATATTTACTTGCATGTTTTTCTCACGTTCTTTTCTCTTTTTGAAACGTTTAGATAAGATAATATAGATTTGGCCATCTTTAACACTTTATATAGCAATGTCGCTGTTGGTTTTACAATACAAATGTATTTCAATAAATGTTTAATAATTTTAATAAAAGCCCAGAAACTTCTATGTTTTTCTATATAACTCTGCTTGCTCAGGCTGTCGTTCCTGCAAACTGGTCTTTTACTAGTGGTATTCTTCCCTGCAACATATCCATAAATTATGGTACCTGACCCTTTACAAGGATTATCTATTATTATTTTTTTTATGTTATTGACTAGACTACTATATCAGAAAACTGTTATACATACCTTGTAGGCAGTGAATCCACAACCTATTTTTCAGTGTATCCAAATTCAGTATTAATTGGGGGGAAACATTTTGATATGGTACAATACTTTGATTAAATATAGTTCTTATAACATTTTTTTTTTAGTTCTAGATAATAAACAGTTTAACTAAATTATCGTTTATTATTAATTTAAATCTATTTGTTCACCCTGTAATGATATTATTTTTTATTTAGGTACCAGCATCTCACTTTCAAATCATACTAAAATGGCTCCTTCTCTGGCATTGCTGAGTGTGTCTGACAAGACTGGACTGGTTCAACTCGGAAAAAAATTAGAAGGATTGGGTTACACGTTAGTAGCCAGCGGAGGAACTGCCACTGCCCTCAGGTCAGCCGGGCTCAAAGTCAAGGATGTCTCTGACATCACCGGAGCTCCAGAGATGCTAGGAGGACGTGTCAAGACTTTACACCCTGCTGTTCATGCCGGCATCCTAGCCAGACTTACTGAATCGGACAAAGCAGATATGACCAAAATGAATTACAGTCTGATCGATATCGTCGTATGTAACCTCTACCCGTTTAAACAAACCGTCGCTAAACCGGACGTAACAATAGCCGACGCTGTGGAAAACATAGATATCGGAGGTGTAACACTGCTACGAGCGGCTGCCAAGAACCACGCTAGAGTTACTATCCTGTGTGATCCCTCCGACTACGATACCGTTGTCCGAGAAATAGAATCTTCTCCCTCTAAAGAAACATCTCTAAATACAAGGCAGAACTTAGCTTTGAAAGCTTTCACTCACACGTCGGAATACGATGTAGCCATCAGTGATTATTTCAGAAAGGAGTACAGTAACGGAGTCTCGCAGCTTACTCTTCGTTACGGCATGAATCCTCACCAAAAACCCGCTCAGATCTTCACGCACCTTCCTAAGTTACCGTTGTCAGTAGTTAACGGATCTCCGGGATTCATCAATCTTTGCGACGCCCTTAACGGTTGGCAGTTGGTCAAGGAATTGAAACAAGCGTTAAACTTACCGGCGGCTACTTCGTTCAAACACGTGAGTCCCGCAGGTGCCGCAGTAGGAGTACCCTTGACTAGAGATCAAGCTAAAGTCTGTATGGTCGACGATATTTACGATAAGTTGACACCGTTGGCTACGGCGTACGCACGGGCTCGAGGTGCCGACAGAATGTCTTCGTTCGGTGATTTCATAGCGCTTTCGGACGTCTGCGATGAAATTACCGCAAAAATAATTTCGAGGGAAGTATCCGACGGGATCATTGCTCCGGGATATACACCTGAAGCGCTTACTATTCTCAAGAAGAAAAAGAACGGAGGTTACTGTGTCCTTCAGATCGACCCCGCTTACGAACCCGATGTGGCGGAGAGGAGAATTCTGTTCGGTCTCACCATGGAACAGAGAAGAAACGACGCTAATATAGACAAATCGCTGTTCAGTAACGTCGTGACTAAAATCAAAGACTTACCCGAGAGTGCCGTAAGGGATCTGATCGTCGCATCCATCGCTCTCAAATACACTCAAAGTAATTCGGTGTGTTATGCCAGAGACGGTCAAGTGATCGGCATCGGAGCGGGTCAGCAGAGTAGGATACACTGTACGAGGCTGGCGGGAGACAAAGCCGACAACTGGTGGCTCAGGCAACACCCCCACGTCTTATCCATGAAATTCAAGAAAGGAGTGAGCAGAGCCGAAATATCCAACGCCATAGACAATTACGTCAACGGCTCTGTCGGCAAAGACATGGATAAGAACGTCTGGGAAAGTAAATTCGAAGCGGTTCCTCCTCAGCTTACCGATTCCGATCGTGCGGAATGGATTAAGAAGTTAAAAGGAGTGAGCTTGTCTTCAGACGCGTTCTTCCCCTTCAGCGATAATATTCACCGAGCTCAGCAAAGCGGAGTGGAGTACATAGGAAGTCCCTCCGGTTCAAACAACGATGCTGAAGTTGTCAGCACGTGCGATCAGCACGGCATTGTGATGGCTCATACAACTTTGCGTCTCTTCCATCATTAACCCATATCTTATCTTATCTAAAAAAAAAAAAAATCTCTTATCTTATCAAAATCCCAATCATTGCTCAAACTTCTCTTTTTTATATAACATTTTGTACTAAATAGTCATAACATATTTGTTACATATAATCCTTAATATAATGTTAAAAACTTTATTTTTTATCAAACAAAAAAGTTTTCTTTTTTTAAAAAAAAATAAATAAATACATAAATAACCACACAACTTAACTCTTATGCTACATCTACAGATTTGTTTGAATGGCCAAGTGAACTTGTCATTTGCTCTGCAGCTCATGTTGGGAGCAGTTTTTTGGAATGAGTCATATTGACAAGGCAACACTTAGAGAGTATATAAATGGTTGGATGCCGGGTTGTCATTAACGGGAATGTGTAGACTTTTTTTATTATCCCGAACCTTACACGGTCTATCGGAATG
Organism: Gerris buenoi; assembly: GCA_001010745.2. Taxonomy (NCBI): domain Eukaryota; kingdom Metazoa; phylum Arthropoda; class Insecta; order Hemiptera; family Gerridae; genus Gerris; species Gerris buenoi. The sequence continues at coordinate 189,621 of KZ651195.1, forward strand.
ACAACCAGGCTGAAGATTGACATTCTGATTGAGTGAGGTCATTACTGATGGACTGACGGATTTCTAAATGTTAAAAAATCTGAGCTTCAATCTCAGGAAGTGGTCTGTATGATAGTGTAGTGGTCTGTATGATAGTGTAGTGGCAACCGTCAGTCTGATTTTCAGTCTAGTAAAAGAAGCCATGAAAGTGTTTACATTGCCATAAGACCGCCAACTGCTGGTGATAAAGATGGCCCATGGATTCTCTATACTAAGTGATTCTATAGTAAAAGAAATTCTATACAGGGTGTTTGGTCGAAGATGTAACAAACGAAGAGGGCAGATTCTACCCATCATTTGCAACAAAAAACACTATATATACCATGGGTCAATTCTCAATAGTTTCGCCACAATAATTTGTTTTTGTTATTTTCCAAGGTACGTCCATTTTACTTTAAAAAATCGATTGCTGCACCTAAAATATTGATGATAGAGCTGAAATAAAGGTACCGTTGGAAAGAGGAGAAAATTTCAGTTTAGAAAATGTCTATTTAAAATGCCTTAAAGGAGCAAAACATAACCATAAATTTCATTTTATTGCTAATTTTATCAAAAAAATTAAAATTTATTTTTGTTTAAGCCTGTAATTTTGCCAAAAAGGCATGAGCTACAGTTTGCCAAATTTCAGTAAAACTTCTCTATTTATTCCTCTTCAATTTAAGTACCATAACACTATTAGTTGATATGCGTTTTTTTTTAGCTATGGTTGAGTTTTTGTAAAAAACGACCGTAAAAACGTGTACAGACCACCTTACGTGTTACCTAGAGGAGATGTCTTAATTTTTATAACTAATAGAAGATGAATAAGTAAGATGAATGAGCGGATTTTTTTTTTCACGTTAAATTAAAGAGGACTGCAGACTGTTCAGTCCATAGGTCAATCCTAATTGTCCATATGGATTATGTAAAAGACCATGTACTATGGACTATGTAAAAGTTAAATCTTATGATAAATATTTGTATTTTTTTTTTTTTCCAAACTTAATCATGTTAAAGAATAAAGAATTTGTCCAACAATTTTTTCTATACAAAACTTATTTCTGCATTATTATTTTTAGTGTAGTATTATTACTGTTTCCACAGGGTGTGTTGTGTTTTTTTTAACAATGTTAACCCTTATTCTTTAATGAATAATTGCATTTAGCATGATTAAGTTAGAGAAAAAAAAAAAAAATAATAATACTCCCCATTTTTATAATGATAAATTATATTCCGGTCAAATATCATAAGAGTTAAAATTTCCTTGTACATAGTCAATAGGACTATGGTCAATTAGGATGGACCTATGGTCATTATGGTCTGCAGTCCTCTTTAATTTAATGTGAAAAAAAAACCCGCTATTCATCTCACTTATTAGGGTAGTTATAAAAATTAAGACATCTCCTCTAGGTAACACGTATGGTGGTCTGTACGCGATTTTACGGTCGTTTTTTTTACAAAAACTCAATCATAGCTCAAAAAAATTACATATCAACTAATAGTGTTATGGTACTTAAATTGAAGGGGAATAAATGGAAAAGTTTTACTGAAATTTGGCAAACTGTAGCTCATGCCGTTTTGGCAAAATTACAGGCTTAAACAAGAATAAATTTTAATTTTTTTAATAAAATTAGCAATAAAATGAAATTTATGGATATGTTTTGCTCCTTTTAGGCATTTTAAATAGACATTTTCTGAACTGAAATTTTCTCCTCTTTCCAACAGTACCTTTATTTCAGCTCTATCATCAATATTTTAGGTGCAGCAATCGATTTTTTAAAGTAAAATGGACGTACCTTGGAAAATAACAAAAAAAATTATTGTGGCGAAACTATTGAGAATTGACCCATGGTATATATAGTGTTTTTTGTTGCAAATGATGGGTAGAATCTGCCCTCTTCGTTTGTTACATCTTCGACCAAACACCCTGTATAACGAAATTTCTGAACAAAAAAATTTTTTTTTTTCCTGGAACCATCGAGTTGGTTGTATGGAGATCCGACTGTATTATACAGTAATACCCTGACTGTGTAAATTAGGAGTTATGTAACATCCATCACTGCTGCTAAAAGTAATCAGGGGGTAGATTCTGTAACTTTAAAATGTTGAATTTTTACATGCCTTTTAAAATATAACTTAAGACAATCTATGAATTTTTATTCAAATTGTGATAAAATGTAATAGCCCAGGAGATAGAGTGCAAAAAAGTGCCTGACAAACATCGAGCTAGAATTTTGTGTATAAGTCAATCATTTGATGCCATTTACTTTTAAGAATATGTGGCCGACTCAGTTTGTCTGTGGGACATAGCTTGGCATTTGATAAAAATAAACCAGTGGAGAGTAGCCATGTCCTGTCCATTTATGGTGTACAATATGATTTTCAGAATTCTGAGTAAAAAAATTAGTTAGTAGACCGAAAATCAAGTTGATCTTAGTTTGTCACATGATAGTTTAGTTATTGAAATATTACTCTAAATCAGTGGTTCCCAACCGGTGGTCCGTGACAGCCTCGGGAGTGGTCCGCGAAAGGATCCAGTTAGCAAATGTAAAAAGTTAAAACATGGAACAATCAGAAGGCACAGGGGTACGCTCTATCAAGTAGGATTGTTGAAAACAAAAGGTTATAATAGAACTCAATTTATTACACTATCTATTGAACTACAAAATGACTATCTAGTAACTTCAAGGATGCATTTAATTCTGGTGTAAACCTAGAAGAGTTGTGGTGTAAAAAAGCCATATCTTATACCCAAATATTCGGTAAGCAGCTTTGTGATATCTCATGTTGTTTCGACAACATTATTGTGAGAGCAAGGATTCTTTATTAAAAAATCTTTACAAATAAAGAAGCCTAGACACAAGCAGTGATTTGGGATTAGCTCTAAGCAAGAGTCTAACTCCTAGAATTTCTCAGCTTGTCAAAAAAGTTAGTGCACTAAAGTCATTCTTATATTAAAAAAAAGTATTTTTATTTAATTAATAATTAGTAATTCATTACACAGTACACTAATTAATAGTAATAATAAGTAATAATTTCTAAATCTGTTTTTTACTTCTTCTTCCTTAACTTAGAATTGGGTTGTTGGGGGAGGGGGGGTCGGTGGTCCGTGCATGATTCAATTTCAGGCTGAGTGGTCCACAGTCATCAATGGGTTGGGAACCACTGCTCTAAATCAAGGTTCACCTATCAAGTCAACTTATACTCACAACTTGATTTTCGGTCTATTAACAAATTTGATTGGATATCTTGAAAATCACATTGTTCACCATAATTGGCAGGACATGGCCGCTCTTCACTGTTTTTTTTTTTTATTATTATTTTTTTTTTTAAATGTCTATAGCCAAGCTAGATTAACTTTTATGCAAAATTCCAGCTTGATGTTAGTCAGACACTTCCATGCAAGCACTCTTCTGGACTATGAAATATCGGTAAAAAAGTTGTTTTCTCTTTTCTAAATATTTAGATAAGATTTAATTGATTATGCAATCTTTATCACGCTTGTATCTCTCTTCTGCTGCCCAGTGCTAATATGCAAAGCAAATATCCGCACTTGATGACGATGACACTTTGCTGTTTAAAGGGTTAAAATCACTTTATTCAGACATTCAGCTTGACTGATAAGTGTAGGGGATATCGAGATTGAAGTCAGGGGTGTCGTTCATTCATACAGTAGCAATAAGGGCCCCGCAGACCCCATGGCGTGGGGGGCCCAGGGAATCTGGGGGCCCCTGGAAGGGAGATAGAGGAGCTCCCACTACAAGTTTGCAGGGGGGCCCCCAAACCGCCACTACAGTCATTCCTGACTGATGGTATAAGGTGTAATTCTTCATCGCTATATTTTGTACTTACTCCCTCACAATACCATACTTACCATGATGGGGGGGGGGGGGCAAAGAAAAATACATATGTAAGTATAATATGCATATGTATAAATAAGATATATCATTGCAGTTTACATAATGCCAAAATCATTAAGGAAACTTCAATGAAATAACTATTGTAGGAATAATACAGAGGATTTAAGTTCGAATTTTTATAGCTTCGAAGATAAATACGTTAGTATAATATGTGTATGTATAAATAAAATATATCATTGCAGTTTACATAATGCCAAAATCATTAAGGAAACTTCAATGAAATAACAATTGTAGGAATAATACAGAGGATTTAAGTTCGAATTTTTATAGCTTCGAAGATAAAGGGTGAGTAACTTAGTTATTATTTTTAGCATACAGTTATTTTGTTGTATTTTTAATCGTCAATTTTCCCTTTATAGTTAATTTTCTAAGAAAATTAAGCTATTGGAATGGCTTCAAATTTTTTGTATTGTGAATTTTTGAAAATTTTCTTCACGGAAATCCGTTTCAGGCCATTCTGAATTGATCCCTACATTTTAACACTTTTTTTATGTATATATGTGTCACTCCAGACATTATCTCCTCTTAGGATGCACTTAAAAATTTCAAACAAATTTTAATATGTTAATAATATCAAAAGAAAGGATAGTTCTTTGGCCAGAATTTTTGGAGTTCATTTAGGGGTCTAATGTTTACAATTTAGGGTCAAAAATAGCATAGAAACGTGTTTTTTCCATTTACCCCCCTCTTATATGAAAATATGACAAAAGTGTACATAACAACAATTACTTACTCTTAAAGAGCTTTCTAATGACACACATCTTGAAGGGTAAATACTATTTTGACTTTTGTACCCCGTACACCTGTGTACCAAATTTTTTTTTTCACCCATGTAAATTCTAAACCAAAATTTTCCCATATTATCATAAGCCAATAGTACGCAGATTGCTTTGAAAATTTGCTCATTAGGTCATGGTGGATAGGACATTAGGTCATGGACTGGACTTTTTATCTTGTAGCCATTTATATGAAAAGGTAAAGAAAAAAAAATCTAATAATAACAGATGTATACATTGCTATATTTATTTGAAAGTTCCATCTTATTAATTTTTTTTTTTCAATTGATTCTTTATATTAATAATTTATTAGACATATTTCAAGTAATAATTTGATTGCATTAACGTGAAACTTTTAAACTGAAACAAAAATAACATTTGTTTTTTCATTTTGCAAATCTATAATATAATATTAACAATATAATTAATAACAGGTTTTAATAATTAATAATTAACTGACAATCTTAATATATTATTTTCAATTAATTTTTTATATATATAAAAAAAAAAAAAAA
>KZ651195.1:195336-206715 GCA_001010745.2 Gerris buenoi
TTACAGTCTATAAGATTAGAGTTGGCACAATCGAAGGCGGGAAACAACAAACATGGAGGTAGTTTTGGGGTTATAAAAAGGGAAAATTAGTGATGCCATGTTATATTTTTTTGTGGAAGAGGGGTAGAGTAGAGCATACTTTTTCTGAAGTTGCATTCAACATGGGGGACCAATAAAATCGTTTCCCTCAAAATTTTCCCACCTGTTGATTGTGCCAACTCTAATCTTATAGACTGTAGTTTCTTATGATGTGAGTTATTTTTACTTTCTCATATACAGAGAGTCCAAAAAAGTGTGTTTTTTTTTTTTTTTAAATATGTCTGCCTGTTTTCTGTCAGTGCAGACGCCTAGTTCCTGAGAATAGCTTCAAACGTGGACAAAGAGAGGTTCGATTCCCTGCCGAGAAGAAATTTTGTTTTTATGACACATAATAATAATTAAATCTTTAAACGAAAACTAATAAATGAAAAGCACTGGGCTAAGTAATTATGAACTTGTATATGAGAAAGTTTGTCTGAGTTGTCTCTGACCGATTTTTTTAAATTTCTTATCAGCAGTATGAAAATACCAGCAGCCATCAATGTATTTTGAATAATCAATAACTAACATCATCAAACATTACTATAATTAATAGAATGACATAATATCTAATAAATAATTTATTATTACCATATTTCAATTGTTAAAATACAATTAAAAATATTTGTTTAAACATTCAGTTAAATTAAAAATGTTTTAAAGCTTAGTATTTTTTTTTCTTTAAATCTTAGTTGTGTTTTTGAACATGAAATTAATTTTTCCTAAAATAATAATTAAATTATTTTATTAATAAATAATACAGTAGCCCTCATTTATCCTTGATAAATACTATCCATGACCTAGAACCAACTGATACCTTAGATTTTAGATGATAGTCTATCAATAAACTCAGCTGTTCATCGGGACTTAAAAAAAAGTAAACCCTAAAAATAAATAAATTAAATTTATTTTTTTAAAATACTGGTTAGTACCCAGGATTGTAATTGTATTAAAATGTTTGTACAAATTTATATAGATTACAGTAAATTGACATTTGTACAGTCTAAAATTATACACGTCAAAAGCATAAATTGATATTTTCTTCATTAACCCATCGAATGTGTAATCCAATTCATGAACCTACCTTAGTGACTGAATAAAATCTACACGATTTTAAAAATTAATTAAAAAATAAATAAAATATTAAAAAAATGTTTGGATCCACTGTGGATACAAACGTGGGCGGGCCTGACAGAGCCTTGCAAGATGGTTCTACTCGAGGCACGGAGAATAGGGCTACTGACTGAAAGGGAGGGCTTTGGATTCATCCATCACCAGCCTTAGGCCGGCATGAATCCACAGTGGATTCATCTGCACTCAATGGGTTAATATACATCATCTTTCTGACTCCCTTCATCCTAGTAATACCACCAACACTAATGCTAATCATTAAAGCCATTCATCATTCATCTAATTTATATTTATAGTAGTTATATAATGCTTTAGAGATGTATCACGTTATCTGAATAGTTAAATATAGACTTAATAGGATTAGTACTTATTTACTGAGAAAAAGTTCCATCTGAAGGTTCCCACTTATTCCACTTAGACCAGGCGCACACAGGAGACTTTTTGCCGACTGCAAAAAGTCAGAATTGTGTGGTTGAATTTACTTCCCTTTATATTATTATTTTGCAGATAGTTTTGTCGCTACCTCAAGAGCTTATACAGACGCAACGAAGACAGTTTGGAAACAGTCTGCAGACTGTTTTGTCTCCAGTGTGTGCCTAGCCTTAAGACCTAACTCTTTCTCTAAAATAGTACTTTTGAGATTAATTTTATTTAATTAAGAAATGCAGAAACTTTTAAGGAAATAGGGGAAAAAATTTATATTGAGGGACTACTTTTATTATAATTATTAATTTTTAATTGCCTCAATCAAATATATAAATCGTTCTAAATAAACATTAGTTTCATTTATTTTATTTTTTTTTTGAGGTGCTTAACCATTAGTCATTAGCTCCTCTACAACTTCCATTTACAAATCATCTATAATAAGCTTTAAGATACTTTCATTAAATAGTATAAGCAATAATAAGATTTAAGAAGTCTCTCTAGAAAAAAAAAAAATAATAATAACTTAAAACTGAAAAAAATTGGACTTCACCTGAAGAACTGAGAAAGAATGTTCAAAAGGATATGATTAAACTAAAGGAAAATTTTATAAAATAACTGATGTGTCGATAGGGGTGTGTTTAATAAGAAAAAAAATGCTCTAGAGTCATGGATCAGATTCCTATGTGTTTGTGTGAAGTGACTCACTGCTTGGCTCTCATAGTAGTGTTCAGGATAGAAAAGTGTGACAAATTACTTTTTTAGTAATTCAGTTTTTGCAGTGGCGAGCGGTGCGAGGAAGCAAAGGAAGCACTGCTTCAGTAAAATTTTGAAGTAAAATGAAAAATTAATTTGTTCACATAATATGTGATGTTTATAGATAAATGGATATATTTATATTATAAACTACAGCAAACGTAAAGCGCGATTCATGTAATTAAAAGACGTTCCATTTAAAAGCGCGTTGTCATTGGTAACTGTGACTCGAAATACCCCAATCCGTATTCATGTGAAGTGGAACTGCGGGAGCGTGGGTTACAGGCTGCACGCGCAATCTAACTCGGAGACGGAGTAAGGGAAGGGTTGCCTTCTAATATGCAGGTAACTGAAGCTAGCTTCAGCCGATGCCGAAGATGGCCGAGTAAATCCGAGTGCGCACGAACTCAGACGTTTGTACCCGACTCCCCCTCCGTGTAAGGAGTAAGGGCCAGTCAATCCCACGTTTCACTCTATTCTATTGACACTCTCGCAGCTCTATTTCTTATGTTTTTGCGTCTAGCGTCTATTTATTATCTTAGCCTATACTGTCTAATTAAGCGATGAGTGTAACTGCAATGGACTTCAAATTCCGATGACCGTTCATTTATAATATCCCATATTAGACCTAGACTTGTACTAAAACTAATAAATTTGTACTAATACTAAATAAAAAAAAGCCGTTAATAAAAATTGTCATCTTAGTTTTTTTAAACTCTAATAAATAGGCATACAAATATACGTCTTAAGTAACAAGCAGTAAAACTTTAACTGTAATAATAGGCCAAAAAAAATATATATTTCTAAAGTAACAATCAGTAAACTTGGAATATAAAACTAACACAATCCCTAAAATATTTTTTTAATGCATTTTACGATATTTAAACGTGCATAAAAATCATAGATAATAATATCAGGTAATCTTTCAAAACGGGTTTTGAAAGATTACCTGTAAAAAATTCAAAACGCAGATAATAGACCTAAGTTGGTTTTACTCCTTGTTGCTCTCGTGTATATTAATAGTATACATATTTTATGAACTTGATAACAATTATTGAAGTATCGTTGCTTACTAAGATCTAGTAGACCTGGGTTCAAATAGCATTAAAATTCACCATTTGCACCCTATTTTTCTAAAATTTTCAGGGGGAGGGCCCCCGGACCCCCCGTCCTGCTTCACTACATTTTACACCCACCGCATGCCACTGATTTTTTGACTTCTTTCTGCTAGACTCTTAAATTTTTTTTAAAAAATTTACAATTTTGGTTTAAAAAATGTTCCGAAGAGGAAGGAAATATAACCGTTTTTGAAGAAAAAAAAAATCTAAATGGAGTAGCTTTTTTTTTTTTTATTNTGGTCAACTGTTGAGTGTCGTTTGCGGAAGCCCGCTTGGTAATCACTAATTAAATTATTCTGTTCTAAGTACCACATCAGACGATAATTCACCATACGTTCCAGAATTTTACCTAAGCAGCACGTAAGTGATATAGGTTTTTTTCTTATTAAACACACCCCTATCGACACAAATCAGTTATTTTATATATTTAATTGAACATGACAACTTAAGAAATAGAAATAGAAAATTTTATGAAGTCTGCCCAAAAGATCTGTCAAACACATAGTTATCAAGTGGGTGAAATTTTGTTTAAGAATAAGGTGTCAGAACCTACCGGAGAACCTACTAAATTTAAAAAAAAAAAACTACAAAATTAGGACCTATTGTTGTGAATGAAATCTAAAAATTAAAATAAGAAGAAGGTGTCAGAACCTACCGGAGAACCTACTAAATTTAAAAAAAAAAAACCTACAAAATTAGGACCTATTGTTGTGAATGAAATCTAAAAATTAAAAAAAACCTACAAAATTAGGACCTATTGTTGTGAATGAAATCTAAAAATAAAAAAAANGAAGAAGGTGTCAGAAGCTACCGGAGAACCTACTAAATTAAAAAAAAAAAAACTACAAAATTAGGACCTATTGTTGTGAATGAAATCTTACCTTCTTTTACTTACCGAGTTTGGAACATCAAGGCTGAGAGTGGTGATTTGTATGCTTCTACTGCACACGCCAGTCAATTAAAAGAATGGTGCGACATGAGTGATGAAGAGGAAAGAGATGTAGAGTATTCTAATAAATTGGCTGTGCATGAAGTCTTACGCAAAAAGAGTATTGTGAATATGAAATTAGTTAGTGTAAAGAGGGAGGGGCGTGCAAAATGTTGATGTTTTTTTGACAAAATGTTATGAAAAATTAAACACCTTTCCACAAATGTTATATATTTTTGTAATTTATGTTCAATACCTTTCATATGATTCCTAAAAATAAAAAGGTGACACAGACAAGCTTTTCTGTCAACATTAACTTGTCACCTTACTCACATTTTGATGAAGTGAAACTGACATGTCGTCAAAATGACTTTTGATGAACAGGATTATAAATTTATAAGGTGAAGATGTAAATTCAAGGAATGCCCAATCGTACTGATAATGGTTTGACGAGGCAATCAGTTAAAACCATTTGATGATTATGTTTACAATTAGTTGTAACTTAGCTTTATCAGGAATGGCCGAATATTACATCTTGGTTTAGAGTTTTTTATTCTAACATAGTGTATAATATATATTCATAGTTGTAACAATGAAGTCGTAAGGTGTGTATTTGGTTATCGTATTTTTGTAATTTAATAAACTAATTCATCGAGCAAGATTGAATCAAACAAGTGAAGCACAGTACAACATATTAAACAAAATTTTAAACAGCTCTTATATAAAATATGATATTAGGTTTGTTCCAACCGCACTTCAAACTGGTTTGGAACTGTCCGACGCGTGCGCAACGGACCACAAATGATCGTTTTTCGCTAATGCGCATGCGTCATACAGTTTGAAGTGTTGTTGGAACAAACCTAATATATGATGTCAAACAACTTTACCCCAAATATTATTTCTGTTTAATATATGTAGTACCTATTTATATATTAGTTACAAAAGGCAACAAATGTTCATATTTATCAGTTAAAACTTACGTTTGGAAAATAAAATAAAATAAATTTAGTTTAAAAAAACAAGAATATGTATTGAATTTGTATAATATTATATTAAACATGTATTATGCCAATTAAGGCAAGGACTTGGAAGATTTGTTGTAGCTAAGACACTGTGTGGCAAAGTATTTGAAGTTAAAACATTTTTATCCCATTACTATAAGTTTCTTCGAGTGTCTTAAGCATACTGATGCTTAATTGAAGCAGTAATAAATCGAGATGAAACATTTCAATGAAGCAGCTCACTCGATAGCTTCATCGACATTACGATGGCAACAAGTCATGTGATATTTTATTTAGTATGAGAAACCTTTAATAGTTTTTACAATGAGAAGTCAACTGAAAATCTTTTATTGTTAATGATTGATGGCTTTAGCAAAGCAAACATAAAATATTATGATTTTATTTCTTTTAGATGGAGCAACAGAGACAATTGATTAAGAATAGAGAAATACATCTTTCCATTAAAGTAACTTTATTGTTTGAATAACAAAATCGGAACCCTCTCCACATAATGAGTATAAATAACCAATACAAGCTTTCATTGACAATTTTATATTGTCATTGTAGGCACTGATGATGGCCGAGAGGCCGAAAGCTAGTTTTGGTTATTAAAACTCTTTTTTGGAGAGGCTTCTGTTTTTGTTATTGAATTGATATTAACTCCACTTGCGCTGCTATTCTTATAACTTTATTGTACTAAGCCGACATTCAAGCATTAGAGGCCAACATCAGGGTGTATGAAAGGAGTCTAAATATGTATAGAAAGAATCAGTGTAAGGGGGAGCTAGTTCCGAATCTAGTACAGATTCAGAAACAAGCGGGAGAATTAAACAGTAGGGTAAAGTAGGGTGGCCATAGTAGAAGCAGACAACTAGTTCTCATCAAGGGGTCAGAGTCAGAGACTTTGCAGAAGAAATGATACTGAAACGACTGATACTTTGTTCACAGTTTTTTTTTTTTTTTTTTTCACTTTGCCAGTATCCCTGGTTCAGTGACATTTATTTTACATCATGTGCCGCTTGAGCATAACATGATTTGAATTTCTAATTTTTTACTGATTTTGAACTGTAATTTTTCTGAATGTTGCATTTGGTGTTCTTCTTGTTCTTGGTGTTGTGTTTTCTTCTTTTCCTAGTCAGCATTTTTCATTTATCTTTTGATCTTTTATTTATTTTTTATATTATAAAATTTTTATAATTTGGATAATTGCTATTTTATTAATTTATTTTAATTTGTGTCTTTAGTCTTTATATTGATTTTCCAGGATTTCAAAATCAATAGAGTTAATAAATTGTTTAAAAACTGTTTTTCATTGTACAGTTAATAATACTGACAGGTTTTGTGGAGGCCATGTGTAACCCAAAGACATATAAAGCCTGACTAGAGGCATTCTTATATTGTCTAAAAATCTACAATTATTAATAAGGTGTTGAGGTGTCTGAGGGCTAGTATGGTCACATGGGCACTCCTCTCTAGGATCAAGGTTGAACCTATGTAGGTATTGTCTAAGTTTCCCATGACTAGTAAGGATCATTGTCATCTTATCATGTTCACTGCTTGAAAAGTGGTGGTATTCCCTGTATGCACCCACAGGTGAGCGGTGGGTGTCAAATGTAGTGGAGCAGGCCAGGGGGTCTGGGAGTCCTCCCCCGGAAAATTTTAGAAAAATAAGGAGCAAATGATCAATTTTAGTTCTACTACATCTTAGTAAGCAACGATACTTAAATAATTGTTAACAAATTTATAAAAATATACAGGTAGACGCACCAAAACAAAGGAAATAAAGCTGTGAAAGTATCAATTAAGTGAGATGTGATACTGACTGACACTGACAGCCCTTAGTAGAGAATCAAGTGCAAACGTCTGAGTTTGGGTGCACTCGGATTCACTTGGCTATCTTCACCATCAGCAGGAGCTCGCATCTGTTGCCTGCTTTTTTAGTTCGAAACCCTTCCCTTTCTCTGTCTCTGAGTTAGGATGTGCACGCAGCGATTAACCCATGCAGTCACAGTTCCGCTTCATACGATTACAGATTGGGATATTTTGAGTGATTGTAACTTAGGGACAAACGAAACGTCTTTTAATTACATGAATCGTGTTTTACATTTGCTGTAGTTCATATGAACAAATGAATTAATTTAACAATGAACAAATTAATTTAAAATTTTATTTTAAAATGTTACTGAAGTAATATTTCATCGCACTGCTCGCCACTGATATGCACTCCCTAACTTATTAATTTTATAAGCAGCAATTCTTTCCCATTTTAAATTAACACTCTCTGTGGCTATAAACAAGCACGTTACATCTTCATATGACAACTTACTTACTTGTGTTTACGTTTATGCCTCCACTGCAGCCATCGCCTGTTTCCCTTAAGCTGACAAATCAAAATCCTGTTTTCAAAATTGATTTAAAATCAGCATGCACTTTGGACATACCGTACAAGTTGTGACAGAGGTTAGTATCTAAAGCAGAGATTCTTTCTCTTAAAGATGGCCTCATCTTTAACCACCTCTAACCACCACTAACCACCTCATCTTTAACCACCTCTAACCACCTCATCTATAACCACCTCTAACCACCACTAACCACCTCATCTTTAACCACCACTAACCACCTCATCTTTAACCACCTCTAACCACCTCATCTTTAACCACCTCTAACCACCACTAGTGGTTAAAAACCAGCTTAGTATAATAAAGTTACTTTAGTGGGAAGACAAATGTATTTATTATTTTTATATGATTTTGTTTTACACACTTCATGACATTTTATTTAATATAGGCCATCAAAATATACTACTAGAAACTTAAAAAGTTTGTCTTTCACAATATTAATAATATTTATTAATGATAATATTTCAATTCATTAAATTATATATAAATATTTTGTAAAAAGCAAACATTCGAAACCTAAAATAAAATTATAAGTAGTTTATAAACAGAATATTTTTTTATTAACATATTTAATTTTTTATTCTATCTATATTATATAATTATTCTTTTAGAATTATAATAACAACTTACATCAACTTATGAACTTACATATTTTATTTATAATAATAAAATAATAATAATAAAAAGAGAAGTAAATTATTACACTCGATAACACATAATATACATTTATAGTTTTATTAATTTATTTTTTATCAATAAATTAAGCTATTTATTAGCAGTGAATAAAACATATGTTATATAAGTGTAGAGCTTTAAATACAATCAATAAATTCACACACGTGCTCTCATGTCAATATTAACAAAACTAAACATTTATTAATTATTATTAGAAACATTAATATTCAACTGAATTAGAATTAAGAATGGAGACAGACTCACATTCTTTAATTTAGATTAATATTCAACTTTTAAAATATTTATCAAAAGAACGGAGAAAAGAAAAGTTGATGAAGCTCAACCAACTGTATTTTAATCCCAAAATAAGCTTCATATATTTGTTATCATTTCATTTGGTAGTATATTTTTCTGGTTTTTGTTAAATTTCTGTATTTTATAGTGTAATTAATAAAAATAAATTAATAAGTAATTTTTGTCATAAGAATGTTTTTGCTCTAGAGCTGAAGTGGACAATCATATATTAACAAATCTAAGAGCCAAATTAAGTACTTTAGATCAGTGGTTCTTAACCTGGGGGCCTGGAAAGGTATTTAGGTACTATATATATGTATTATAAACTCCTGGTCAAAATTAACGCACCACTTTTGTATTTTTATGCTTACACAAAAGCCGTTTAATTAGGATCTTTTTTTTTATAGTTTGCATCTCGGGTGGACCTATTTCGTCTCTGTGGATCATATCCACACTCCTGGAACCGCCGAAAAGCTCGGCTGATTGTAGTGAGATGCACTCCTAGTCGACAACCAACCTTTTGAGAACTCCTCACTACGGGATTAATCGCTTTCTCCATAGTTAAATTTGGAGGTGTATTCACGTTGACACATACGAACAACTGTATTAATGTAATAAATACACGAGAGTTCTCAATTAATCAATGACAAATAACATTGAATCATTAATGATGATAATTATAATCAATTATAACGATTAAATTTAATTAATGATGATGATTAAATACGATTAACGATTATGATTAAATGTGAGATGATGATGATAATTGACTTATTAATCATCAGTATGAATTAGAGATAGTCAAAACAGAGAAATATTAAGGTGGTGCGTTAATTTTGCGCAGCAGTGTATTTGGAGATTTTAAGGGGGCCATGGTTACCAAAAGGTTAACACTGGCATTAAAAAAATATTTAATAAATTTATATCTTAGAGGGAGACAATCACTATGTTCACACATCATTTTAATAAAGATTTTGAAATTGATCTGCTATTTCAAAAAGCCGAGTGAACGGAGAACGACGTATCGTATCGCTTGAAATCCGCATTACCAAAAATAGGCATTGGAGTCGGGGGTCGTATTTATAACGCCCTTATCAACAGGTCAAGGAGGGGATCGAGATATCAGGTTATTTTACTCTTTTTCAGTTGTTTGCTGTGTGAGCTTCCGTTTCATTTTTTTTTTTAAACTAAAACGTTTTGAAGCAAAAGTTAATACTATAAAGAACCTGTAAAAACTTTTAAATATGAAATGTAAAAATTTGGGGGGAATATTAAGTAACTTTAATAATGTTTTACTTGAAACGTCACCGTCTTGAGATATTGAAAAATAATTTCTAGATCAAAAAGGCTGAAAGTCGTTTAGTAAATGCCCCTACACTATAAGGTAGAAGAACCAGGATTAAGTAAATATTACCGTCATTTCTTCATGGTAATCTTGCTTCAAAGTAGTTGCATACAAGCAGTCATATTTCTTTCTTTCTTTATTTATTTTATTTTTTAAAATTAATATTGAGAAATAAAAATAAAAATCGAAAAGAAAATAAAACCATAATAATTAAAAAAATTACTCCAATTAAAAAAAAAAAGAGCAGGGGTCAAATCTGTCTTATCAGAAAGCCCACCCCTGGTCTAGAGCATACCGCAAAATCTCACCTATAATGCACACAATTTTTACCTCTATTTTTTTTTTTTTCTTCTAAAATAGGGTTGCGTAGAATATGCAAGTGAAAAATAAAACAATTATCTACTGATTTTTCCAAATTTACTTTTTCCCATGATAGATAAATAATTGAAAAATAACCATAAACGACTACTTGCTACATGCCTACATGTAAGAAAATATTAACGTAATTGTTTCTTTTAACAAAAGAAATTATTCTTCACACCTGATCCCATCTTATTTCTATTTCATTTTGCACTTAAGTAATCAAATGAATACGCTTAAATAATTATTGTATGTTAATTGAAAAATGTTATTCACACTGAATTGTAAAATCCTTTTTTTTTTTTTTTTTTTTTTTTTTTTTTTGGGGATTTTAGTCCCATTCGACTGCACATAGGGTCATTACAGGACGGGGGGTTATCCGACCACTTTACTCATCTACTCGATGAGATCATCAGTGTGAAACATGTCTGACCCCTCCAATAATAAAATCCTTATTATTTCTAAGTTAACTAATTTTATAGTAAACTAGCCTTCAACCCGTGATACGCGCGGGTTTCATGCTAGGTATTTGTGGGTACACTTCCTAGTGTTTATATACTTCATTATCTACTTAGTCAAGCTATTAAATTAGTTTTGATTAAAGATCTATTGGTTTTAACCAGCCAACAGAAGGCGATGTGATTCGTGTAAGGGTTGCAGTTGCAAATTGCAAAGCTAATAATGAGGTGATATAGAAGAGCTAGGCCTAGAGTCTTAGTGGGAGAAGATAGAAAAGTGGGAGGAGGTGGGGATTGCAGGGGGTTGGGCTACCTGACAGTTCTAATGGTTGTAAGAAATAAAGTTAATGGACTGTTGTTATTTACACTAAGGATTATTATTTAATTTTTTTTTTTAGATTTAAAAAAAAAAA
>KZ651195.1:208011-222815 GCA_001010745.2 Gerris buenoi
GTATTCATTACTTTGACATTTGTACCCCGTACCCCTGTGTACAAAAATTAAATTTCGAAAATTCATGTTGACAGTTTTTTCCCCTTGCTTTGTAGGCCAATTGTGCAAATTTTCATCAAGATCTGACTACAACTGTAGATTTTTATAAAGTACATACATTCGTTAACTTTTATATATATATGGCCGCCATCTTGATTCAAAATGCCCGATTGGTATACCATTTATCTAAAGTTACTAATTTCATAAAAAGGAGCTAACTTCTTAATTTCAAGGTTCTAGTGCAATTAGTTCCGGAGATATTGGTTTGTAGAATTTTGTGTATAAATGGCCGCCATCTTGAATCAAGATGGCGGATTTTAAAAACATTTCTTAGCGAGCACCTAGGAGGTAAGAGGAACACACCTACAAAATTTCATGGTCGTAGGTCCAGTGGTTTCAGAGATATCGTGATGTGTCAGTGAGTGAGTGAGTCAGTCAGTCAGTCAGTGAGTGGTATTTGGATTTTATATATATAGATTAGATTTGGTACCGATGCTAGTTGATAAATTATTTGCTGCTACCATTTCCAGTTTTACTCGTTACATTACATCTATCAGTTCTGCTTTTTAAACAATAATTTTCATTGATGCTAATTGCTAAATTACTTGCTGCTACCATTTCCAGTTTTTTACTCAAGTTACTGTACATCTATCAGTTCTGTGTTTTAGATAATCATTTTTATAATTAATTAATTTTTGTGATTCTGCCTGCATTATTTAAATAGTACTTTCGTTATCAAGAGGGAAAAGATGAGTCCAAGAAGGTGTTGTAGAGCCTCTGAAACATGGGCGCCCATACCTATGGGCAGGGGGGTCGTGATGTTTTCCTGAAATTTCAGGCTGCATATTATACCTAAGTGCGTATTATAAGCGGGATTTTACTGTATATTTCTCAAATCTTTAAAACATTCTCAACAAAAAAACTATTTATATTAATTACTTTACTTATATTAATATAACTGAATAAAGTTTCGTTCAGTTTATAAATTTTAGAAAACAAAAGAGTATCTTTCCACTGAAGTACGATGATCAAGCTGTTTTAACCAAAAATAACCGTTTTTATTTTATTGTTATTATAATTTCTATAAGTAGGTTTATTTTGTTAAGTGTTATAGTTTTAAACGGCTTATTTTTATTGTTTGAGGCACTTACGATAGTCATTTTTGGGCGTCAGCGAGTTCTGTACAATCTTGAGTTGATAGTAAAAAGACAACTTTTATTCGATGCGTATCTCATTATGAATTTCAGAAGATACACAATTTTCCCTTTAAAAGGTTTTTATTTATAAAAATATTTTTTTGATAATGGTCAGTCCTCCTTGATAAGTTCAAAAGTAGATATTTAATTAAAAGGTAAATTATCAACCTCGGCAGTTAATTTTCATAGCATTTCCTCACTTTCTGGCTCGGAGGCTAACTTAATCACTCGTCAGTAAAATTCCATTTTGCTGCCTAATTACATAAATAACTATTTTTACTTTTCCTCACTACCTACAGTAGGAAAAGTATTTTTTTGAATTATAGTTCTGGAACAACCTCAAATAAAAAGATATAAAAAGTATGGTTCATAAAATATTATTTGAGAAAATTTTTAAATATGTATTTGGGAAAAACAAAATGAATTGTATAATTTTTAAGAGACATTTTTTATAGGAACTATTAGTTCATTGTAGAAGATGAAGGTAACAAAAAAAAAACTATAACCTTTCCCTAAAACTTAATCCAAACTAATGCATAACAATACTGATTATCAATGAAAATACGGAAACTATTNAATTTCAAGGAGAATATTTTATTAGTATTTATTTATATTTTTTTTTTAATCATTTTCATATTTAAAATTATTAAATATAAATATTTATAGGCAATTTTAAAATTGCTCAATGCTTAAATTATTGAATGTAGTATGTGAAGAAAAGAATATTGAAAGAAAACATGGCTTTCTCACTTTACTTAAAAATAATTAAACATATCAATAATGGCACCAGAGTATCTCCGTAGTCAGTATTAAAAACTACGCAATATGTGCTATAACAGAGGTGGAGCTATACTTTACCAGTCGTAATTTAATTAAAATTTCAAAATTTGTTTGCAGGATAAAGAAAATTCAATCTTTTATATGAAAATAGATAACATTTTGTCATCTTTGAAATTGTTTATTTTTCTTATAGTTAGTCTTTAGGCGTAAAAAAAATGTTTAAATTTTTTAAAATATTTTTCATCCTTAAAGACTAAATTTAAATAAAAAGAAAATCCAATAAAAACAAACAGTCAGAAACTGAGGAGTTAATAACTGAAGAGCTAAAATTTTTCTCGATAAATTGTTATTTCACCAAACTATTATTTGAAAAATAAAGTGATAAAGAAATAAAAATATTCCTCATATCTAAGTCAACATAATAATATCGGTAGTTTAAATTAGGGGTAAAAAGAGTTAATATTAGCGATATGACAAATGACAATACCTTTTTTCAAATAATAACTAACAGTCTCTCATCCCCTCTATAATCTCTAGTAATTTATAGAAGAGATAATATAAATAAAAATATATATTTATATTAGCTACATAGTATGTTTCATATGACTTTTTATTGGACATTTATCAGGGCAGTTATCCAGAAAAAGGCAGAAATTTGAACTATTTTTAACTTTATAAGAGTATTTTGGCCTTTTTACCAACACTAATTATTATTTACAAAACATTGGTTTTAACAATCTAAAAACAAGTTTAGGTGACAAAATTTAATAATTTACAATTGTTTTTAAACCATTGTAAAAAAAGTAAAATAATTATTTAAAAAATGTTACCTACCATTTTACAGCAAAAAGACAATTTCAACATTGTCTTGGTAATATTTTTTTTTATCTATTTGCAGCAGCAAAATGAGGCTTTATTGAACTGATTTCAGGCAGGGAAATGTAGCTTTACTGTACAGATAGTAAAATCAGGAAATATCTTACTGTTATAATGTTGGCAATAACAGCTTATAGGTATATTATCTATGGTTTTAGTAAACTTTTATTACCCAATAATTATTTTGTTTCTCCGTTATAACATTATCATTTATATAATCGAGTAGTAGGTATTCCCAAAGGCGACGACCACCTCGAAATGATTTGTTATTGCTAAGCTAAGGCAACCACATTTATTCCTTTAAAAACAAATGTTTGTTTTGATTTGTTGGTCTTTAAATAGATATAATAACTTATCCAAATAAATCTACTTAATTTTAATCTTCCGTTAATGTGGATCGGGTTAAGGGTTTAATTGACCCTTAACCTGGTCCACACAAACAGAAGAATTACAGTAGTAAGAGGGACAAATTTAGTAAGCTACTTAATTTTACTTTTCTTTCTAAGTATAAAATTAAGCCCGTTGCCACATGCTTAATGGCTCTTTATTAATAAATTGGCCAAGTAAGTGCTCTCAGCACACCTAAAGGTCCAACACAGGCAGGTAATTTAACAACTAAGACAAGCAGTTAACGGCTTGTATAGAATAGTTTAATAAGTAAACTTTTTATTTATAAAAATATTTTTTTGATAATGGTCAGTCCTCCTTGATAAGTTCAAAAGTAGATATTTAATTAAAAGGTAAATTATCAACCTCGGCAGTTAATTTTCATAGCATTTCCTCACTTTCTGGCTCGGAGGCTAACTTAATCACTCGTCAGTAAAATTCCATTTTGCTGCCTAATTACATAAATAACTATTTTTACTTTTCCTCACTACCTACAGTAGGAAAAGTATTTTTTTGAATTATAGTTCTGGAACAACCTCAAATAAAAAGATATAAAAAGTATGGTTCATAAAATATTATTTGAGAAAATTTTTAAATATGTATTTGGGAAAAACAAAATGAATTGTATAATTTTTAAGAGACATTTTTTATAGGAACTATTAGTTCATTGTAGAAGATGAAGGTAACAAAAAAAAAACTATAACCTTTCCCTAAAACTTAATCCAAACTAATGCATAAGAATACTGATTATCAATGAAAATACGGAAACTATTTGATGATAAACAATATTTGAGAAAACAAAAATAACTGTACACAAATTATTTATATTTGCATAAGTCTTTGAGGAAAGATTTTACCTAATATTTTTAGTCTTTTGTCCAATTTAGCAACAAGATGACAAAACTATCGATAATTTGTCATAAACATTAAGGTTCAAAGAAAGCAGGGTAAGATTTCTAATGGCTCGGGCATAAAAGTAACGCATCCACAATATCAATACGTATATTTATTTATTCGATGACATCAATGACTAAGATCTCCGGATTAGTGTTGAAAGTGAGAAGGCCAAACAAGATTAAATAATAAAAAAAAATTATTAAAGTTATAGAAGTAGAAAACAAAAATACTTCTCTTGTAGGCTTTTGGGATAACACTAACAATAACAATATCAGCAAATATAATACACATAACAAAAACAAATTTTGTAGAAAAAAAATTAGTTTAAAATAACAAACAAACTTACAATTATGTTTTACAAATTAATAATTAAATAATTGAACATTTTTATTTTATTTTATACATAATTACAATAATAAACATTTATTATAAGCAGTTTATAAAATAAAAGTAGAAGGTTTTTTTTTTAATTAAATAAAACAAAACCTTTTACTAATTTAAGAAGTCAGTGTGTACAGAAGCTACAACCAATACCACAGTATGAAAATAAATAGAAATAATTAAACAAAATACGCTCTTGACAGTTTGTCTGTCAGAAAAGTTGACATGTCCAACGATAACTTGGGTAAAAGTTTCAAACTTCAAATTTAAAATTGAAATTTTAGGACGGGGAAAAGATTCTACCTTTATCTATTTGACGAGACCAATTTTTATTTTTACAAATGTTTTTAGTAAACCCAACAGTAACACCGCTACGAAATGATAAGGATTGCTGAATCCTTGAAATCAGAAATCTATGTTTTTTTTTATCATTATCTTAAGTTCTAAAATAACGATTTTAATCAATCTTTCTACACATCATAGAAATTACAATTGAAACAGTCTTGTAAAATTTCAATTTGATACAAGCAGAAGTTTTTGTGATAGTAAAGTGATACATTTTATAATAGTTGAAAAGGAGACGGCTAGGCACTCTACTCCACTATACGACTCTCTATTCAAATTATACATCCTCATTAACTCATTGTAATATTCCAATAATTATTAAATTATGCTTGCTTCTATGATAAAATGTATACAGATGCTTATAGTATCTATGATAAGAGCTCATTCCTCGCCCAGTTCTAGAAAATATGACCAATTTGAATATAAACAACTTTGCACAAGCATCAAAATCTTCAAAGCATGCTTTAATTTTCAAGAAATGTTGTGTTATAAAATTAATTAAAATATATATATTTTTTTCTAAATCACTGCACCAGTTCAGTTTTCTGAGCAAAAACTTCATATTTTAAAAATTTGGACTTATATCTCCAATCAAAACCTCGAGAATGAGGCAAAAATAATAACTTGTTTTTACTTAAAATAATATTTACATAAATAAAACCGTACATCAATTTAAATCATAACAAAACAATCATAAAAAAAAAAAAAAAAAAATTATTTTGCAATTAAATAATTAAGTAGCTATAATAAAAAATTATATTCAACTCTTAACAATTTTAAATTGTTAAACAATTAAAAAATTTTCGACTCTCCACAATGTTTTTTTTCAATTAAAAAACTCAATTAATCTTCTATTTTGCTACTTTTAGTCAGGGTCCCCATAGGCAAAAAAGTCACTTATACATACTCTTTCCAAACCTTTTCGTATGGCTTATTTAGGCCAAATCTGACACCATTTTCCTCTGTGACTTTTTTAGGTTTTGGAGCGTTTCTTTATTATTTGGGTCCAAAAATTTTGACGCGTCAGACAGGATTGGAAAAAGTTCTATGTCAGACATTATGAAAATGTTGATTTATAGGGTTCAAATAATGTATCTTGAGAAAATCAGCCAGTTATTAATTAATTATATTAATTAATAAAAATGGATATTAATTAATATGAACAAATATTAATTAATGATTAATAATAAACGGTGTCAGATTTGGCCTGAATAAGCCGTACGAAAAGGTTTGGAAAGAGTATGTATAAGTGACTTTTTTGCCTATGGGCACCCTCAGGGTGCCCATAGGCAAAAAAGCATGAACAAGTAGTGTTTTATTAATGTATTATTACTACATTATTATTTCTATAAAAACTTTCTAGAAAATAAAGAGGACTAATGTGAGCATAATGTATAAAATTAAGCCAGAAATTTAAGTTGATAGTTCAGGGATTGGCCGATTAAGACAACTATGCACACTGACTCCTTAATAATACCACAAAATTGATTAAGTTCTAAATAAGTAGGAGAAGAGAAAAAAAAGTATAATTAATTTACACATACATAATTGTAAAAATTAGAATTCTTCGTAAATAGAACTTATCTAGTTCTATAAATAATTATTAAGATACCCTAAGAAATCGTTAGTTATAATTACTTTGAAACTTAAAAAAATAAATAAATTCATATGATAAATCAATAAGAAATTTATGAGATTCAAAAGAAAAATTAATGAAAAAAAAATACATAAATAGTAAAATAAAAAGAAGGAAACAAATAATAATAAAATGGAAAAAGAGAGAAAATTTTATTTTTTACTGAGAAATTTATTCTTTACAGTTTTCAATCTGATTAGATATTTAATACCTACATTTTTCTTTTTAAAAAAATAAATAAATAAAGACAAAATTATCAAAAGGAAAATGTCAAAATTATTGTTCAAAATGAATAAAATGTGCTAAAAAAAAATAAATAAATAGAATAATATTGGCTCTATTTGTCAATTTTATTGTTAAACGTCAGTTGATTGTGGGTTGTTTAAGGGTATTATAAGAATAAGTTCACAATTGTTGACTTTTTATCATGGCTATATTTTGCCCCTCTCCGGGGCATATTCATGCCTATAATGAGGAAAGTTTTGTCTTATCTCATACGAAAAATTAATAAAATTTACCAAAATGAATGATTTAGTCAAATATTTGTAAAAGTTGTGGGTAACAATCAGTGGGGAGTAATTAAAAACTATTAATTTTGGTAAATTGATTTACAATTTAATTGACTTTTTGTATCAGATAAGACAAAACTTTCCTCATGATAGGCATGCATATGCCCCAGAGAGGGGTGAAATTGTAGCCATGATAAAAATTGAACTGTGAAATTATTCTTATACTACCTTTAAACTACCCACAAACAATAGAAGGAAATAAAATAATAGTTATAGTCCAGGAGATAGCGTGCAAAAAAAATGTCTGACTAACATCAAGCTAGAATTTTGTATACAAGTCAATCTTTTAGTGCCTTTTAAGAATATGTGGTCGGTTAAGTTCGTCTGTGGGACATAGCTTGGCAGTAGGTTTGAAAAAAACAAAATGGCGGAGAGCGGCCATGTCCTGCCAATTATGGTGGACAGTATGATTTTCATGATCCTGAGTACAGAATTAGTTAGTAGACCAAAATAAAGTCGATTTTATTTTCACACTTGATAGATAAGTTATTCAAATATTACTAAAATATTCACCTGTCAAAGGACAATCTAACATCAACTTGATTTTCGGTCTACTAACTAATTCTGTACTCAGGATCATGAAAATCACATTGTCCACCATAATTGGTGTGACATGGCCGCTCTCCACCGGTTTGTTTTTTTCAAATGCCTATTGCCAAGCTATTTCCCGCAGACGAACTTAGCCGACCACATATTCTTAAAAGGCGCTACAAGATTGACTTGTATACGAAATTCTAGCTTAATGTTAGTCAGACACTTTTTTGCACGCTATCTCCTGGACTATTAGAAAATTAAACATTTTCTCGGTATCCCTAATATTACTAGGAATGAATTTAGCTGATTTTGACAATTACGGTCAGCCATTTTCTTCCTCCCAGGCACCACCAAATATGTTATTTAATAATAGGAGGAAATGATTCGTTATCTTCATAAGATCTGAGTAATTTATTTACCTTTGTAGGAGATAAGTAAATAATTAGATGGGCAGTCTATTCCTTCAAGAGGTAACAATATTGGGACACCATTTTAGAAAGCCAAATTCAGACATTTTAAACTTTTTAAAAAATAACTATCAACTTTTTTTTTTTGAACAGAAAATAAAACTTCTATATAAAAAATATGTATGAAAAAAGAAGAGAAATAGAAAAAAAAATTAAAATAAAAACCTTTTTTTATATTTAAACAAATAAAATTAATTACACTGCTTAGGCAGATCCTTTTTTTTATACATATAATATCTAACAAAATTTGAAAAAAAAATTATACCAAAAAAAAAAAAATAAATAATAATAATGAGATTAAAAATAAATACACGAAGATAAAGTTTTACATCAGTACATACGGACAAAATAAAGTCATTATTTTTTAAGTAGTTTTATAGAGGGATTTTCCAAAAGAGATTTTGTGTAAAGAAAAAAAGGAAGCAGGTTAGATGGACGAAGTAACGTACGGATATCAAGCCAAAATATATGTTGAAAATGAAACCAACATTATTACAGATAAATAATGTTAATATTTGTTAAACTGAATGAGAGAAGATTTACTGGGATATTCCAGTAGAGGCGGCGTAGTGGTACGGGGATCCTCCCTCGGTCATGCCTGAAAACAATAATACTTGTATCAAACAACAGAAAACAACCACTTTTCATTAAAAAAAAATATAAAAAAATTCCTATATACCTTCGGAAAAGGTAACGAAAAGTAAAAACATCTAGTTTGGACTAGATAAGAACAAACAAAAATTGTTCCAACACAACTCAGACAAACTTTCTCATATATGAGTTTATAATTACTTGGGCCCAATGTTTTCCATTTATTAGTTTTAGTTTTTTCATAAGTAAATTTAATTATTATCAAAACATTTCATCCACATTAGGCCACTTATTTAGATTGCTACTCCCCTTATTAAGAAAACAGAGAGGAGTAACAATCTAAATAAGGTTGTACGAAATGGTCTTCTTTAGACTGCTACTCCCCTTATAAAAATAGAAGTGTGATATTCCTTTGTCCCAAACTACATTGGACTTAACATCACTCTGTCTTCAATCGTTGGAACAGTTTTCGAGAAATCATTTTTTTTTTTTTTTTCAGAGTTTTTACGGGTATTACTTTCAAATTTGGAGTGAAAATTCATTTCTTGATTTCGCCTCACGGTATGATTTTACTGAACACGTATGCAAAATTTTTTCAACATCGGCCCAGTAGTTTAGGCTTCACGAGTCTGCTCAGACAACAGTCAGAGAGTAGATTCTCCCTTATCTGGACCCCGCTAGTCCGGACATCCGTATAATCTGGACAGGCCAAAAACTAATTACCAATTGGAACCCAGGGCTGATTCAGATTTATGAATTGTTTAAGACTATCGGAGTTTCTGATTTTATTGTCTGTTGCAATTTATAAAATTACTAGCTGGATACCCGTGCTTCGCTACGGAGTGTTTTTATATTTGATAAGTTTATAAACTACCAGGAAAATATACAAATTATTTTACTATTCGAGAATATCTAGATTCTATCCATCCTACTTATACCCCCCACCTCTTTGATAATTTAATTTGCAAATATCCTAAATTTATCCCCCTCCTAAATGAAAATATGACAAAACTGTAGGTACATAACAACAATTACTGTACTCTTAAAGAGCATTTCAACGATATGCATCATGAAGATGAAGGGTATTCATTACTTGTACCCCGTACCCCGGTGTACCAAAATCTTTATTTCGTAATCTCATGTAGGCAGTGACCTTTAACTTGTTTTGAAGAAAAAGTGTGTAAATATTCATCAAATTAGGATAAAAAGACATACCCTCATACGGATATACTTCTTTTTATATTTTCTTTTATTATTCTTTTCTATATTTTTCTATTTTACCCACCTCCTAAGTGAAAATATGATAAAACTGTACATAGCAACAATTACTGGACTCTTAGAAAGCTTTTCAACGATATGCATCATAAAGGGTATTCAATACTTTGACATTTGTACCCCGTACCCCTGTGTACAAAAATTTAAATTTCGAAAATTCATGTAGATATTGATTTTTCCCTTGCTTTGAAGGTCAAGTGTGCAAATTTTCATCAAGATTTGACTAAAACTGTAGATTTCTATAAAGAACATACACACATACGTTGACTTTTATATATATATGGCCGCCATCTTGAATCAAAATGCCTGCTTGGTACACCATTTATCTAAAGTTACTAACTTCATAAAAAAGAGCTAACTTCTAAATTTCAAGGTTCTAGTGCAAATAGTTCCGGAGATATTGTCTTGTAGAATTTTGTGTATAAATGGCCGCCATCTTGAATCAAGATGTCAGATTTTAAAAATATTTCTTAGCGAGCACCTAAGAGGTTAGAGGAACGCACCTACAAAATTTCATGGTCATAGGTCCAGTGGATTCAGAGATATCGTGATGTGTCAGTGAGTCAGTGAGTCAGTGAGTGGTATTTGGATTTTATATATATAGATTCCTAGAATAGTTTACAGGTATATATTGCAATGATCTGGCACAAGGAATACCCGGTATTTTAACAAAAAAAAAAACAGATAAAACGGTAAAATAAACAGATTCAGAATAAGTAAGCAAATAGATAAATCTCTTTTGGTTCCATAGAAATGTAGGGCGGAAGATATAAAGGCAGTGTATTCCAGGAAATACAATAATATGACTGAGATGGTGAGAGGTTTTTAGGAAACATGTAATGGCGGCTCAACACAGTTCCGTGAAATTCTGCCAAGTCGAGTGAGTATAATGTCCTAACTTTTTGAGAAATGATTATCCGTTTACTTGAATTTCATATCTGAACACAGCTTGTTTTCCTAGAAGTCCCTTCTATACCTGCACCTGCTTAGTAGATTTTATTTTAATTCATTTTATATTGGGACTGGTGACAGAACAGTCCTAAAATAGTGGACATATGTTGTACAAGCATGTTTTTGTGACTAGTAGAAGTAACTTTTACAATAAAAACATCAATTTGAATAGTTTTTTTTTTTTTCATCTAAAACTCGTTTTTAGACATTCAATTTTTAAATTTTTGGTAGTTTTATTACTACGGAAAGATTAAACTTTAAATAATCCAAATTACAATTATCAATAACTACGGGAGGCATACAGAGAAAAATACACCCCCACACCAGGGAACGAACCTGCACGGGATTCCCAGTGCGGGGGTGTATTTTTCTCTGTATGTCTCCAGTAGTTATTGATAATTGTAATTTGGATTATTTAAAGTTTTTAGATATTTTAAAACTGATTCCGTTTAATCCGGACTGGGTCCGGTCCCGTCAAACCCGAATTAACGAGACTCTACTGTATGTTTTAAAAACCACTTTGACACAAACTGTCTTTCCATGTAAATTGAAACAAACTGTAATAAAGTAGCTTTCAGAATTCAAAGGCTTGAAGAAAAAGAATTCCATTCTTAAAAATATTTAGTGAGCGTGGTCACATCATGTCAGAGATCAACATGAGACTAAAAAAAACAAAACAAAACAAACAAACAAACAGTGGAGTAAATGGTGCCTGATTCAATCCCCCAGGGAATTACAATGTATTTTATTGGTAATTACGACAAGTTGAATTAATATTTTCCCAGACATTTTTATCAGCCTATAAAAGATTTCACAATTTATTTTTAACAACATAATATCAGCAATAAAAAGCACATTGAAAAGTATAGTTGAAGCGAATGTAGCAAGCTTCTTACATTTAACAAAATATGCTCTGTGTCTGTCTGTGAGTCTGAAACGTAAAACGATAACTTGAGTAAAAGTTGACCGATTTTGATGAAATTTGGTATGTTTATTTCACCAATGCTCAGGACGAGTTTGTCGGACAACGTTGTCTGTCCAAGCGTTCGCGCGCATCGCTCGCGTAAACGTGGGCATCAAAATTAAAATTGGAATTTTAGGGCGGGAAAAAATTCTAACTTTATCTATTCGATGAGGCGAACATTTTTTTCAAATAAAAATTTTCAGTAAAACCAACAGCGACACCGATATGAATTAATAAAGATCGCTAAAACTATTAAAGCGGACCTAAACGTTTCTAATAGAGAAAACAACCTTTTTACCGATATCTTACGTTCTTACGTAACAATTTTAATAAAACTTCATATACATCGTCTAAAGTACAATTGAAACATGTATTAAAATTTCAACTTGATACAAGCAGTAGTATTTGATAAATGAAGTGATACATTTATAATATTTGTTTAAAATCTACTGGGGGTGGTTAAGGTTCTTATAGTCGTGTAGCGTATAGTTTTGTTTAGGAAGTAAAGCTTTATACCGAGTACCCCCACTCTACCTCGCACTGCCCTCTTCCACTTATCTTCACCTATGACATTCATCATGATTAACAAATTTTAATATTCAGTATTTTATTGCAATACGCTAGCTTCAATGATAGAGCCACGCAATGCATAGTGTATATAATTTTAATCTACTTTTCAGTGGCTTTTATTTGATAGGGTAATTTTAAGCAAGTGTCTTAAGATAGATAGCTGTTTCTAGATCGGTTCAAAAGCAGACTACCTGGGGTATACGAAGTATGCTCTGAGGAGCGTAGAGATGTGTTCTCTGTGGGTGCAGGCATGGCAAACGGGTTGGTTGGGTTGGTAGCATTGATAGCGGGTTGAGCAGTAACAGCTGGCTCACCTGCGCCCGTTCCAACCGTACCTTCCTCTTCACTGTCCTCCTGAAATTAATCAATAACATAAAAATCAATCCACATCATTAACATTTCTTAATCATACTATAATAAATATTTACAAACAAAAGCATAATATCCAAGCAACGTTTTAAAATTAAAGCAATTTCTTCTTTGAAGTAATCAAACATCACAAGACAAACATCTGAACTCAACGATAAAAAAGTCCTAAAAGATAAGAGAGTTATCAATTGAATGTGTACTCCAAACTGAATAGGTACACTTAAAAATAAATAAACTTGATACAAGAAAAAAAAAAAATAAATAAACACTTCAAAAAGTAAGAACTTGGTTTTCTGGTAAAATCCAAAAAATCAAGTAAACATCACGATGCATCACATCCCTGAAGATGCTTCCAGCAGTGGAAGCGAAATGTCGGACTTCAACCTCATCGTGACGCCGATTTTACCGGAAAACCAAGTTTTTTATTATGAGCTAACCTGCGTAAACCTACACACTAAATTCAAAAAGCATTTAATATTTTTGAATTTAGTAATAAATGATTAGCCAAGCAGTAACATTTTAGTTTGTTATGAAATTAGTGGATTACATTTAAAGTTATATAAGTAAGCAAAGTTTGAAACTACCTAATTTTAAGGCGTAAAACCATAATTCTTCTCTTAATGAAAAAATATGAAAATAGACAATAGTTTCATTAGAATTGGGTTTAGAGAAACTAAGCACACATGTAGCTAACTAAAAAGTTACACTTACAAAGAAATTATATCGAAATTACTTAAATTCAAGTGTAAGGAATGATGTTTCCAATAAGCTTATTGGAAACACCAGAAAGAATGTAGCGCACATTTGAAGAAATCGGTATTAATGATTAGGCAATAGAAAATGATTATAGAATATAATTGGTAATCCATGGATTTAAAGAAATCTTGATAATTGCCCAAGGAGGGGTTGAAACATCGCATTAAATTAAATTGACAAGAACTTAAAAGTTTTTATTTATACTGCTACCCAATAGACCATTAAAGGATATTCTTTTTGAAACTAAAAAAAATAAAAAAATAAATAGAAAAAAAAAATAAATAAAAATAAGGTGCGTTTACACATGACACTTCTCTCCGGCAATAAATGTCAAGTGTCAGACAGTAATTGCTTTGAGTGTTTACATCTGAGAGAAATTGCTTGAGATTTATATCAGAGATTTATGTCTGAAACTTCTCGCAATGCTTAAATTTGCAGTAAATGTATGAAAAATATAATAATCGATGTTTACATCTGTTGTTATAGAAGTGTCAACACTTATAGCTGAGAGTAGAAACATAAATCTCAGACATAAATTTTTCAGTGTTTACACTACTGAGATAAATGTCATGCAATAAATGTCAGGAGTAAACGCACATTTAGTTATAAACCAGAGATTGGTTAAAACAGACGACCGTTAGCCCCTAATAGTCAGAATAATGTTCTACTGTATATATTACTGGGTTAAACCCGACTTTCATAACAGCTTTGTCAAATCAATAACAAGTATCCACTAACAAAACACAAGACAAATAACTTTACTCAAATTTCACAATAAAATATAATTATTAAAAAAAGGACGAATAAATAGGTCACCAACAAATAATATGAGTATATAACTATGCTAATACATAATTATGTTAATACGTATTAACCATGTTCTTTTTTTAAATTAATTACATTTTTTTTTTTTTTGTTTACATCTTTATTTCTGTACTGGTTTTTGAAAATCTAGTACAGAGTAGTCCTAATACCACTATAACTAACTTGGTTAATTATTACCTATTTTTTAAAAAATATATTAGAAGGTTTAAATTTACTCTTATTAATGATATACTCGACATAATTGATATAATGAATAATTTTTCAATTATTTTCTTATTGTGCTCTAGGGATGATCATTAAAAAAAAAAAAAAAAAACTTTTCTATGTCGATCTTGATTTTAAAAACAGTATAATTTTCGCTCATACCTGGGCAATAAATGTCAGGAGTAAACGCAC
>KZ651195.1:248036-260024 GCA_001010745.2 Gerris buenoi
TATTAAAAAAAAATAAACAAATTAAATCAACGACAATTATCTGATATAATAATTAATATAGTAAGTGTTTTAAAAGTGTAACAAGAATATAAATAAAAAATAAATAATAAATATTTGTAAGTTTTCTCAAAACTTAGTGAGCTTTTTTTAATTTATTTTTTAAAAAATAGCATTTAAAACAAATAAAACAATGAATAACAATTATCTAACAAAGAATAATATGCAACAATCAAAAATAACTTTGAATAAAAAAGTGAAAATGGAAAATTTTAAATTGGAAAAAAAAGAGGCAGTCTTCTCAACCTATAATTGAGATTATTAGTTTTGCTTGTGTGTGTCAAAAATGATCAAAATACATTTAAGTTGTATTTGTTTATTTTTTTATTTAAGTTTGCATTTTTTTTTTTTAAGTTTATGTAGACAATCTTGGTTGAAACAAGCAAAAATCATTAATGATCATAAATTTGTAACTTTTAGTATTAAGCATTATACATGAATTCAGGCAGAGAAGTCTACCAAATGAAAGCAATGAACTCACTTGAAATGAATGGATCATAATTTATAAGAATCCACTAATAGAATTTTTTTTTCCTTATTTTACTTTTGCTTAATAAAAACGTTTTTTAACAGAGATTTTAATAGATTTTTTTAATAGAGATGATAATATTGGCAGAGGTTTGGTAATATTTAAATGCCACTGGAATATTAAATTAATCCAATTAATAATAATTATAATTTGATTTAAATTAAAATTTAATCTTTCCGTAATAATGAATACTACCCAAAAACGTAAAAATTAATCCACAAAGTAAACAAAATAATTTAAATAATAATAACTTTTAAGAACCTCACGTTAACCAGTAATAATCTAAGCATCAATGCTTTATTTTATAATAATAAATAAAAAATGTTATATGAGGTACATCATAGGTTGTACCTCGACAGAATTGCAGTTGACTTGATTAAATTTTAGCATTTTACAACTAATTTCAAAACTAATAGTAATTTTGGTAACCATGGTTAAAAAAATATCATGAAAAAAATGTTTTTGTTAGGAACAGAATAATACATTTTAATTACTAATTTAAATCGTGTCATTTAATTAGTGTTAATGGTTTAACACTTCAGGGCAGTAATCCCTTCTAAATTTAAATGTTATCACAGTCCAATATTTCAGCACTTATATTCAAGGTAACAACAGTTAGTGGGCCCCATAAAGCTGGGGCCCTCTATCACTATTTTCTCCCACAATGGGTTTTCTTGTGTGCTGTGGTCCCCATGCAGGGGTGCCACAAATATTAACTTATTTAAGATTTTTGTGAAACATCCCCACTGTGCTAAGCCAAAACATCAAATCTGCAAATGACATATAAGTTAAGACAATTTTCTTTTAGAGTTACGATTTATCATAAAAAATCGGACTGAGACAACTCAGACAAGCCTTCTCATTATTCAAGTTCATGATTACTTAGCCTCGTGTTTTCCATTAATTAGTTTTCGTAGGTAATTATTATTGAACATTTTATCAAAATTATAAAAATAATGTCTCCTCAGTGGGGAATTGAACGCGGCCTCTCTCCGACCATGTTTAAAGCTATTTCCACAGAAAATAGATATTTCCTAGGAAAATGGCTTAGAACGTTAGATGTGAATTTAAATGGACTGTATTTTATAATCAAAATTTTTGGAATCGTTTTGGGCAGAAACGCCCCCACATCTAGAGCTAAAATTCATTTAATGATTTCACCTCGGGGTATGATTTTGCTGAACATGTATGTAAAATTTCATCAAAATTGGCCCAGTAGTTCTGGCTCCAGGTGTCTCTATAGACAAAAAGTATTGTAAACATCACTTTTTTGGACTCAAGGGACCTCAAAATATGTAAATCCAACAAAATCTAATTTTTGCGCCATCACAATACTTTCCATTTATATGAGAAAGTAAAAAAGAGTAAATTAAAATATTTACAATTAGTTTATCTTAGTATAATCATTGTTAATTTTATCAACCCCTTTGACATTTTCAAAATATTAGCTATTTTCAAAATAGCTTGGAACGGGTCTATATCAAAATAGCATTAGACACTCGATTCCAATCCATTAAAAATTTTCCAATAATTGCTCTTTAATATTTTGTGAATTGCGATCAACATGGAGATCATTGGAATTTTTCTTTTTTTAAGGGAAACGGCTGGAGCCGTTTCCTTTTTCTCAGAAAGTTCTCCTTTCAGATTCAAGAACGTGTAATTCTGTCTTTCGATGATTTTTATTCATCTACAAATTTGCATAAGCTCAAAGTTAATTTTTTTTGCTTTAAAAGTTTAATTTTTAAACAAACAAGCCCTAAGAAATATTTAATATTAGTTTTAAAAGATTTATTTCACATTTAAAAAAAAAAAAAATTAATTGTAATTAAAATTATTTTTTATTTGGTAATGCGTCGTTTACTTCATTAAGTGATGTAATTAAAACTCAGTCTTGTTAATGATTTTGTTTTAATTTGATTTTTACTTCCTCGTGTGGTAACTTTTGCTTTCTATATTATCAGTCAGTTATTGTTATCACTTTACCCGGGTCCCAAAATGATCACATAAAGCAGCACCCACTGTACATTATATTAGATAATTAACTCAAACGTCATTTGCAGATTACTTTGTTTTGGTTTAGCTACGACTTATCAATCAGACAACACAGAAGAGTATAAGACCTAATGACAACAGCAACAGCTGTTAGAAAACTGAAAATTAAAAAAGCTATTTAACTCAAAAAGGCAATTCTTGACTTTCGTCATTTGCAGATTCCTTGTCTTGGTTTACCAACGACTTATCATTCAGATAATATAGAAGAGCGTATGGCCTAATGGCAACAGCATCAAGCAGACATTAAACTACTCAAAAGAATCTAGTATTAATACTCTTTTAATAGAGGATAGAAGGTATAATAGCACTACTGAAAATTCTTACGTATAAAGAGTTAATAAAAAGTTTGAAATACATTGCTCCACCTAATTTTATCTAACTCGATAACAAGGTATTTGTGGATTACAATTTGGAAAATTAATGTTAAAACTAATAAGATTATAATAAATTTATTTTTTTATTGGTCACAGCCTACAACAATACATCAAAAAGCAAAATTAATACCAAAAATAATAAGAATAATAAATTAAAAAAAAAAAATCAGAAATCATAATTTAGCTTATTAACTTATTTGATTTAACCCAATGAATAAATTTGGATCTACTGTGGCTCCACACCATGATATGGATCCCTAGTGGATCCTAGCACACCTGAGTGGCACTCTGCCACTCTTTGCCACTTTTCTCAGACAGAACCCTCTTACAAGGGTCCGTTAGGCCCACAGGTGTTTTGCCCACACAGGATCCTAACAACAATTTTTTTAAATCGTGTAATCCCATTCAATTATTGAAAGACGGGTTGGCTATAAATCCTTCACTATATGCTCAGCCTATTTGTCACTAAATTATATTTGATATCTATAAAACTTTATTTGAATGATATATTTCAATCAAAATATTAAACTAACTAGGCTTTTAAATACTGATAATAATATAAAACTTTTAAAATCTAACTTATACTTGCATTATTGGAAAACAAATTTAATATTTGCATACGATAAGCCAAGATAGTATTAAATATATGTTTAATGAAACCCTTGACTTCTAAGCTAAATCCAGGTTTGATAATGAATTTAGTGATACAATTAGCCACACTTTAACTGTTTTGAGAAAATATAAATAAAAAAAATAGCATAAAATATATAAAAAGAAATCAAATAAAAATATTAATAAAATATTTAGAGGATAAATAGAAATTATTTTGTTCCGTGTAAAATTAATTATAATAAATAATTTTAATTATGGTTTAGATATATGTGTTAAGCGTAAGTGTAATTTATGTGGTGTTAGTGTTGCAATTAAATGTTTTGAAAATAATACGTAATAAAAAAAAAAAAAACCTATGGGTAGAGTGGTCGACACGAATGTCATCATCGACCTGATTTCACAGAATGTTGTCAATTGTTCAATAGTTCACTAGTTACCTTTGGTCGTTGGTCGCTGGTCGGCTGCTCGGTGACCAGTCCGTCAGCGTTCTCCCTCTACAAAACAATATCAACAAAAACAATGTCGACAGCTCTTAACAATAACAAAGCAAACAGAAAAAAAAATAAAAATACAAATAAAAAATACAAATAAATAAAAAGGAGCAAATAAATAAAATAAATAGGAAAAATATAAATCATGCTAAATGGTTTAAAATAAGATATATATATTTTCTAATTAATATAGTTTATGTGAAGTGACAAATTGTTCCAATACAAATTAAGTTAAACAAATTAGTTACAATAAAGGAAATTTAATGATGGTATGAGAAGTTAATGAACTATAATTAAATTTCGAGTTATTTAATTGAATACAATAAGCCAGAATTAAATTTATCAAAGTCTTCAGAGCAAGTAAGTATATTTTTAATTATCTCAAGATTTTCATGCATTTTACATCATGCTGCTGATAATGTGAGGGTAATTTGCAGCAGTTTTACATGAAAATTTAATTAATACTAGACTTTCTATAGTTAATAAATTTGATTTATGTAAAAATTCTTAATAAAACAAACTAGAAAGAAATTGTACATGGAATGAGCATACTAGATAATGTAAGTAAATTAAGTTAAATAATTGAATACAGTATGATATTTTTTTGACTCAAACGTTCAGCTCAGGTTCATTACATCTTATTAAGTCTTCAAGAGGTAAAATCTATTATGCTTTCACAAGCCTTTTAACAAATCTACTTATTTCTAGATGTCAGCAAGTATCTATCTATTACTATTAGCAAACTCGAAGCACTACGCCCACTCTATTGGAGACAGAAGTATAAAAAGCTTAAATCTTTAATATTTAAATGATATTGTTAAAAATTAACACCTTCTTTACTTTGTATTACATATATTCTGCCGTGCTAAGCCAAAAAACCGTATCTGCCGTTTTTTTGGACAAAAAAGTTTTGAGATAATCGACTTTAAAGTTTTCAAAGTTTAAAGGATCATAACTCCCCTATTATTCGTCCGATTTTTTATTAGTTTATATCAATGAGTTAAGAATTTTATTCTCTTTAGATCCACATTTGTTTTACCTAAATTAAATAAATACATTTTTGAGGGGATCAAATTTATGAGATAAGGTGTTTTTCTATCTGAATATAACAGGTGTAAACGTAACTGTGGAGTAAGTTGACTGTAATTTCAGAAGCAAAATTACCGTATCTACCGTCAGATACGGTCTTTTTCCTTCTGATTTGTCACTTAAGGCAATTTCGCTTAGTAAATTGTCCTTTAATACAAAAACCTTATCTAAAAATCTCAGTTTTCTCGTATTTAGGATGGAGATACGGCTTCGCGACCATCAAAAACGGCAAAAACGACCCCCCAAAACCCTGAATATGTCAAAACCTTATTTTTGACCAAAATGACAGATACGGTTTTTTGGCTTAGGACGGCAGTATTGTTATTTGATGGATATCTTAGGTGTTGAATAAATATAATCAAAACATGTTGGTTTTCATTTATATTTCCAGTAAAACGTTTCGACACTTCTCTGCGTTTTTAAGGTCATTTTCAATCACAATTTTTAAGTTAAGAAAGTAAACTGAGGGCTTTAATAGAATGATAGAATGCCACAACCTTACTCCCTAACATTACCCACATTTACATAAGTTTTCCCAATGTGTTAAGATAGAAAATACAAGCTTCCAGAGAAAACAATAAAAGCCGTTAGCAAAACATGGTATTTTTTTAGAGTGGCTGAGCTCCCTTAGCTACGCCAATGATGAAATCACATTATCCCCTAATTGTCATTATTTAAATTTAAATGTCATGTTGTACAAGAATATATCATTTTATGTTTCTGTACAAAGTAAAAAAAAAGAAACCTTATATAATGGCTCTGTCTGTCCATTGGCTTGTTTCAATTCATAAACTACTATAGCTAGAAACATGAAATTTGGCACACAGGTACATCTAGGCATTTTAATCAACTGTACAAATTTTGGAGTTTTAACACTTAATATTTCCAAGATGGCGGAACGGCCAATATGGTGGGTGACTAAAAAAAAGTTTTTAAAAAAACTTTTTAGTTACCATGGCATGTTATACACCAATTTAAAGGTCTTAATGCGTAAAAAAATATGAAAAAGAATATGCAACTGTTAAAAATATTTTTAAGATGGCGGCCAATATGGCGGGCGACTAAAAATATGCAACTATGCAATATGGTATAGAAAAAGAATATTCAACTATTACACTTCATATTTAACTGAATCGTAGAGAAACCGGCGATTATCGCCTCACGTACTTACGTGAAGCGCGCCTTACTTGTTTAAATAAAATCACGGAAGTGTCACCTAGCAGAGTCACGTGAGCAACTTAATAATACCATAAAGATCCACTAGAGACTGCTAGTAGTACTTCAAAATATCCCTCAATGACACCCACAATGCCATTCCTATCCCCCAGAATCAGCAGCGGAGCCTAGTGGAGCTAGTGTCAACTATAATTTTAAAAACATTTCTGCATATGTATTTGTAAAAAAAAAACAAAAAAAAAACATTTCCTCAAAAAATAGAAATATCGAAAATGGATATTGTAAAACTAATAAAGAAAAATGATAAAATTTTAAACAAATAATAAAAATACAGAACATTTAGATTAAAAAATGAATACATAAAGATAACTTTATTTTAATTCAAACAAAGGGACAACCAAGTGACATTTGAATACTTGAATAACTTCACAAAGAATTCATTTTCTGCAAAGTATAAAACATTTATGCATCATCGAACCTCTGAAAAACAAGTAAATATTTGTTACTTAAAAATGAATAATTATCTAAAAAAAAAGTATATTTGTACTTGATAATTGGAAAATATTACATACTAAGCTCTTAGTGAATTTTAATTCAAAGGACAAACAAAAATTTAACCAAGACGCCACAACAGCTTTAAGCCCCTTAAATTGGTCTTCATCGCTAATAATTTAAATTAAATTCAAAAACATTGTCTGCGCAAAGCTCAAATTATAGAATAATGGGACTAAGGTCATATGAAATCACTGGGCTTTTATAAATTTAATCCATTGTCAATAATCATGGAAATATAGACAAGCATTAGTAACTTGAGAAAAACCATAAATATATTTATAAGCAGTACGTAAAAATGTACTTGTAATTAGATGGGGTGGGAAAAAAATATAGTTCTATAATAATGGAGACGCTTCGTGACAGTTGAAGTACAATGAGAGGGTGTGTTAAGGTGCGTTTACACCTGACATTTATGTCAGACAGAAATCTCAGTAGTGTAAACACAGAAAAATTTATGTCTGAGATTTATGTTTCTACTCTCAGCTATAAGTATCGACACTTCAATAACAACAGATCTAAACACCAATTATTATATTTTTCGTACATTTATTGCCAATTAAAGCATTGCAAGAAGTTTCAGACATACGAGGTGCTACCCAAAAGTTCCCGAACTCTTCTAACTACTGTAGTACATCGATTTGCCGCTAGTTCGTCAACGCTCCGAGGACGGAATTTTTTTTTTCGGGTCGTACCCATACACCCATGACTCAT
The DNA here is from genome assembly GCA_001010745.2 of Gerris buenoi. Lineage (NCBI taxonomy): Eukaryota > Metazoa > Arthropoda > Insecta > Hemiptera > Gerridae > Gerris > Gerris buenoi. Next base: position 255,683 of record KZ651195.1, read on the forward strand.
CACCTGTAATGATGGAAAAAAAGGAAGTTTTCATCATTTTCAGCACATGTTTTCAGTTCCTGGCAAATGAGAACACGATTTTGCTTTTGAACATGTGTCAACAGACAGGGAAAAAATTTTGAAGCAATTCTGCGATTCCCAAGTTCATCCACAAAAATTCTTTGGACTGTGACATAGGACATTCCAACTCTATTACAGATGTCATGAATTGATTGTCGACGGTCTCGGAGAATTGTTTCATGCATAGTTTGGATGTTTTAGTCGTTGATTCCAGTTGAAGGGCGCCCAGAGCGCTCGTCGTCTTCCACACTCGTCCTTCCATTCTTGAGCCACTTAAACTATTCAAAGGCTTGAGTTTTTATCCATGACTTCATCACCAAATGCTTCGAATGAGTTTCAGTCACCGTTTTCCCAAACTTGAAACAAAATTTGTTGCAAATGCGTTGCTCTTTCAAATCGCTCATTACGCTATCGCAGAACACAACTAACAGTAACACAGATATCACCTCAATGACAAGACAAAAGAACGCAAAAAAATCTGAAAACGATAGGAGGGGTTTGGGAGAAGTACTAGTACCTAAACCTAGCGGCAAATCGATGCACTACAGTGGTTAGAAGAGTTACACACAGAGTTCGGGAACTTTTGGGTAGCATCTCGTATATCTCCAACATAAATCTCAAGCAACTTCTCTCAGATGTAAACACTCAAAGCAATTTCTGTCAGACACTTGATATTTATTGCCAGAGAGAAGTGTCAGGTGTAAACGCACCTTTAGCAAGATGCTGTCAAACAATGAGAAGGTTTATACTAACGTTTTGCTAAATTGATTAGCTTCATTAGATCAAGAAACAAAACATAATATAAAAATAGATACAAAAAGTACGAGGTTGATTCTATGACATGTTATAAAGGAATATTATGTAATATTATCATTCCTTTATAACATGTCGTAGAGTCAACCTCGACCTTTTTATATATATTTTATTTTATACTATTTTTCTAGCTCTGATGATGCTAAGGAACTTAGCGAAACGTTAGCATAAACTTTCTCACTGTGTTTTGTTTGACATCATCTCTCTAACATACCCTCTCATAGCTCTATAACTATAACTAGAGAGGTTAATAGAAAGTAACAGAACAATATTTGTCACCAGAATTTCATATTAATTATTAACCAACGAGTTTTGACATTTTATATCATCTTCAGTGTTAAAAATAACAACATTAACACTGAAGATGATATAAAATGTCGGAACGTGTTTGTTAATTATTAATTTAAAATTGTGGAGGCAATATTTTTGTGTCACTTTATATTAACATCTCATCATTATTATGAAGTGTTACCACAAAATCTCATTAAATCAACCAATCGAAGCTCTTTAACTTAAAAAAAAAATATATATTAATACAATCAGACCTCCATATAACGAACTTGATGGTTCCAGAAAAAAAAATTGTTATATAGAAAATTCATTACATAGAATTATTATTATTATTTATTTTTATTTTTTTTTAGAAACCTATGTTGCTTCATAAATATTTATTCATAAATATTGTAAGAATAACAACCATACACTTATTTATTTTGAGAAAAATTAGTATAATTACATTTATGTATGCATATACATGTAATTAACCCAACAAAATGCATCAAGCAATAATGTAAAATATAACATACAGTTCACAGATTCTAACACATAAAGCAATTTTGTCAAAGCAAAATTGTCTTATATCTCCTTNGTCTAGTACTTCCTACTAGAACGGGTAGGACGAACCACATGTTCGAACCTTGCAATTAGGCCATTACTTAGGCCCTTTGTACGCCCCGCGGTAGAGAGTTGCAGCCACTTCACACATCATACATATGTACATTGTACCGCCGAAGCGAGTATGATGTGATCAATAGTGAGCCATATAAATCAGAGTGTCACGCCGAGGAATCGAACCCCATCTCGTTCCACTCAATGATTCAGTGATGGCCGAGCAGAGGTGGTTTAACCGCCGCGGCTACGCTACCGCCCTTACTACTACTACCTACTACCCTCTTTTACTACCTCCCTTACCTTACTACCCTGCTAGCCAGTGTACTAACAGACATTTAAAGTAATGCTCAGACTAATTCGGGCATTGAAATATTTAATCGGGTACAATAAGAGCTTTATAACCGTCCGAAACGAATTCAAAACTTGGACTAAACGATTTCTCAAAACTGTGCAAAGATGATTCCGATTCCACACAAACTTATGGAGGTAGAATACACAAAACTATTAAAGTGCTCGAGCAAGAAACACCTTAAAATGGTTTTAAGAAAATATAATAAAGCAAAAACACCGCTAGAATTAATTCACAGAAAGTTTGTTGGTCGGATCTTTGTGCATTTTTTTTATGAAATTTGTTTGCTGTAGAGAAATTATTTTCGTTTTATAGAATCCCTTTAATATAGAGAATCTGTGGGGGCATTAAAAGCTTTCATTATGTAGAGATTTTTGTTGTACAGAAGTTCGTAATAAGCAGGTCTGACTGTATTATCGAATCGCATCTTTAAACTAAGTGACAATAATGTAAGTTAAATTCCTTTGTAACTAACTTTTAAATAAAACAATCTATCTGGTCTATTATTTTTTACATAATGGAAAAAAATACTCATGACTAATTACATGAAAAGCTTCCCTATCTTAAAAAAAAAAAAAAAAAAAAAAAAAAAAAAAAAAAAAAAAATGTAGATTTACCAAACAGATTTATCTAGATTGCATTAAATTCTGTACGTGGGATGATAAATGAGTGAAAACCTAAATAGATACCAAGCCTATCTCCCAAGCAAAATTTATATATAGGGTGTCCCAGCTAATATGGAACAGCGAAATATCTCCAGAACCATGATAGATAGAAAGATGCGGTTGTCAGGGTTCGAAAATGCCTAAAAAGGCGCTTCCAGAACATATGCTGAACATTTTCTGTGTTCAGCAGAAGTGTGTGTAATTTACAAAATTAAAAAAAAGGGAATAGGAAGCCAAATTTTTAAGACTGGATTTGGATTCTATGGATAAAAATAAAAACTTTTTACTCTTGGAAATTTTTTGCTCCGAGCATTAGTTTTTCATCTAAAGAGCCCTGAACATGCTAAAATTGAAACTTTAAGTCCATTTTACAGCTAAACTAATGGATTTAGGAAAATAATTCAACAGACAAAAAATTCTTATTTTAGTCATTGAATCCAAATCCATTCTTAAAAAAGCATTGTTGATATTTTATTTCACTTTTTGAGCCCTGCTGAACACCTTTTTTTTAGGCAAAAAAGAGTTACATATAAGGTATGAATTTTAGAATGGATTTGGATTCTATGACTAAAAAAAGAATTATTTGTTTCATGAATTATTTTCCTAAATCCATTAGTTTAGCTGTAAGATGGCCTTAAAGTTTCAATTTTAGCATGTTCAGGGCTCTCCAGACGGCAAACTAACGCTCGGAGCAAAAAGTTCTTATTTTTAGGCATAGAATCAGAATCCAGTCTTAAAAATTTGGCTTCCTATTCACTTTTTTTTAATTATGTAAATTGCACACACTTTTCCTGAACACAGAAAATGTTCAGCATATGTTCTGGAAGCTCCTTTTTAGCCATTATCAAACCCTGAAAACCGATATCTTTCTATCTATCATGGTTCCGGAGATATTTCGCTGTTCCATATTAGCTTGGGACACCCTGTAGAGTGTAGTGGGAAGCCAATAAAAGCTCAAGATGTTAGGGTCAAGAAGGTTGGGCTAACTAGGCAAAAATAAATGTCACTAGTAGAGGGGCATCTATCAGGATTACCGTCTAAAGGCTTTATTTTTCCCTGACATTGGTTAGCCAAACTGAGTGTCAAAAGTTAAAACTCTTTCAGTACACTCGTTATTAATTAATATCCAGCTGATACATTATTTGAACCCTTTAACTCAACATTTTAATATTGTCTGACGCAGATCTTTTTCCAAATTTCCAGTCTGACACGTCAAAGTTATAGGATTCAAATAATGAAAAACGCCCCCAAACCAAATAAAATCACAGAGGAAAACGGTATCAGACTTGGCCTAAACAAGCCAGACAAAGAGGTTCGGAAAGAGTATGTATAAGTGACATTTTGCCTATGGGCACCCTGACTAGGGGAACTAATTAAAATAAAGAAGAAGAAAAATATAAGGGCACTTCTTTAGATGGTTACTCCCCTTATTAAGAAAACAAAGGGGAGTAACCATCTAAAGAAGGTATACTGAGTATTCTTCTTTAGATTGTTACTCCCCTTATAAAAACATAAGTGTGATATTCCTTTGTCCCAAAGTACATTGGACTAAGCATCCCTTTGT
>KZ651195.1:260552-270915 GCA_001010745.2 Gerris buenoi
TGGCAACACCGATTTCCCCTTTTTATAACCCCAAAACTACCTCCACATTTGTTGTTTCCCGCCTTCGATTGTCCCAACTCTAATCTTATAGACTGTAGATCAATGTAATGAAATAGAGCAATGAATATTTGGCAATAACATAACTTATTTTTAATGTAAGGAGCTTAAAGATAAAACATCAAAATTTACATTAATAGAACTGCCAAAAGTATGTGTTGGCTAGTAAGTAAATAAGTATTAATATAACAGAATAATGAATTTAGAAGTTTATCAAATCATTTATTGCAATAAGGACGAAAAAAGGGGATTTTTAAAAAAAGACTCCTTACAATTCCCAAAAGCCCATTTCACACTGGGAACCACGAACCACATGACTCTGGGATCAAGAGCTGTAATTTTTTTTTATTATTTTAACGTGACACTAAGACGGAAATGTTTAGTTTACAACAAGAGCTTTCACACTTCAAGCTAGAGCCGTTTTGTCTCTAGTATGAATAAATAAGATGTCAAATTAATGCAACAGTTAATTATGAATTGAACTTATAATTAGTATGAATAAAGTAATAACAGGAAAACAAATCAAATTACATAAATTTTTATAATTAGATATAAAGTAATAGTGCGGAAAAAGGAAAAGATTCAAAATGATATATCGTCATTGCCGTGGAAAAACCTGTTATGTGCAATTTTATTCTGTTTTTTTTTTTTTTTTTTTTAGAAGTTTATAGGGAATCAGGTTGTCTTTCTATTGAAGAAACCTGGAATGTGAATTTCTTAATAGATTTTGAATGAATTCATCTTAAGACGCGTGCGTCATTTTCAGCTATGTGAATTTTCAAATGAAAACTTTTGTGTAAAATATTTATTTCATTTAAAATTAATTTAATAAAGCATTAATTACAAACACATATTTGAAGTCTCTGGAAAATAAATTCCTTTTAGGCATAAAGCTGAAGGCTGTTCAAACCTAAATATCGAAACATTTTGAGTCACATTATAGTAGTTAGATTTTTGTTTCCTCTCTCCTGTAAAATTATTGAAATTGCACCATAGCAGGTTTTTCCACGGCAACGACGATATACAGCTAATACCGACTTAGAATTTAGTCATTATTAACACTTTAATCAAAGTAATATTGGATCAATCTATAAAGTAAATAAATAAAAAATTTCATTAGTAATTTGAAAAGCTGGATTCAAATTTTGGTTATGTATCTAAAAAAAAACTTTGGTTCTCTGATAATATAAGAATAAATTATATAAGGAATATTGTTCATTTATTTATTTTTCTTGAGAAACTCTATCATACTCTGAACATAATTTAAAAACATACTAGAATTTGGATTTAATTTTAGTTTTTTTGTAACTCAATCAGAGATATCTGCACTAGCAGGTTTTTGATAGCTGCACTAGTCAATTAAAAAAATAAATTTCAAAATATTTTTTTCAACCAATCAAAAGCAATGACTAAAAAATAAAACATTTTGACATTTCAATCATTATTATTTCATAGTTCTATATACTTTCTACTTTACAAGGAAAAATTATAATAAAATAATAAATAGAAAATTAAAATAAAAAATAGTATATATTTTTTAAGCCGATTGTTTTATTTTATATATTTTCATAGCATAGTGAAAAGTGAAAGGATAAAGCACTGGGTCGTCAACTTATTATTACATAAACAACAAGGATTACATAAAAAAAACCACAATTAAAGAATTCACAACAAAAAATCGACACTTCTTTAGATTGTTACTCCCAATATAAAAGAAGGGGGAGTAACAATCTAAAAAAGGTGTACGGAATGATCACAAAAGTGTGATATTCCTTTGTCCCAAAGTACATTGAAGTAAACATCCCTTTGTCTTAATTAATGGTTATTTAGTCAAAGTCATTTACATTCTAATAGAACTGTCGCGTCGGTTACCTTCAAGTCGGCCTAGTCTCTAGCCTAGTGCAACGTCTAGAGCAAATACGACTACCTCCTGCAAATACCTAGTTCCCTGGTACCAGTGGAACTCTTTTCACTAGAAGCTAAATACAACGAAGACTTTTTGTACCGGAAGGTTACAATCTATTCTCTGTGGTTACAATTGAACCTCGTAGTCAAGAGAAGGTTATAACTTGTAAAGATTTGCGTACTGTACTCTGTATACTGTACAGTCTCACTCTTTAACATGTTATATTTTATGTAATACGTACTATTTAGTATTTTTTCTTTATGATAAATTCTTTTTAATTAATGATTAAATTATAATAGTAAATTTTTTCAATTCCTTTAATTTGTACAGCCAAAAAATTGCGAAACAGAAATCTTTCGGAATAAATTTTTCTTAAAACTATTTTGAACTTTACAAGGCTAAGATTTATAATAAAGAATACTAATGAGACTGTTCTTTGTTTGAACAAAAGAAGTATTTTGATAGTTTTATTTCGCTGAATAATATTCAATAAGACTAACAATTTATCATTTCTTTATGATAAATCCTAGTCATTACTTTTAAATACACTACTCATTATACCCCGGAGTATAAGTAATNACAATAATAATAATAATAATAATAATAATGCCTTATTAAACTATATAAAACCTAACTTTCTCTAACTATATTTTCATTTCTTTTTTTTTAAATATTAACTATTAATTATTATTATTAATTCTGGGGTGGAGTATTTTTGTTAAATTATTATCTATGTCCCTCAAATATTTTATTCTAATTTTTTCCATATTCAAAGACCTTTATAAAAAAATTAAAATACACAGACCTTGATATATTTAAGCTTACCATTTTCTTAATAAATTAGATATAGTAACACAAAACATTATAAATATATATAAGAGTTAGTAAAGTGGAAAGAAGACACTAGGAATTGTGAAATTAGTAGTTAATAGATAAGGAAGGATGTAATATTATATAAATTATAGATTAAATGTACGCAGAACTATGAAAAGTAAGCATTTTTAGTTAAATTACGATGATAATTAGTAGAAAGCAAAGTGAATCGGAAGTTAATAAAGTAATATGACATACGTGGAGAGTGTGGTAGTCTCCGGAATCCTCGGGAGGCCTGGGTTTGCACTTTCCACAGCAGAAATTACAGCAGCAGCAAAGGCAGCAGCAACAGTAGCAGCAAGTTATCAAACCACAGAATACCAGTAATGCCTGAAAAATAACAACAAACATAATATTACTTTATAGTATTGCAATTTGTTGCTTTGTAACCTTAGTTACTTTTAAACTTTATAAGTAATCCCCTTGATAAGTAGAGGTTCTTTGAAGTGATGGGTCAAATAGGGTTGAAGATCACAAAAGAGGGTGGAAGTTTACAAAAGCAAAACACTGTGTACCAATTTGGACCATTTCAGATTTATACCTTCCTGTGGTTGGTCACATTGACCGTGCCAAATTTTGTGCGGATCTGTTCAGCCGTTCAGGAGGAGTATGCATCCAAACAAATTCAAAGTGTAGTATAAGAGCTTCGCTTTGCTCAGCTCAAAAAGGGTTGAAGATGACAAACGGAGTAGTATATTACAAAAAGGGTTAAAGATTGATGAATTAAAATAGTAATATTTCTTCCCTTGAGGGACATCTTATACATATAGTATTCCGTTCTGAACTCTCGTAGTTTTAGGATGTACAGGGGAATAATAATTAATCATTCCCTACTCAAAAAAACACCTTCAATTCGATATTCAACATACACAATACATGTTTTAAGTTTTTGGTAGTATTAATACTGCAGAAAGTTTAAATTTTAATTTAAATCAAATTATAATTATTATTAACACTGGGAGATAGCTAGAGAAAAATAGACTCCAGCGCCGGGACTTGAACCACGGACCTCTACATAATATTGACTTGCTAAACTTGTAGAAATATTGAATGCTTGGATTCGGGATTAGTTATCGGTTACAGCAGAGAAAAATTATTCTTCTTGCGTAGCTTAGTTGGAAAGAGCGCTACACTGGAAATGTAGAGGCCCGTGGTTAAAGTCCCGGCGCTGGGGTCTATTTTTCTCTGTCTGTCTCCCACTGATAATAGTAATTATAATTTGATTTAAATTAAAATTCATACATAATGCTTAAAAGCCCTTAATTTCTTGTGTTGTCAGTCATTTGTCGTAGCCATTTTAAAAATAATGTCATAATATGTCTATTTCCTCTTTCTACTCATCAAGATTATTGTGAGACAAACACACTAACTTTTAACAGCCCAGAAAAGTCTCTTCAAAAACTTCTCATAGTCTCTGAAATAAAGAACTCACTACGCTTGCTCAATAGCATGCCTGAAGAAGTATTTCTCAGCACGACATTTACCCACTTTAATGAATTAGTAGTTTTTTTAAAAAGTTTTTTGCAAGTATTCTGATGGCTTTTTTTTTGTTTTTTGAAAATTTTCAGAAATCAAAAAAAAGCCGTCAGAATACTTGCAGGAGCATAGCAGACGGAACATTGTCGCCTACTTTTCCTACAACTAAAAATTTTAACATTTTAAAGTATTTATATTTTTTATTATTTAAAGTTTGTAAAAAGTATGGTAAATAGTATAGACAAAATAAAAGATACTCATCACTTTAATACAAGACAGAAAGATGATATAAAGCTGACTCAACACAGACTGGACAGGTCCAAAGTCGGACATAGTGTGTTGGGACACAAATTTTATAATAAATTGCATCAAAAATCCTTTGTACAGCATAGATGAGTACTTTTTTCTAGAGTTTAATGTTTAATTTGACTGTTGTTATTTATTTATTAATGATGTTGTTGTTCTTTGTTTCTTGTTTTAGGTTATGTAATTGACTTTTGTGTATCACAGAAATGTGATCTTAATTGTGATTTTCATTTCATTTCATTAATCACATTTTTTTTTTTTTTTTTTTATTTTTTTTTTTATTTTTAGTGTTCTTCTCAAGTAAACAAGGACTCAATAAAATTTAGTGTGCAATAAATAATTATTTATTGACATTGTTTATAAATAACTAAACCTGGTTGGTAATATGTGTAACCATAACATTTATTCATTATTCATTTTATGAAGGCCACTTAGTCTCTGCTTGCAACTAAAAATTACTTTAATAAAAGCCAATAAAAGAAAACCTTTATTTTTTTACTTCTATTTAAGTTATTTTAAGTCACTTACTTCTTATTCTTTATTTAGAGTAAAGTCAAATTAGGTAATCTAAATAATATAAGTAATCTAAGATTAATTTTAATTAGAAACCTGTTAATTTAATTTAAAAGTAAACCTACAACAAAAAAACTTAAAGGTGGAATCATCAGCAACGTTCACAGTACATGATAACAAATCTTACTTTGATAACTCACAGAAAAAATCAAACAAATTAATTAATCCCAACATTTTATAAAGTAAAATAGTTCTTTAAAAATATTTCAACTACACCCAAATGTATAAAATCAAAGCAAATAAGTTAAATTTAGTTTAAAAAAACAACAAATAATAATAATAATATTAAAGGAATTGATGAAGGAAGGTTCTCAAATCTATTTTTTTTAATAACCATTAAATAGATGAATGTGATAATAAATACTAATAATAATAATAATAGAATTAAGTTAAAATTGAAGAAATAATTTTCACAATCACATCAAAACTAATAAAATAAAAATACTTAAATTAAGAAAAATATGTTTTAAAATAATGATAACACAATAAAGAAGGATTAAAGAAATCTTATTTCAGATATACTTGTGAAGGAAGTGAGGAGTGAGAGGAAACAAAGCAGTGTAGGAAACGTATTCACATAATTATGGGTAATTATGAGAAGAGGAAGGTTAACCGGCTAGTTGACATCTAAACACTCTCGTGTCAGTACATCATGCAATCACTCTCCAGTCTCTCTAACCATCTCTAACCACCTCTAACCATCTCTAACCACCTCTAACCATCTATAACCACCTCTTACCATCTCTAACCATCTCTAACCACCTTGAACCACCTCAAACCACCTCTTACCATCTCTAACCACCTCTTACCATCTCTAACCATCTCTAACCACCTCTTACCATCTCTAACCACCTCTAACAATCTCTAACCACCTCAAACCATCTCTAACCACCTCTTACCATCTCTAACCACCTCTAACCATCTATAACCACCTCTTACCATCTCTAACCACCTCTAACCATCTATAACCACCTCTTACCATCTCTAACCACCTCTTACAATCTCTAACCACCTCTTACAATCTCTAACCACCTCCAACCACCTCTAACCATCACTAACCATCTCTAACCACCTCTAACCATCTTTAACCACCTCTAAACATCTCTAACCATCTCTACCATCTCCAACCATCTCTAACCACCTCCAACCATCACTAACCATCTCAAACCACCTCTAACCATCTTTAACCACCTCTAAACATCTCTAACCACCTCTAACCATCTCTAACCACCTCTAACCGGCTTGTTGACATCTAAACACTCTTGCGTCCGTACATCATGCAACCACTCTCTAGCCTGTCTAACAATAGTATTATTCTTCTTTACAAAAATATAACTATTATAATTTAATAATTTATTTTTTCTTCTTCTTCTGTTTTTTTTCTGATGTGTTTTCAAGATAGAAATCCCGGTTAAATTAGATTTAAAAAACTGTGAGTACATTCAAATGTTAAGTTATTTAGCTTCCACAAGGAAAGATGCAAAATAAATCAATCACATTTGTAAAAAAAAGCATCTTTATTATCAATAATACAAAATGAAAAAAAAAATCTGGGGGCATGGAATTGCCCTGGTCAAGTTGCTACTAGTGCTTTCTAGTAGAGATTTTTGAAACTAAAGTATTATTTTAGTATCAGTAATAGAATTTTAGATTGATTTTTAGTGAGTATTGAGCTTAAAGATTGTTAACACACTTCCCGCTCATCCACACTAGTACACCAGATAATTGTTTAGTTCAATTAGAAGACCCAATGCATTACATACTTTGGCACTGTACGTACTAAACCCCTTCTTCTACACAGTGATAATTATTTCCTGTTACTATTTATTTCCTATTATGTACTTTCCTACCTCTTCTTACATAATATGTACACATTATGTGTTCAAAGAGAATAAGAAACTAAGAAATGAAAATTACTTACAAAAAGAAGTGAAATCCCAACAAACAACACGTTTAAATTTAAAAACCTTTGCTGACTTGGCAATTGCAAAGCACGAGGATACAAAGATGTATACCACACTGCATAACATTTCTTTTTTTACTACGTTTTTATTAGCTTGCATTCTTGTTTGTTTGTTTGTTCAGTACAAATCTTGCAATAGATTTTTAACTAACTTTCCGAGTGGTTAGACATTTGAAACTTTTAGAATACTCAGAACACAATGATAATGCATTATTTTAATACTTTTAGCCATTTTTCAGCAAAATTTAATTTGTTTTCAGCAAATTGTGCTGTATGGAAAGTTAGTAATTCAATTTTTAAGTTTTTGGTAGTTTACATACTACGGAAAGATTAAATTTTAAATAATTCAAAAAATTCTCCGTACAAGAGCACCTGTACAGATTAATAGGAGGTCCCGTGGTTCGAGTCCCGGTGTGGGGGTCTATTTTTTCTGTATGTCTCCCGTAGTTATTGATAATTGTAATTTGAATTATGGAAAGTTAGTTCGGAAAAAATCTGTTTATTTGTTTTGATATATCCCATATTTACAATCATCATTTTGACAGGTTTCAAATTTATGACAGAAAATTTAAAAACGTAGTATATAAAAAGTTATTTAAGCGAATTTTCAAAGTAAATTAAGCTATTGCAATGGAAAATCTGCTTCAGACCATTCTGAATAGAGTCCCAAAATTTAACACTTTTTTTATCTATGTATGTATATATGTATGTATGTATGTATGTCTGCATATATGTGTCACTCCAGACGATATCTCCCCTTAGGATGCACTTAAAAATTTCAAGTTTGCAAAAATTCAAAAACAAAATTCAGAAACATCTGAGTTAGCTTCAATTCAAACAAATTTTAAAATGTCAATAATATTAAAAGAACGGATGAGTTCGTTGGCCAGAATGTTTGGAGTTCATTTAGGGGTCAAATTTTGACCATTTAGGGTCAAAAATAGCATAAAAACATGTTTTTTTCCATTTTACCCCCCTATTAAATTAAAATATGATAAGATTGTACATAACAACAATTAATGTACTCTTAAAGAGCTTTCCAACGATATGCATCTTGAAGGGTCAATACTATTTTTACTTTTGTACCCTGTACCTGTGTGTACCAATTTTTTTTTTTTCACCCATCCAAATGCTAAACCAAAATTTCCTATATTATCATAAGCCAATAATATGCAGATTTTTTTGAAAATTCACTCATAAGACTTTTTATCTTGCAATTATTACAAGCTTTTATTTAACTTGCAGTGTTTGTATGTATGGATGTTCTGGTCAAATCTTACAACTGAATTTTAAAGCAGTTATTCTCAACTGACTGAATTGAAATTTAGCATACACGTTTAGTTAAGATGACAATGCATGGTTAGCTAAGTAATGTGATTCTAAGTCCAATATGGCGGACAAATCACGATGGCAGAGTAATTTTTTAAGCACAGCAATGACATGGGTATCAAATGAAATGAGTTTGCTAAGAAGAATACAAATAAAAACTGCATTCTAATTTCCCTCTATTAAAATATCTGAGTTTGCTTTGATTTCTTTCACAAGAATATTCAGTATTAAATAAAAAGAGTAAAATGAGAACGATGAAGTAATACTTACTTTGCACCAACCAGAAGTGACGAGGAAGTAAGCATTGACGTTCTCTTCGCCGAACTGTTCCGCTATGTACAAGCCAAGGGATCCGTAATTATCGTATATATTTCTTTTAGACGGATCACTTAAAATTGCATGTGCTCTATTTACATCTTTGAACTGAAATAAACAAATATACAGATGAGAACATAGCAAAATATAAATAAAATACAATTAGAGAGGTTGTATAAATTAATTTTACAGTTAAATCACTCTCATATCGCAATTGTGACACAGATACATCATACAACAAACAGTGAGATAGAATTCGTTTCCTTTTAAAACATTTCTTCTGTACTAATATCAATGGTACAGCCACAGAAGAGGTCAATGAAAAAGTTTTTTTTCCTCCTATATCAATCTTAAGGTGCGTTTACACCTGACATTTATTGCATGACATTTATGTCAGACAGAAATCTCAGTAGTGTAAACACCGAAAAATTTATGTCTGAGATTTATGTTTCTACTCTCAGCTATAAGTGTCGACACTTCTATAACAACAGATGTAAACACTGATTGTTATATTTTTCGTACATTTAAGTATTGGGAGAAGTGTCAGACATATATCTCAGACATAAATCTCAAGCAATTTCTCTCAGATGTAAACACTCAAAGCAATTTCTGTCTGACACTTGACATTTATTGCCGGAGAGAAGTGTCAGGTGTAAACGCATCTTAAAAGGGTAGATTTATTTTCCAATATTTAAAAACTAGTGCTTTACTTTAACTCTTAGTGCCCTAATAGAAACAGTGCATCTCTGTTAGGACTTAATTTGCTGTAAATTCTTTATTGGCATAAGTAACAAAAAATTATTTGTATTTACCAGAGCCATAATGCTATTATTTGTGCCTTTTTAATTTTGATATTTTATAAAACTGTAATTGTTTACACAACAGGTAAATAAATATTACTATGAAAACATAATAAAACAATAGAATTTGATATTTTTTCTTTTATAAAATAATGTGTTAGTAGTTTGCAAGCTCAATATTCATTTATTTTATTTTTTTGTTTCGTCTTTATACAAACATATTAATTTATTTTTTATCGATTAAGTAAATAAATTTCACTTAAATCAGCATAATAAAATTAATAATTTTTTTCCTACTGTGCCATAGGATAGGTGATGCCGTTGTTTATGCCAGACTTTACGTAGATGACCTTTTTGTTTAAAATATCCGTAATTTGTCTGAGATTTATAAAGCTCTAACTTTGGGGGTGATGCCTAAAAAACACGGACAAATCCTGATCAAAAATGGTTCCTAAAATTCTGTTTTGAAAAAAACTCAAAAAAACGTAGTCCACTTAAATACAAATTTAACTATGTAAGTGGTTTTCACGGGAAAAATCGAAATGTCCCAAATATTGATGAAAATTCAAATACATTTAAAAATAAATATATTTTAATTTAAATCAAATTATAATTATTATTAACTACGGGAAACAGTCAGAGAAAAACAAGCTCCAGCGCCGGGGTTTGAACCCGGGCCTCTGTATTTCCAGTACATTGCTCTGACCAACTAAGCTACGCAGGAGAATGGTTTTCTACTGACGTTATTGATACCTTGACCCGATT
>KZ651195.1:288958-309455 GCA_001010745.2 Gerris buenoi
AACTTCCGAGTATTGCCGAAGTCAGTATAGTCGGGTGCTATTCTAGTTTGTATGAAATGCGCAGTTATGTCAAATCTCACAAATAACAACAGGAAGGTTTCCAATCTGTTAGGTTTCCTGTTTTGTTTGTTTTATACAGTACGAGTTATAGTCACAACTAAACGATTTTCGTACGATCCACAAATCTATGGGATGATGCAAATACAAAGGACGCTACAAATAACGGGGTAGGAAATCAAAAGTAACAAATCAAACTCAGAAATAAAGAGGAATAATCAATAAATATTAATATAAAGATATCGTATAGTAGGAGTGATTTCTTATCAGGTACAGTGTTGCCTGTAGCAAAAAATATAGAAGATAAAAAAATAAAATGATTAATAACTAAAGAACAACACTGTGTTTTTTGACAGTGGTCTATTTTATTAAGAACTGACTGTACATGACGACACTAGCGCACTCCTCAGATTTCCATGATTTTTTGGTCGACCTCTAACTAATTTTGAATTCAGTATCATGAAAATCACTTTGTCCACCATAAAGGGTGGAACATAGCCGTTCTCCACAGGTTTGTTTTTTTCAAATGCCTATTGCCAAGATATGTTTTACAGACAAACTTAGCCGACCACATTATTAATAAGTGGACCCTCTTTAAGACTCGCCAAAAGCATGTCGAGTCTAAATAAGAAATCTCGCCATACTTTGACAGGATTCCTAACAAGTCACTGTCGATTAAACAGGCACCTACAGCCACTGGGATTGGCTGACGAATCAATCTGTAGGCTGTGCGGGGAGGACGAAGAAACTCCCTTACATCTAATCAGCCGCTGTCCCGGGCTGCTAAATCATAGATGGCTGATCTTCGGTGAGGCAACCGTTCCAATCAGGAAGTTGAGAAAAATACCCGTCAACAAGATAGTGGCATTTTGCCAAGGCATCAGAATGTTGAAGGAGTAGAAGGTCTATGAATTAATAGAAGGAAACCTTCTACAACCCGGGTTTGTTCAAAGGATCCATCTGGTGGTCTATGTTTCTGGGGTTAGATTCCCCCCCCCCCGGCTGGAGAAAAAAAAAGAAAAAAAAAATGTGATCGGCTATTTTTTTAAAATAGCAAAATTTTAATTATACTGAAAATCTAGCTTGATGTTAATCAGATAATTTTTTGCACGCTATCTCCTGGACTATCTGAGGTTAATAACTGTGTTTAAGCTCGCACACGGTCAATACTATTGTCAATACACAAAAGTATTGTCAATACTATTGACCGTGTGTGGAGTTGGTATTGATATAAAAAAAACAGTATTGATGAATATTTGTTGTTAAATTGCATATTGACAATAGTATTTTCAATAATATTATTGACAATACTATTGATCGTGCACTTAACTTTTGTGATAAGTCAATGAAACGAACAATTTGATTTGAATTTATTTAAGGTAACAAATCCAAATGTTCGATGGACGGAGTTTCTGAGCCATTGGGCGCTATGGGCTGTTTACTTAGCTCACTTTGCGATGAACTGGTCCAACTATATCATCATGCAGTGGTTACCGACTTATCTGTCGAGGTATCTCGGAGCCAACAAAGAGAGCATCAGTCTCACAGCAGTACCTTACATCATCAACTCACTTGTGGGCATCAGTAAGTATTTAGATTTTTTTTTTTAGTTTAAATCAAATTATAATTATTATTAACAAAGGGATACAGACAGAGAAAAATAGACTCCAGTGCTGGGACTCGAACCACGGGCCTTTATATTTCCAGTATAGTGCTCTGACCAAATAAGCTACACTGAAGAATAATTTCCTCTGTCAGTAACAATACATAGTCCCGAATTAAGCTTTCAATTTTCACAAGTCTTTATAGAGGCCTGTGGTTCGAGTCCCGGTGCGGGAGTCTATTTTTCTCTTTCTGTTTCCCTTTGTTAATAATAATTATAATTTAAATTAAATTAAAATTTAAACTTTCCATATAAATACTACCTAAAACTTAAAAATGAAATTTTTTATTTAAACATTTTTTTTTTTCAATGGAAATTTGTACTAGTAGACAGCTTTAAAAAAAAAAAAAATCATTCTATTAAAAAACATTGATTTTTCCTCGAATTTGGAGTACTCATACTTAAGACTAAATAGAAAATAAAGAAAAAACTTAATTTAATTATTACTGACCTTTTCAAATGGACTTCCCAAATTCGGGTTCTACTAACAAACTATTATGTGACAAAGTACCATCAACTTCATTATTGGTTTACTAACTAAGTTCTACTTAAGATCATTAAAATCACATTGTCTACCAAAATGAGGTGAGACATGGCTGCTTTCCACCGTTTTTTTTTTTTTTTTTTTTTTTTTTTCAAAGGCCTATTGCCAGGCTATGTCCCGCAGACGAACTTAGCCGACCACATATTCTTAAAATGCTTGAAAATACTTTTTTGCACGCTATCCTTTGGACTAAGACCTTTTTATTGTTACACATAAACTACATGAGGAAAGTTTTAGAAATGGAGGAAGGGAGACTGCCCTACACACTTGCTCATGAAGCTGTAAGGGCTAATACCGGTTGGTATAAGGACTGGATAGAGTTTGGTGAAGAAATGGGTTTGGAGCTGAGTAGAGGATGGGAAAATAGAGATTGCTGGGGAAAAGAGATGGTCCGGGCTTTGGAAGTATGGAAGAGAAAGAAAGTGGAAAAACAGGAAGAGGCAATCAGAAACTCATCTTTCTATCCGCTTTATTCTGATTTACCACCAATACCAGTGGAATGGTACATGTCACCACACACGGCCATCACTAATGTTAGAACCATGTTTAAGTTGAGATGCGGGTTGCTACCACTAAACTACAAACCATGGACTAAAGGGAAAGCCAATGGAAAATGTGAGTTATGTCATGTTGAGGATGAGACCACTTACCACCACATAGCGCTTTGTCCTTATTTAACAGAAATTAGATCCAAGTATTTGGGAAAGCAATTTTTATCCTTATCCGAATTCCAGGCGCTTGTGGCTGATACTGGTAGAATACAAGCAATTCAGCATTATTTAAAAGCAACTCTCAAAACAAGAAATTAATTATTTTATGTGATTCAAATATACAGATATATAGATATATATTGTTATTTTATTTTATTTATTTATTTTATATTGTTTACTTTTCAAATAATTTAAATATTAATCAACTTAATATTATATTAACGATGATTCTTAGAGTCACACAGATTGTAAGATGTAAGAGATAGACTCTCTCCCGACAGCGAATGCTAGCGAGTATTATGATTTGTATACAAGCAAGATTTATGTATTTATAATTTAAAATAAAATCATTTTCATTCATTCATTCATATTGTTACACAAATTTTTATTGTGAAAAAGAAAATAGAATTTTTCCATATCTACTTGTTTTTCATTTCAATATTTTAGGTAATTTTATATTGAATATTTTGGGACTATATCTAATGTGAGAATGTGTTGCGTTATTATTTTAGTTGCTGGTCACTTTGCTGATACTCTTATAACTAAGAAATGGTCAGTGCTCTCAGTGAGGAGACTAATGACGTCTATCGGTCTGTTTGGACCTGGAATATTTCTCATTGCGTTCTGCGCTGTTGACAATCTTCTAGCTGCCGTTGTGTAAGCACCTTTCACTTTAGAAATAACTGTTTACAATTATTACTTTATTATTCAATTCAATGTGCTTACATCAAATGAAGATATTGTGAGACTTCCTTATCCTAATATCAGTTAATTAGCCTAGCACTTGGCGCTGAGTGTAAATAATAATTAAAACAATATACTTTATACATCATTATTGTTTAATAATTTCTTATTTTAGTAAAAGTAGGCTATATTAATTTTTTATGCATTTTCAACTATTCTATTTTATACTACCTTCAATTTTCAATTTTAGTTACAATGTGTACCAAATTTAAGATCTTTAAATCCACTGGAAGCTAAAATAATAGTATTTGATTAAATCCAAGATGGCGGCCATATGTTGAAGTGGAAGTACCTTTAATTTTCTTCTTTAGCTATCATAGGTCTGTGTACCAAATTTCAGATCTCTAGGTCCCGAAGAAGCTGAGATAATAGAGTTTTATTAAATTCAAGATGGCAGTTGTAATTTAATATGGCGGACATATGTTGAAGTAAAAGTGTCTTTAATTTTCTTCTTTCGGTACCATAAGTCTATGCACCAGATTTCAAATCTCTAGGTCCACTGGAAGCTGAGATAATAGAGAGTTATTAAATCCAAGATGGCGGTTGTAATTCAATATGCACTTGTCTATTTATGGTACACTCTAGCTATGTACCAAATTTCAGATCTTTATGTCAATGGAAAGTAGGTTAATTACTGGTGAATAAATCCAAGATGGCGGCTATAATTTAATGTGGCGGACACATATCAAAATCAAAATGGCCGTACTTTTCTATTTATGGTACACTCTATCTGTTTACCAAATTTCAAACCTCTATGTCAATGGGAAGTAGGAGAATTAGTGATCAGTCAGTCACTGTCCCTCTTAGTTTTATATATATAGATTACTGGCACAAAGAGTGCAGTCCCCGAAATCCCAAACAATAGTTATTTTCATAACTATGGCAGCAAAATTGAATTTTACTGACGAGTGATTAAGTTAGCCGAATCCGAAACAGGCAGTGAACACATGAGGCAGAAATGTTTCCTTTGCTGCCTTGTAGCATACAATATTTTATCTACTCATGCTATTTAGATAAAAAAAAAAAATGGAAGCTTAGGCCAACATATTAATAACATTACTTATATAACATTACTTTATAATAAAATAATAATAAAACTTAACACAAACAAAAACAGATGTTATAACATGCACTGGTAAACACTGTACTTTTCCTACCTAGGGAGGGAAGAGGGAAATATTTCCCTGAGTGTTTTAATGACTTTCCTACCTGTTTTTAACATTTTAATGACAAATCAGCAAAACAGTACTTTCCAGCCTATGTAATGCTTAACAGTTAAGTAATGCTTAATTTTACAGTAAGTAGATAAAAACCTTTTTTCCGCCTTGAGGCCGGAACTATGCAGTTAGATGCTCTGTGTATCGAGTTGATGATGTTTGGCATCACGGATTTTAAATGTGTTGAACAAAAGGTGAGGGTTTGGTAGAGAAAATCTCTGAGACTTTTTCCCTGAGAATACCCTTCTTGTGTATGACCACATGAAGAGCCTCACTACACCACTAGGTGCACTGTGAACTCTTTATAAAATTTAATTTAAAAAATCTCTTTAAGAAGTTTGTTAGTACAAAAACTAATGATCCTAGTTCAAATCCTGAGGAATGAAAGTATAATTATCTCAATTTTTAAATATTTAATTGTTTTCAGCAAAGAACGAATGTAATGGTGTTCAGTGTGAATCTCTTATCATTATCACACATTCTTATTGAAATTTGCTATTATAGTATTTTTTGATATTATTTATTTTTTATTTTTATAATGAATAAAATATTAATTTTGTTTTACATTACAGATTTGTGTCCATATCTATGGGGCTATGTGCTTGCAACTCAGCAGGGCATTTAAGTAACCATGCTGATATTGCACCCAATCATGCCGGCATTACATTTGCAATTTCAAATACAATTGTAAGTATTACTTTTCGTAATGTTTTTAATTTACTTTTTTATTAAATCTGAAAGAGTTTAACGTAATAAAGAGGTTGTTTATTTTATTACAACTGGTTCGAGCTCTGACAACAATATCCTTATCTTCTTAATTCCTTTATAAGATTTAACGAACCTCAAAAATGTTTTTATTGTTTTCATGATATAGGTAATTTAGTTGTTGCTTATTGATTGATAATGATTTAATATTCTTATCATTACTATTGGTGTGTGTAAGAATTTAAACAATTAAACTATTGACGATGTTTTAACGATTCTAGGCGACGATACCTGGAATCCTTTGTGGTCCATTGACGGCCGAGCTTGTCGTCACTTCTCACGGCCGATGGTTCCCAGTGTTTGTTCTGGCAGCATCTGTGAATTTCACGTCGGCTATAATCTACTACAGCCAGAGCTCCGCTTCACAACTACTCTGACATTGTACGTTAATTCATCACATTTACGGGGTCTGATCAAGAAGTATACGACCTTAATTTTTATTGGAGAAACACATGAAGCTATGGGGGTGCATCTGTGTGGTGCTCATCGCTTCGTTCCCAAACACTTGTTTAATCTTTCGGACTGTTTCCACTTGAGAATCGCCAGGCTTTAAAACAAATTTATGCAGTAACATTGTTCGACTTTTTCTGTCATTTTGTCTGAAAGAAAAATGCGACGGCACTAGCTAGCACTTGCTCACTAATGAATGGCCTGCAACCGACTGACACGTGTTACAGACATACAAAAGAAATGAGGATGCACACTACAGTAGGCAAACAACTAGACTTAGTGCGTTGACAGCGCAGGAAATTGAGTGACACACAGATTGGCCAACCTCTCTGGGGGAAAAAATAAAGCCACTAGGTCTGTGGATAGGGGTGGGGCAGCGTTTATCCAGATGGCCTCTCCCCTCCACTAGAAACATGTATCTTTGCCTAGTTGGCCTGACCTTTTGTCCAGGAAAATCTCAAGCTCTCATGGCTCGTCCCCCCATTTGCTATTTTTTCCCGCGCTGTCAACGCACTAAGTTTAGTTGCTTGCCTACTGTAGGCCTCCCTACTACTGTACACCAATCCTTGTCCCCATAGCTTCGTTTGTTTCGCCAATAAAAATTAAGGTCGGATACTTTTTGATCTGACCACGTTTATTATTCTACTTATTGTGTTGGGAATTTTTAATAAATCTGGAATATTAACCAAATACCAAAATTGAAAAAGCACTAGGACTTATATTAGTGAGCATATCTACTGTTAATTTTTCTCAGTTTTCAACTTCGCTATATTAAAAAAAATTTTTTTTTGTTCAAATCCTACTTAACGTTAGATATATTATAAGAATTGGTTAGTAAACTGTGACGCCCTCACAAATTGGTGACCCCAAAGTGATTGGAAAGTTAAGAAGAGCTAATTGGCCAACTTCAAAGTAAGCTTATTACATTGCATTATGTTGTTTTTTTTTTTTGTTTTTTTTTTTAATTTTGACAATTTTAAAAAGCAATCAAATTAAATTGAAATGCCAGACTTAGATGAGTATAATCCTATTGATAAAACTATCAACGCCTTAGGTTCCACATCTAATTATCATTCTAACACCTTAGGACAAAGAAAATTGATTTGGTTCGACAAAATTAACCAGTAAAAAAAGAAAAGTGAGCCCATGGGGGTGCAAGTTATAGGGCCTAGCCTGAAGTAATGAGCAAAGCGGATTAGGGCTAGGGCTCTGAGAGACAAGGGAGGTGGTTTAGTCGGTAGTACCATAAGATGGGGAGTCTGACACTTTGAAGAAAGTTTCAGGTGCATAAGGTTAGTGCGTAAATGCATTCCACCTTAAAAAATAAATCATACCTATTCATGAGTAGGTTTGTTCCAACAGCCAATTCCAGAACGGTTCTAGAACCAGTTCAGGATTTTTTAATGCGCATGCGTCTATGAGGACTGGTTCAGAACTGGTTCAAAAAGAGGAGCCTGTTGGAACGATTTTAGAACTGTTTCAGAACTGCAACCTTTAAGTTACCTCCCTATCTCTTGTTTTCATCTTCATGTCGTATCTCTCTCTCTAATTTGTTTATGTTTCACATCACACAGAAATGGATTACTTATGAACATATTCTTATTCTATTGTAAACTCAGCAAAGTTTTATAAGAATGCACATCGACAAATCGTTTTATGAGTTATAAATTGGTTTAAATGATTATATTTCGCTCTCACATTTGGGATTCGTCAGCCTCGTAACAATCCTGTCTTTTAATTTCAGTTGCCAATTAAAAATTTGTTTGTATAAATTGTCATTTTTTTAAACATTAATCATCGGTGTGGAAAGTATTGATACAATCGGAATCGTCGCCATCAGTTTTTCCGACAAAATTTCTAAAAAATGCCGCAAACCGCACCTCGATAGGTACGATATGTCTTAAAGCAATGTTAGAGAGAGCAGTTATTTATAGCGATGTTATAGAATTTGTAGATTATGTGAAGAAGGCTGCATTAGAACAGCCGAAACCGGTCAAATTGTTACAAATACAATTATTTTGTGTGAAGACGATGTTTGGTTATTGAACTACACCTCTTCTATGATGAGTCGCTATCACACACTAAGCACAGTCGATGTTGTTATCGAGGTTTATTTACTTACGAACCTACATCATACATACATACGTACGCACAGGGCACTGTCATATAATATATAAATTATATATATATGAAACGGAAACGGATTTTAATGATATCCCCGGGTTCGTAAGACCCCTCCTTCCGAGATCCCTTACAGGGATCTCGGAATCAGTTTTGGAGGGTATCACCATACTTCCATTTTAATGAAATAAAAAATATAAGATACATAAATTGATACTATTGATATTGGGAGAAGTTTCCAAGTCTCTCGCCAGACGCCAGTAGTTGTTTTTTTGACTCATTTTACAAAAAATACATCAAGATTGTTATGAGCCTGAAGAAGCCCTAACCAATCGGAGGGCGAAATATAGCGATTCAGAAGATGAAGATAAAATGTAAATTTTATCTTGGCTTATTAGAAATAGACCCTTATATAAGAAAAGGTCAACCACACATTAAGAAATACAAATAAAGGGTTCAAAACTACAAAATAGAAAATTATAAGAACAATTTTTCTTTTATTTGATGATATGTATATATCATCGGATGAGGTAATTTTTATACAGAACTCAAAGTCGCTATGAGGAATTTTAATTATCATGAGGAATAAATATATATAAAATATAAATTATATTTTATTATTTCAATATACTATCATGATAAAAAAAAATACGTAAAGAAGAACGGTGGAGAAAGAAACTAAACACGCAAGTAAAGAGATAACAGATATCAAGAAAAGAAACGAAAACAAATGTTAAGGTTATAGCTGAACAGTAGTAGTAGTGTAACCTACACGGCTTCCGTACATTAGTATTAGTAGTTCTCGCCAAGTTCCTGCTTCAGTCCGGGAACTGTTTTCACGGTTCTAGGACTGTCCCAGAACCGTTCGTGTCTCTGTTGGAACACGGGACTAAAAGTTCCAGAACCGTCCGAAAAGCGTGTAGGAACGGTTTTAAGATATTGCGCATGCTCCGGACGGTTCTAGAACCGTTCGCGGCTCTGTTGGAACAAACCTAGTGTTGATCCGGGGACACACTGTATATATACCTTAATTTTTATTTTTTTAAATCACTTACTTTCTTTAATTCTACGTGAACGAGAAAGTACAAAAGTAATACCCGAAATTAATTTGTATTTTATTTAATTGAAATGTCAATTCGGTGCTTATTGTAAAGTTTTATCTCAGTTTGATCATGTTTCTGTATTTGATGCGATACTCTCTGAGCAGATCCTCCACACTCTTCTTTATTTTAGGTTTAACACCTGCCGGCACGTTGATCGCATCATTGCTGATAAACGCAGGTTTAATTATAATGTAATCGGCCGTAGGTAACTTTCTATTTGATAATATGTGAACTGCACTTTTGTCTAATTGAGTAGTCGATAATTTCTTGTTGAACAACACTTCCGGACTACTTTTATTGTCTTTTTGGCTGGATTTGCTCTTTAAACTTTTAATTAAAGACGCTCTTGACTGACTTTTAATTTCAAGATCCTTCATAAAATCGATAACATTGATTTGACTCTTTTCAGTTTGATTTTCCGAATTCAGTTTGTTGAGTGTTTGAATACTTCTCGAACTCGGCGACTTTTTATTCAGTTTCAATGTAGAACTGTCCTTATTACAGTTATCTATCTCATTATTTTCTTCTCCTTCTGTTAAATTGTCTTTTTGATTCTTCGTGTCGATTTCTTTAGTTTTCGTTATTTTGTTTTTCTTCTTAACTTTGTTCGGAGGATTGATCAGACATTTTTTGACGGCCTCATTGTCTCCAATTTCTTCGTTCTTTTTACTGTCGCCACTTTGAGCTGTTTTCTCCCTTAATTTCGGAGTGTTGTTGGTTTTAATATCTTGACATTCTTTCTGTTGCTTCTCTTCTGCTTTGCAAGGAGTTTTGGGATTTTTCATACTCTCGTTTGTCGTGGGTTTGTTTACGTTAGTTCCTCTTCTAGATTTTGGAACGGAGCTGATTACTTCTTTATTTTCACCTCTCTTACTCTGAAACTGAAAGACATATTTTCTTAATCCATTGAACGTATTTGGATCCGCTGTGGTTACATGCCGTGCTAAGGCTACTGGTGTTTGGATCCCTAGCGGATTCAAGCACAGAAGCACATCCTTCTGACTCACTTTTCCTTGTGTTACCTCTTACAAGGATTCACCCAAAAGCCCGCTGGCATTAGTATCCACAGGGGTCCCCCAACATTTTTTTAAAAGTTTACCTATTAATTTTGTAATCTCATTTGGTATAATTTAAAACTTCCGGAGAAGTACATTCCTAAAGTGGAAGTGACACAATTAAACAGTCTTCAAAAGCTAGTAAACTCCTTGACGGATAACGTTGTCCAACGAACTCCATCCTGGGCATTGGTAAAATGAACATGTGTCCAAATTTCACCATAATCGTTCAACTTTTACTCAAGTTGTTGTCACATGTTTCCAACACTCAGGCAGGATGCATAGTTTGTTGAATGTAAGAAGCTCGCTTCAATTATTGTCGATATTCAGCATTTTCCTATTTTGCTTAACCAAAATTGAATTTCAATCACTTTGTCATCATAAATTATTTTTAGTCATTAGATCTGGTAAAATCATATAAATATGTATTAAAGTGTCAGCCTAGTTTTAAATTCCTAGTAAGAATATTTAAATTATATTATCATCTACTTGAGACTTGATTGAAATAAAGATACTTAATATTATTTACTTTCTAATAAACATTTTATTATAGTTTTATAATATATCTCAGCGTACGCTCATTTTTAAAGTTTCAAAAGGATAATGCATAGTTTATTTATGTATAATTTTTATTTTTATTACCATAAATGGATGAAATAAAATGAAAAAATAATATTTCTGCTATATTCTGTTTTTTAGACATCTTGGGGTTTCTATGGTGCATCTCTGCATATTTATGACAGTTTTTGGCTACATAAATGTGTTGTGAATGTATAGAACCCACTGTGAGAATACATGAGACACATCTCAAAATATTTTTTAAAAAAAAAAAAAAAAAACATTTATGTATTCTTAATATCAAAGGTATTGCGCTTTTTCATAAAAACAACAAAAAGAAGTTGATTGTGTTGGGTCAGTGAGGGGTGAAAAAAAGAAAATTAAAGAACTACTTCATGAAAAATTGGCTCTATTTCATTCCTTAAGGAACATCTTCAGGCCTGTAAACAAAGGTACTTTTTTTATATAAAATATATAATTTAAGAAAATTTGTCAGTTACAATTATTGAACTATCCTCTAATAATGTGGGTTGGGAGGAATACTAGATTCCCTCCCTTATGAATAAGACAATTTTTTTTATACAATCTCTATTTTATCAAAAAGAAAACGTAATTTAATTAAAATTTGTAATTACCTGTTAACATCAAGTGTAGTTAATACATTAAAAAATACATAAAAAAATTTTTAATACATTAAAAAAATTAAAAAATGGTTTAAAGCATTTTAAGAAAAATTTGTCAAAAATAACTAATATAAACTACTAAAACTAATCTTCCACAACCGAGGAAATTATAATAACTATAAAAAATTTCAATATTTCAGTTACTAAATCTAACTAGCTTTAATTAATGTTGCTTTTTGTATTTCCGTTACTGTGTGTCTTTTTTATTTGTTAAATAGAAACTTTTTATAGTTATTATAATTTCCTCGGTTGTGGAAGATTAGTTTTAGTAGTTTATATTAGTTATTTTTGACAATTTTTTCTTAAAATGCTTTCAACCCCTTTTTTAATGTATTAACTACACTTGATGTTAACAGGTAATTACAAATTTTAATTAAATTACGTTTTCTTTTTGATAAAATAATACATAAGGGAGGGAATATAGTATTCCTCCCAACCCACATTATTAGAGGATAGTTTAATAATTGTAACTGACAAATTTTCTTAAATTATATATCTTATATAAAAAAAGTACCTTTGTTTACAGGCCTAAAGATGTTCCTTAAGGCTCTACCGCTCTTTGAGGTTAAAAAAATCATTAAAATGAAAATTTTATTGGTTCTAAGCAAGATATCAAAAATCTAATCACAGCCTTCATTCCTAATTTTAATTCTGCACAATTTGAGCCCTATTTCAACTTCCTATGGCAAATAGGCGCCATTTCAATACAACGATAAAACTCGTAGTATTAAAATGGCGCCTGTACTATTTATCATAGGAAGTTGAAATAGGACTCAAATTGTGCAGAATTAAAATTAGGAATGAAGCCTGTGATTAGATTTTTGATATTTTGCTTAGAACCAGTATAATTTCAATTTTACTGTTTTTCCTCACCTCAAAGAGCGGTAGAGCCTTACGGAATGAAATAGAGCCAATTTTTCATGAAGCAGTTCTTCATTTTTATTTTTTCACTGACCCAACACATCAACATAAGTACTTACAGGGGACCTCTACCTAATAATCTTAAAAAAGAAGTTTCATTGTAGTACAGTTAACCGTAATTTAGTTTTTAAAAAAACAAATAACTCGCATAGAATTTTCTAGCGTTGGGAATCAATCGACTGAAAACGGTCGACTAATCAATTGTTTTAAAGTATTCATTCATTCGGTTGTGGCTATCTAGTTTTCATTCATTCGGTTGTGGATATCTAGTATTCATTCATTCGGTTGTGGATATCTAGTTTTCATTCATTCGGTTGTGGATATCTAGTATTTATTCATTCGGTTGTGGATATCTAGTTTTCATTCATTCGGTCGTGGATATCTAGTATTCATTCATTTGGTTGTGGATATCTAGTATTCATTCATTCGGTTGTGGATATCTAGTTTTCATTCATTCGGTTGTGGATATCTAGTATTTATTCATTCGGTTGTGGATATCTAGTTTTCATTCATTCGGTTGTGGATATCTAGTATTCATTCATTCGGTTGTGGATATCTAGTTTTCATTTGACTGATATGAGTCTATAGTTTGGAGTTGTATTAGTAGTAATTCGGACGTGTATATGTATAACGAGATACGAGTGTCATGTGCCTTCTCAGCCCTTCTCAGCTCTGAGCCCTTTACCGTTGTTCCCTTCCCCTATTACTCTTAAATTAAAACAAAAACATCCGATTGAAACATTCAACTTGCGGGTTCAGTCTGGGTCTATCTTTATTCGTATACCCTATTCCCCCTATGAAACAGTTTTTCAGAATTCAGTCGATTGAATTCAATCGAATGTTTTCTACCGAATCGACTTATTCATTCAGTTGTTTTTTCTAGTCTGTTGGTCCCAACTCTAGCATTTTCCCAATAATAGTTGTTTTTTGAGTTATGCCCTTTGTATTCTCGCAGTGCGACTGAATTATGTATAAATCTGTGAAAAAACGATGTAACCTTATTTTATAAAATTTAAATGATTATATGCTACTCTAATTCTATATGGATTTGTGATTTACTTTTTCAGGAGGCAGCCTGTTTGCGGAGTTCTCCTTCTCTTGCTCCCTCTGGCGGTACAGAGCGACTGCCGATTCTATTTTATCCCTGCTCACTTTGTCTTGCTTCACCCTGAAACTCACAAATGCTAAATTAGTTTTTAACATTAAGAGTTTTCTTTCATATTTTTATTTAAGAAAAACAAAAAAATCTCATATCTTTATAATTTATAGGATCGCATTAAAAACTCTATCTCATAGAATTTTTATTTTTGGATTTATATATTCTTTTTTTTAAAAAAAAAATATTTAATTTGTTCTATTTATTGTTGATGTTGTAATTGGTTTTTTTATTGTATTAATTATTATTATTTTATTTATACAAGATCCATTATGATGCTGTGTGTTTAGATGTGGTATTGTGGAGGAAACCCCCGTTTAACTTTTATCCTTCTCAATTTAACCCGGTTTTAACAGCAGATTTTAGACTCAAGTATAGAGTTTTTTTATATGTAAAACTATAAGCTTGTTTAAGCCGGTGTTTAATTGTATTAATGGCTTTCCATTTTGCCAGCTAAATTTTAATCAAAAAACAGGAGTTTCTTTTCCACAATGTCATATACAAGGGTCGTTTAGAAAGTAATCGCTGATTGGCCACTGTGCGGGAAGTAGTGTGAATAGCAGCGAGTAGTTCTACTGACGTACATGGCAGGTCAGTCGGCATCAAGCCGTGGTTGAGTTTAGGTCGTACAAGCCCTAATGTGGTTTTTATAGCATCTTGAAATGTGTGCTGCAATTGAAAACCCAACCAAATTCGAAGTGTGTTTTTTTTTACAGCAAAACAATATTCGGCAGCAGCTATTGATCGAGAACTTCGTTCTGTGAATAGACCTAGTCTTATGAGTGAAGGAGTTGTATGTGAATTGTGAATGAGTTGGTTTATTTAAAATTGGACAAAAAAACATTTGTGATGAAGAGAGAAGTAGTAGGGTATCATTAGTCACAGATGAACTCACTCAGAAAATTGATGGAAAAGTTTGTGAAAATTGACGTTTCACAATTTCAGAGCTGTCTAATGAATTTACACAGATTCCTAGGACTGTGTTATACCAGGTAGTGACAGAGAGGTTAGGTTACCGGAAGTTCTGTGCTCAATGGGTGCCCAAAATTCGTACCGAGCGCCACACTTTGCATTTGGCTTAGTTTTCAATTGTAGCACTCATTCCAAGATGCTATAAAAACCTTCACTCGACACGGCTTGGCCATTGTGGCGGTGCAATAATGGCGCTGCTACTTCCATTACTTCCTGCACAGTGGCCCAATCAGAGGTTACTTTCCTAACAGCCCTCGTACTATATGTCACTGAGTTACGATTATCCTTAATAAATATGGATGATCTCTTAACTGACATCTACTCTTAAGAGTGAAAATTAAGAGCCATATTTCTCTTGTATTTTTTCTCTAATTTAAGTTACCAAGTTTACTCTTTACTGATGCTTTCAGCGCCTTTTCGTTAGGTCTAAATAATCGTTTAAAATGTTTCCATGATAAACCTTAAAAAGTGTAGTATGACAATCTTCATCTTCAAAAAATCATTTAACCCTTTTCTTTTCCCTTATAAATACCTTTATCTGAGTCCTCTAAGCTGAAAACGATGCTGGTGCCTTACAATTATGATATTTCTTTTTTGTATTTTGGACGGCCTTAATTCTCTACTAACCTTACAAGAACCAACTTTTTGATTTTTTTACGGTGTCAATTCATCTTACTCGTAACATTTATATTAGTGTACACTTTTAATCGATATCTATATTTGTAGTATAAAAGCTAATTATTTCATTTTGTAGACTCAAAATGCCCTCTACTTCTTCTGGAGTTAGAACGGAAACAGAACTTTTTTTATGATTTTAAAGTAGGTGTCTCTTTGGTCTATCTTTTTTCAATGAACATTTGAGGAAAAACAAATTGGCAATAATCATATTTTATGCTCTTTTTAATAACTATATTTCACTCATATTATTAAAATATTTAACAAATTGGAATGTACTTTTTCTTATAAATGATAACATGAATAGAAATATTTTAAGTAAGCTAAGCTTAACCTATTCGTGGGAATCACCTTATATTCAATGTTAGCCATCTTATCATAAAATGAGACGCACTACCTTTACCATAACATTAATTTCAACAAACTTGATAAAAAAAATATTCGCAATTTTTTTTTATTATTTTTTTATTGCATAGCCTGAAATGTGAAAACTATTGCTATTGTGTACTCTGGGATTTTAATACATGTGTATGCCAGGTCTAAGGTGAATGTTAGGCATTCCTTTGCACTCTTTACTTTTCTAGTACGGTTAATATATTATATAATTATTAACTAATTTCATAGACAAAAAAAACCTTATGAATTTGGGTCCTTAGCCAAAAAACAAGGACCCTTATAATTTCCTGGGCTTGTCTGTCTGTAATACACCTAATCTCTAAAAGTAAAGGTGCGTTTACACCTGACACTTCTCTCCGGCAATAAATGTCAAGTGTCTGACAGAAATTGCTTTGAGTGTTTACATCTGAGAGAAATTCCTTGAGATTTATGTCGCAAATATATGTGTGACACTTCTTGCAATGCTTAAATTTGAAATAAATGTACAAAAAATATAATAATCGGTGTTTAGATCTGTTGTTATAGAAGTGTAGACTCTTATAGCTGAGAGTAGAAACATAAATCTCAGACATAAATTTTTCGGTGTTTACACTACTGAGATTTCTGTCTGACATAAATGTCAGGTGTAAACGCACCTTAAGTAGAAGTAAGTAAGGAATATAGATATTCTTTTTCAATAAACAAAAAACCTGTTTTTTTAAGGGATTTTTCATACATCGTATATTTTGTACCTACTGTAACTAATAAGTAATTAGTTTAATAACGGATATGGGTTGGATACTTGAGAATAGTTACAGTCTGTAAGATTAGAGTTGGCACAATCGAAGGCGGGAAACAACAAACGCGGAGGTAGTTTTGGGGTTATAAAAAGGGAAAATCAGTGTTGCCATGTTACATTTTTTTGTGGAACAGGGGTAGAGTAGAGCATTTTTTTCTGAAGTTGCATTTAACATGGGGCACCAATAAAATCGTTTCCCTCAAAATTTTCCCACCTTTTGATTGTGCCAACTCTAATCTTATAGACTGTAGTTACATTTCGACAATAAAATTACATATTAATGTCTTTACTTCATTATAATAAGTGGTTCAAAAGTTGAACATGACACAAAATTTTAAATGGCTGCCATATTTATATGGCTGGGGTGATTTTACTGGATAACGAACTCCTCCTATTTAAAAAATTGCCTACAGAACCTTTAGGTGTGCTAAAAACACATATTTGGCCTATTGATTTATTATATAATCTCGCTTCAATTTATAAGAGTGCTTATTTCTTAATTTGTTTTGACGGACTGCTTATTTTTGGGACTCTGCATCTAATTATGTCTTATTATACATGAGCTGCATTAGAAAATAATTGGCAACTCGAAGGCAAGTTCAGGGTAATGGAGAAAGCTACTAATTGTTATATCAATTGTAAAAATTATTTTATTTGCTCATTAGTAGCCTAAAATAAATTTATATTTTGTTTTCTTTTTAAAGTTTTTATATTTAAGCATACTTTGACTCACATAGTTTAAAACATTTGACACCTCTAAAACAAATTATTATCGTCTTCCTTTTTCTAATGTAATTACAACGCAATAAATTTATGTGTAACTTTATTTGTTAAAATTTTTACTGGTGAAATGGCGGGTTTTTAAAATTGTATTCCTGATCTTATATTATTATAAATATCGTTTGTTTAAATCGGTGACAATATTAAAATATATATATGTAAACCAGGTTATGTTTGCTTAAAGTAAAAAAAGAATATGGTTGTTGGTCAGTCATTTTATTTATTAGAAAATTGTTTTCTAAATGTTTTTTCCTAAAGAGAACAATTTTTTTTTTTTTGTTTTTATATTTAATATATTCATTGTTAAATAAGAACTATTCAAGTTTACACTTTAGATATGAATTGGATAAGTTTGGTTTTAGATTCCGTCGTAATTAGTTCAATTTAATATTATGAGACAAATCACTATTGGGGAACCCATGAGCTAGCTCCTGATAACTCAATTGTTTTACTTCTAAAATAGTTATAATACTGCATCAGTACAATTTTGAAAGATTCCACTTCAAGTATTGTAAAAAAAAAAGTCATGGTATAATCTTTTGGTGTTTTTTAAGAATATGTAGTTGGGTAATTTTGTGTGCATGGGAGCAGCCATGTCCCACCCATTTTGGCAATAATGTGTTCTTGATCCTGAGTACAAAATAAGTTAGAAGACCAAAAATCAAGTTGATGTTAGTTTGTCACTTGAAAGGTGACCTTTTTAATTTGGAATATTAGCCCCCCATCCACGTCGTTCTTTCCCGACAGACTTTCCTTTTTCTTGATTGTGAAGGAAAGCAGCACAGCATGATTGATAATCATGTTCATTACCATCCACACAACCACTTTCCTGCACTCTTTCCTGTGAGACGATCCGCTCATTCCATCCTGCAGGCTTGTCGTGTGACTACAATGCCTTCGTTTGATGCCATAAACACAATGGAAGGAATATCTCTATCCCATCCACATGAAACTTATCAGACAAGAATGGTGAGGATGGCACGACGGGATTATCTTGTAAGATTATAATCCTGCCGTTCTTTCCTCTTGAACCCCGTACACTAACACTCTTTCTTGACAGAATCGGCTTTCCTTACAGAAAAAATAACAGTGGGGTGCTAATATTTGAATAACCAACCTATCAAGTGACAAAAAAAAAAAAAATCAACTTAATTTTTGATCTACTAACTAATTTCGTACTCAGGATCATGAAAATCTCATTGTCCACCTAAAAGGGTGGGACATGGCCGCTCTCCACTGGTTTGCTTTT
This sequence comes from Gerris buenoi, assembly GCA_001010745.2. Lineage (NCBI taxonomy): Eukaryota > Metazoa > Arthropoda > Insecta > Hemiptera > Gerridae > Gerris > Gerris buenoi. Next base: position 307,556 of record KZ651195.1, read on the forward strand.
TTTTCAAATGCCTATTGCCAATCTATTTCCCACAGACGAACTTAGCCGACCACATATTCTTAAAAAGCATTAAAAGATTGTTCACAAAATTCTAGCTCGATGTTTGCCTGACACTTTTTTGCATGTTATCTCCTGGACTAAGATGTTTATTTCAATAATGCAGATGTTATAAAAATATATATAATCTATTTTATTTATCCCTATATATTTAGTGAATTATAGTTTAAACTATATACAGTAGAATCCCGGTATTTCATATCCCGTTATATCATATATCCCGATAAATCGTATATTATTGCCAGTCCCTTGAAAAAATCCCGATAATTGGTATAAAACCAATGTATTTCGGTCCCCTCAGTATAACGTATTTTTTTCCTTTTCGAGGTGAACATAAACGTCTTATAACTCGTATAATTCGGNTGTATTTAGAGTTTAAATTGACATGACATTCTATACCAATCTGTATTTTAATCTTAGCAGTTGTATTTATAAATTCCGTGCGGTTATTTTCCTTTAATAATGGATTTATTCGTTTCGTCCTTCATATAAAAGTGTCAACTTGAAGGGAATTATTTATGCATGTACATTTTGGCACTAATTTACTTGGTTACCCCCCTCACCAAATTAATTTAATCTGTAAATATTCCAATGTCTTAACAGTTAATTAGCCTCAATGATATTATCACCTTTATAAAGTGTGGTGTTTCTTGTGTTTCCTGAAGTTCTTTGGACTAAATATCTCTATGTTTTGATAGTCATAAACAAGCAAAGAATTCCTTAGAAGTGGTAAACAACTAATAGGGTGGGTAACCAACTAAATTTTTGTCATACGGTACCTAATTTTCTATTTTAACAATGAATAGGGGCATTTATATTTTTGTTGTGGTGTAAAAAAACTTTAAATTTATTAGTTTATCTAAACCCACTGCTTCTCTTAAGATTATAAAAACATTTTTATTGGTAAATAATTTTATTGTACATAAAGATTTCTCAGTAATGTATATTATGATAATTATATATTTAATAAATCATGTATATTTAAATTATTATAAAATAAGAAACAAATATTTTTATTTAATTACTCTCTATTTTTTTAAGTTAAAAAAAAAACATGTAAAAATTGAAAATGTATCACTGATTAAAAAAATATAATTATTAGTTAAAAGTGTTTATGATTATTTAAGAACCTTTTTCTTCGGCGAAGAAGATAAATCTATTTTTTTTTTATAAAATATTTGTTTATTTACTCCTTTGCACACAAAATATTTATCCGGCAAGGGAAAACATTTCAACCAGCGCCATATTATCTAATGAGTACAATAGGAACGGCAAAAGGAGAACCAATTACAACATAAAGGCGCTCGGTACTTTTTGTCTTTACTACTGTCTGAAACGTCGCTTTAAGGCTTATTTACACTTATCACTTTGGAGGTTCATCTTGGATGATTCATCTAAAGTGAAAATTATAAATCATAGAGAATAGACTTAAAATAGAGTTGACATTTGGCACGATTTCTTTTCCCTTCATGAAAAGCATGAAAAGTGACATCAGCGCTATCTGTTGTTCGTTGCATCAATTAAAAAAGGGGTGGGGATGAAATGTAGCACATTTAGTTCCTCTATTCCTCTACTAGGTGTCGCTAGTAGTCATCCCCTAAAATTCGCATTTTATAAATACTATGCTTAGTTATTACAAGTGTCACTTTATTTTGTTTTTTATCACATCTTTTTTTTAAACATTTTATTTAGTAACAAAATGTTCATATAAAGTAATTTAAAGTAACAACTTGTAATAAACTAAGCATAGTATTTATGAAATGAGAACATAAAGAACAAACCTAATATACTTTTTTGTCACAACCTTTTTATTTTATTATTTTATTATTGGTGTTAGAGCAGC
>KZ651195.1:311159-322726 GCA_001010745.2 Gerris buenoi
GACATTTTAAAATGACGATAAAAATTAAAATATCACGGCAATCAAAAGTACGTGTCATTTAAACTCTGTAATTTTTAATAAAAAAGCTTTTAACCTGTCGAGTCATTGAGTTAAAAAAAACTGCTATTAGTTACGAAACAGGCAACACTGATTTTTTAAAGAATAATAAGTTGGCTCTACTGTTACTTTCCAGCACGATTTTTACTTTCCGCCTCGATTTTCACAACTGGCTGTAATGGGATCCTTTCCTCCCTATAAACTAGGGAGGAAAGTTAATGTTTCCTCCCTTCTGGAGGAAAATGTTTTTAATTCATAAAAAATCTACCCTACAAGAAAAACAACCCTCCTGTGTATAAACCAGGTAGAGGTCCAACTCAAAAAAAATTCTGGATCACGTACAATCCGAATTAGCCTTTTTTTTAAACTCATAATTGTTATCTGTTAATTTAAAACTTTTTTTTCTTCGTCCCTGATATGAAAATTATAATTTTTATCAAAATTTTAAATGAATCTTTTACTTAGGTTATTTTAACCTCTATTAATGTTTCTACCCTATTAGACATATCAGGAGCCACATTCTGGTTTACCACATCCGGATTTACGTCCTTTGAAGAGACATAATTATGTACATTATCCATAAAAATAAAATAAAATTGTTAAGACTAACCTCTGAGGTGACGGAGTTTCATTTCTTCTTTTATTTTTATTTTTTATGTTCTTAAAGAGCTGAACAGTGGGTCTTATAATATCCCTTGAATCAAATAAGCCTCCTTTTCTGAAATTATTATTAATTTATATGCAGAGCTAACAATTTGCTAATTAAGAGGATATTCTTAGGTAAGAGGTAGCTTGAGGAAGAGTAAAGCCTCGTTCACATGATAAAACAAAATGTCGCGACATTCAATGCTGTGACATTAGTGTTGCCGAGTGTCGTATGAACAGTAGATGCCACGGCACTAAACCCACTCTAAGGGCTGTTTCACACTACACGGTTCTTTGCCGTACGGCGAATTTTTTTTAGTGGAGTATAGAAGGAGACGGGCATTTTCACATTACACGGCGACGGCAAAAAGCCGTACGGCCGCCGTGTAGCAGCCGTCTGCAACCACTAAACTCACGGCGACCGGATAGCCGCCGTGTATCTAGTTGTCTGTTTGATCAAATGTTTTTAAATACCTATTGCTCTTAAATGTTTTTGAATTTTCTTTTTAAATGTTTTACCTAAAATATATATATTTTTTAACATTAATAAAGAATAAAACTATAACTAAAAAAAATTAAATCACTTTACATATAAATTTGATTTTTACTTACCTCAAGTCTATGATTGTGTATAAAATTTTATAGATTTTTCTAAACAACTTGAAAGATGACATATTGGTATGTATGAGTATATAAAAAAATGATTAAATAAAAATACAACTTGATCATCTGATCATATGAGTATTTGTGGCTCCTAGACAGGTTATGAAAAATTCAAATTAATATGTAGTGATTTATTTTTTTTCTCTCTCTCTCTCTCTTTGCGGCGATAATACATCCATAATGCAATAATTTGTTTTCGGTTCATTGCACAGCACTTCACTACACTTTTAAAATCCTTCTGATTGAAAAAAGCCGTGGACAAACCGGATAGTGCCATTCGGATTTTTGCCGTACGGCGAAAACCGTGTAGTGTGAAACAGCCCTAAGACGCTGAGTGTCAAGCAGTGTCACGACATGTCGTGACATTAGTGTCATCATGTGAACAAGGCTTAAGAGACTTCTAATCATTGAAGTTAAGTAGCATCGATGCGTGGTCAGTAGTCTGTCTGACCACAAGGCTCTTGGTTCGATTCCTAAACAGGCCTCCCTCGATGTCCACCCGGATTTGTTTAAATAAATGGGAATCTAATTAAAAGATTTAGCTCCACCAGGTTTCGGCTTGGAAAACCATGTTCGACACTTTCATGGTGATAAACAGCTTGTGGTTTACTGGTGAAATCAGCACTTATTTAGATTGTTACTCGGTTTATAAAAAAAAACATAGGGGAGTAACAATCTATAAAAAAAAGTTCTTATTTAGATTGTTACTCCCCTTATAAAATTATAAGTGTGATATTCCTTAGACCCAAAGTACATTAGACTAAACGTCCCTTTTTTTTTTTTAGGGGGGCCTGGATGACTCAGAGGCTAGCGCGCTGTCCATGTGATAACGCAAGTTAAGCAGCCTCGAGCAGGGTTAGTCGATGGAAGGGTGAACGCTTCAAACCACAGCTCTGGGTTCGATTCCCGGACCGGATCCTCCGCTCAATGTCAACCCAGCATTGTTTAAATAAATGGGAAGCTTCTCGAAAGAGTGGCGCCACCAGGTTTCGGCCTGGAAACCATGATGATGACACTCCTGGTTGTAACACAACCAGGAGGGGAGTCATGGTTAACGACCACATCTTCACACAACTGTGAAGATTTCGGTCCCTAACCCGGATTTGTTCTATGGCCCACCTAAGTGGCCTAAGTCTTCGGGTGTAAAAGCCCCCCGGAAAAAAAAAAAAAAACAAAAAACAAAAAAAAACGTCCCTTTGTCTTATTTAGTCAGTCATTATATTCTAAAAAGACATAGGGGAGTAACAATTTAAACAAATTTCGTGAAATCTATGTCACGTTTGGCTTTCACTACTAGATGCATTTTCAAGGGTGTGGTGCATCATAATGTTTACTTGAAGCAACAACAAGATATAATGGTGACGGGAGTGACGGACGTTCTGTCCGTCACTCCCGTCCCTCAATATGTCTTGCTTGATGATGCACAGAAGCGAAACATCAGACTTCGACCCCTTGGTGAGGCCTACGCACCAAATTAACTCTCATGGTTTGATAAGAAATCAATTTTACGAGTCCAGAGGCAGAACACAATACCAAAGACTACTGACCAATACTACACTCATGTGTGGAGGGTTTAGTATTCTGGCATCACTCCAGTAATGCATTCATACAAGGTTATACGGGTTTATGACTAGAGAGGTTAATTAATGTAACACAATGTTTAAAAGACGCGTTTCGACTCACAAAGAAGAACAAAACCCAAAACCCTGGATTAGCTTACCATACATGGGGAAGCTCTCAGAACAAAATTTAATCTCAAAAATAAATTATGGTAATTTTAAAAAAAAATTAATACCTTGAGTTTTTGCTAATATGAACATGAATGGACTGTGGAGAGCTTAAGTAACTGATGTTATCGAGTTTATATTTGAACAGCCAATCTGTTAAGAGTGAGCTGAAACATAAAATATCAAAAATACATAAAATTAAAGAACAGTAGCATTACGTTTCTCTAAAATTATTCTGGGGAGCCAATGAGAGTTCACAATTTTAAAATTGTAGGCTCTCATTGGCTCCCCACTCCATTTTTTCTTTCTCATACTGTCAACGCACTAACAAACATTTGAATGGCAAAAAGTGATGAACCAAACCATGATCATAAATTAAGATAAAAATCATTGTTGCTCATATTTATCTTTTATGGTAAAGTGATACGGGCAGGAAAGAGGAGGAAATAGGTAACTACTTAACAGCTTCAATGACTATATTTCGCCTCCTGCTATAAGGCATATTCATGTCTACAATAGAACAATATAAAAATAATAATGCAAATAGCATGATGAAAACTTCAATCCTATTGAATTACATAATTAAATTATTTCAAGTGGCACGACTTTGTCCCTGGGACATCCACGGGAGCAGTCACTTTGTCCTTTTGCACATCCCCTGGATGGTAAAATTTTTGATTTTGGACGTCTTATGGCTGACCTGATGTCCGGCCTTCTAACCTCCATGGGACGTCAGATCATATCCCGTGGGATATCCTATAGACAGTTTAGGGACATATTGTGGATGCTTAAAATGTAAATTTGTAAAATAATGAATTGTGATCAATGGCCATATGGATTATTAATTCAATTTCCTAATGAAGTTAATTCTTAGATTTGATTTTACGTACTAAAAGTTTAATATTGTCTCTGTGAGATTTGAACCCGGGACCTCCTGAATGTCAAGCCCTCATAAATGTTAGATCGGTACTTTTTTACTTTAGCACCCAAAAGTTATTTAGACAAAGGAACACATACGGAATAGCATATATTCCTTAGTATAAATNCTATATCTCTTTGTGTTAATAGTTATTTAGACAAAGGAACACATACGGAATAGCATATATTCCTTAGTATAAATTACTATTAAGACAAAGGGATATTTATTCCAATGTACCTTGGGACAAAGGGACAAAGGAATATCACAATTGTGTTTATAATTGTGACCATATCCCTTAGTCTAATTAACTATTAAGATAAATGAATATTAAAGATAAAACTGCCCCAGGAGTCTCAATGTCTTGGGGAGACAAACACACAAACCTTTGAGACTTTTGTAGAGCAGACTAAGACTTATTGCTAAGAACTAAAGTGGGTGCTGAAGTAACAATGCCGTTAAATCTATTACCTGTTACAATAAAAACAATAATCCAGCATATGCATGCGTTCATCTAAGAATCGTTGTTTTACAACAATTTTCAAGAATGCGCCTTTAGTCTGGAATATTGTGTTTTTGGAGTTTCCGACCCAATTTTTAGCAAAAAAAAAAAAAAAAATCTATATTTAATAACATTTAAATATCTTCAATCCATGCAGAATATGAAAAAAAAATCAACATCATTCAGCTGTCCTTACTTTTTTAAGAAAATTGAAAAACAAATAAATTTCCTCTTATTAATTATTTGTATTTAAATTAATTTTTCAGTTATATTACTAATATTTTATTACTTATCTCTGATTTTGACTGACATCAGTCAACTGGATTACAATTTATGTTAAGTAAGGTGGCAGGCACCTGAAGCATTTGGGGGGAGAGGGGGCAAATACTACATTAAATTGAGATTTTGCACATTTTTTTTTATTTGCCCCCTCACCTTCTACTACATACTTTTGGTGGCCCCTCACTTTAAATAAATTGTAATAATGTCAGTCAAAATTATAAATAAGTCATAAAACATTTTTTTATATCACTGAAAAATAAATAGAAATACAAAGAATTAATGAGAAATAAATTAATATAGGCCAAGAGCGTTAGCTCAAAAAAGGCCATTAACGGTAAAAAATTCGGGGAAAGCTGAATTTTGGTTTATGGCTTTATTTTGGTCCCCTAATGAACATACTAAGGCCGGATTAACACGAGTAGAGTAAACAGGAGAGTAGAGTAGCGAGTAGAGTAACTCTACCCGTAGAAACCCGAAAAAACGCTCAGTAGAGTAGAGTGGCGAGTAGAGTAGCTAGTAAAATTGGTAGAGTGCACTCTACTCGCTACCCTACTCTCCTGTTTACTCTACCTGAGTAAACCCGGCTTAAGTTTTCCCCCTCGAGGGAGGTCGGCGTTGGCCGACCTCCTGGAAACAAAGGGACCAAAAATCGGGTTATGGCAAATATCTTCGTTCTCATCAATGATATGACAAAAATAGTTATTATCAAGTTTGTAGGACTTTAAATTGTTAACAAAAAAGGTTCAATGTCATTATACGCTAAAGTCAATAGTTTCAAAGCTATAGCGGTGCAAAATGTGACATGAATTTTAGATGAAAAATACATTGACACTTGATAGTAAATAAAAAGTCTAAAAATCATGACCACTTCGCCCCACTATAGCTTCTAAACTATTGACTTTAGTGAAAAATGACATTAAACCTTTTTTTGTTGACAATTTAAAGCACTAAAAATTTAATAATATCTATTTTTGTCGAATCATCGATGAGAACGATGTTATTGGCCAAAAACCGAATTTTGGTCCCTTTTTTTCAAAATGACGGCCAACGCCAACCACCCTCGAGGGGGAAAACTTAGTATGTTCACCAGGGGACCAAAATAAAGCCATAAACCAAAATTACAAATGCAGTTTTTTTTTTTTTTTTTTTTTTTTTTAATTTTTAAATTTTCTTATAAAAGTAAGTTCAGCAGAATTTTTTTGACTTTAGATTCGTGATCTGTATGGGTTGCGGGTTGAAGATATAAAAGCACAATATATGTATTTATATTTTTTGGCGCAAAATTGGGTCAAAAAACCTCAAAAACACAATTTTCCGGGAAAAAATTGAAATTGAAATACGGATTCAGCACACATTTTAAATCTGGCGTTTATTTAGAATAGTGTAATTTCAGAACTATTTCGGCATTATCAACAAATTATAAATATAGGCAGAAAATGTTTAACATAAGGAAAAAATGAAACATGTTGCTGAAGCTGCATTTTCTCTGACTTGCTCCATTGCCCGGGGTAGAATAGGAAGCAAATAAGGGGAAATGTAAACATTCACTGCCCTTATGCTACCTCACAAGTATTTTGGGCAGTAAAAACCAGCAATGCGAGGAGCAGTGGCAGCGGCTACATGTAAACGCGCCATTATGGTTTAAACTAGATTGTAAATAACTGTACCCACTATACCTGCTATTGACACAGTTTGAGGACACTTTTATCACGTCATCTTCCATCCAGACAGTGTTCAGTCATAGTTTAATCTTAGATTTGTCGCTTTTTGTCAAAAGTTCAATTTCATGCGCAATAACATTGTCCCCTATTTTTTAAGGAAAAGAATACCAGGAGCGAATCCACGCAACGAAATTTCGTCAGAGAAAGTCGAGATGAAACTGCACCAACATAACATCACTTTAAAGTAGGCTATTATCTCCCTAGTAATTCCCGTTTCGTTTATGTTTGTTTCAATAAATAACTTGTATGTCAAAAAATAAAATTAAATCGGATCGAAAAAAAGTGGAAAGGTGACGTGAAAAAGGCGGGTCCCCGGGAGAGCGTTTGGGAACGCGGTCCCGACTCGGAGATGACGTCATTATCTCCAATGTGTCAAATACCACAAGGTTTATCACAAATCCGATGTCGAGTGGTTTGTTCGCGGTCCTAGGTCGGTTGCTCGGAACGGTTCATGAAGAGCGATTTAGTCGGTGCAGAGGGATTTTCCTCCGTTCGTGATTATTCTTAGTCCGTGAGAAAATCTGTTGGTCGGTGTCGGAGCTCAGGGAAACTGCATACGTCCGAGTTATCAGAGTCTATTTAGGGAATAAGAGCGACTGTTTGGCCAACAGAAAGGATATGTCCGACCGAGAAAGCGGAGATGAACAACCTCAGAGACAAAGTAAGTCCCTCTAATGCTTCAGTTTTACTTAAATCCCATCTTGTCCGAACGATTCAAGCCGTTAAAACCCGTTTTATCAGTTCTTCTCGCATGTAATTCGCGAATTTCGCCAAATTTATTATTCCTTCGCAAATTCCAAGATGGCGCTTGAGAGATCTTGCCCTGCATAATTTGTTTATTTAGTTTCTACTTTTGAATTTAGTTTAAAAGATGTTACTGCAGTGTTCTGGCGTTCTATGCGTCAGGAATTATTCTTACAGTATTACAGTGTGGAAACCAAGTCTATTTTGGCTGAAGTGCCTGTTCGGTGCGTCTTGTTTCTTCATCCCATCTTGCCTATTGTTCTCTTTCTTAGTCTTCTCGCAGTGAAAAGTATTTTCCCCTGTTTATTCCCAAGTTTAATGGTATTTAATTACTTTGTTTAATTACCTATTTATTTGGACTGTGTAGCTCAGACCCGAACGGATTCTATAATAAATTCTTACGTCTATGATCAATATTTCACAGCATTCAATTTTCTACTCTTACTTTTTATTTCTTTTTTAACGGTATTAGATTCGTGGAACGCCCAACCTTGTCTTACACGACTTGATACCTATTCTCGCCCGCCGCAGAATTTCCTCCGATAAATATCGTTTGGAATTTAATTCTTTTTTCGTTAAATCAACTTTCACCGAGACGGCCTTCTTTCCTATGGCATTTGAGTTCTCCCGTTATCTGGTTCTTTTGATAACGTTGTCATTGTTTTAACAATTATACCATTTGAAATCACTCGAAGCGATACATAAACGGTTGGACTGTCTAAAGATATTTTATTCTGCAACTATTATTGTCAAGGTTAATTTAAGGTTAGACTGTATTGTTTACCTTTTAACCCATTTCTTGATATTGATCAATCCTTAACATTTTCATGTCTGTTATCAGTCCTTATCACTGTGTTAAGTTTCTCACAAGAATCACTGTCACAGTCCTATTTTTGGTGTTTTTCTGTTTGAAAAGTTATATATTTATTATTATCAAATAGGAAATCATTCTATGTTCATGAGTCCAAATGGATTCCAAATATTGTAATAATCTCCTTATGGTAATGAATCTTACAACTTAAACATAGTTAAAAGTGCTTTAAACTGTTCTACTGAAACTGATATCTTGATTTTATTTTATACATTTTAAACCATGCATTATCAGCTATGTGCATTAAGAAAAAAAAATATTTTTTTGCTTTAAAAAAAAAACAACTTATTCCTACAATATTTACTACGTTTCAACTAAATACAGATTGGGGTACTTTTATAGAAAAGGGCCCCCATTTTTGTTTTTTTATACAAAAGAGTATATATCCCTTAGTCTAACTACCTATTAAGACTAAGGGATGGATATTCAGTCCAATATGCTTTGGGACAAAGGAATATCAAACTTTTATACATAAAAAAGTGTGTATTAAGTTGTAAGAAAGTGTATTAGATTAAAAAGAAAAGGTGGGCCCTTTTCTATTAAAGTGCCCAGATGAGATACAGTTTTTGGATCCAAAGTGTGGTTCTATAGAAACCTAAATTCAATACTGATTGAATATGGTTTAGATTCAAGTATGATTCACTAAATTTTGGGATTTTATCTGGATCGAGTGGCATGGAAACACCTGAACTTAATCCTGACATGTACAGAGTGAGGATATGGGCACTGATAGCAGTTTCAGCGGAAACTGTAGTCAAATGTGTAAATGTTCCCTCGTCTTAATAGTTAATTATAATAAGTGATATTTTTATCTCCTTTACTTACAGATGACGATTGGACTAAATATTCCTTTCTCTTAATAGTTATTTAGACAAGGGAAATCCCTGGAAATGGTAAACAAATATGTGATGGGGAGGGGGGCGGGATTTTAAATTAGATGCACGTGGCAACTTAGTTAAAATCCTTAATCTAATTAAACTAAGTTGCTTACAGCGAGAAATTGAGTTAATATCTACCAAACATATCGGTTAATTAATCTGAAAAAAAGTGACCTTGTTTAAAGTTTGATGACCTTCAAAATATTATGACTTTTTAACTCATGAACAGCTTCTCATAATCAATGGAACTCTTGTATTATACACAGTTAGTATTTCTAAATATGTTTTTTTCCAACAACTTATTTATGTGAACAAATATTTTCTTCTTCAGCAATTAAAACTTGGTACCACAAATAAAAAATATCACACTAAAAAATTTAACGAGAAACTCACACTAAAAAATTAATGTGAAACTCACTCTTAAAATTATCAGAAGTATCACATAAAACAAATAACAAGGGTCAATTATTTAGCCATAATTAAACTAAATTTAATAAATGTGTAACAAATTAACACCCTTTAAGAATTTTTTTCTTTATTAAAATGGTGTATTTTATATCAATAATGTGGAAGTACTTTGGGTATTCTTCTCCATTGTTACCCACCAATATTGATATCCATAAAATGGTGAAAAGTAATAATTGGTAACAAAGCAAATAACTAGGAACTAACTAGGAAAAAAAGGATAGTTTGTCCAATGCACTTTAGGATCAAGAAATATCACACTTTTCATCTTACAGTTTGATAATGTCTGGGTAACAAAGTAAAAGAATGCTGTTCTTTGGTCACTTCGTTAAAAATGTATTATTTTTTTAAAAATTCATATTTAGGGATTCGAGAGATTTTAAATTAGGTATTTATTGGTCTGCTAGGTTGGCCTCCGCTGCGCTAGACAACAGTTTGGAGTAGAGGTGACCAAATTGGTTATGTAATTGATTATTCCTAATTGAATCAAATGTTAATCATCATTCGACTATCAAAATCGATTGGAATCTTGATTAGATTCGATTAAAATCTAATCAGTTAATCTTTAAACAAAAATATACATAGTTTTTTAAAAAAAAATTAATGGGTTTTTTATAATGTATTTTTGATTTAATTAATAATTGATTCAATTTTTAAATTTTTTGGCAGTCTTCATACTACGGAAAGTTTAAATATAAATTTAAATCAAATTATAATCATNAGACTCCAGTGCTGGGACTCAAACCCGGGCCCTCCGCATTTCCGGTGCAGATGCTTTTTTATCCCGTGTAGCTTAGTTGGATAAAAAAGCATCTGCACCGGAAATGCGGAGGGCCCGGGTTTGAGTCCCAGCACTGGAGTCTATTTTTCTCTGTCTGTCTCCCATTATTACTAATGATTATAATTTGATTTAAATTGATTGATGATAAACAAATTAAAAGGGATACAAATGCTTTTTTTTTTTTTTTTTTTTTTTTAAAGTACAACATTAAACAATTTAAAATAGTGATTACTTACAAAGGTTATTTTTTAAGGTTATCTTAAATTAATCATTAATCAATTGGTGACAATTTAAGCTGGATATAAACTATGAAGACCTATTACAGAATATAGGTAAAAGCTTAATTAAATTAATTTAACTACTTTCTTTAATTACATTTTTTAAATTCCTCTATTTAACAAAAATAAGGATGAACAAGTGAATGATTTATTTTGTGTTTATAAGATAAGATAAAAGGGTTGGTATTGGTGAAGCTGTACTCAAAGACTTTTTTCTTTTTTTAAAAAAAAGAGTAATATTATTATAATCGGAAGTTTGGATCCTTGAAGGGTAATAAGAAGAAGAAGACTAGTACTCTTTCATGCTAGGTGGCAACGTTTCGGCTACTCGAGCCATTTTCCAGCCTAAACATAATATTTATTTATTATGTGGTACGTAGTACTAGTAAGTTTTATCAACTTTACTCTTCAACCCATTGACTGTTGTTTTGGCTGTCTTTAGTGACACCTGTATGCCTAAATGTATCTAACCCAGTGTCATATGGTTTTTATGCCATCAAACATGAAAACTGACAATCTTCACAAATAAAAATGATTATAATGCGGTATGTGCAAGGCACATGATTATTTTTTTTTAAAAAGTAGAAGTAATATCCTTACTAAAAAATCTAATGGGAAGAATCGATTTAATAGATTAGATTAATCGGGCAAATACTAATCAAATTTAATAATTTATTCAAGACAAATTATTATTAGAGTAATCGCCTCTATATTGGCCATCCCTAGTTTGGAGTCATATATTTTTACTGGTCTTATATTACTTTGCTTTGTAAGTTTAATCGCACACCTGTTACCCCAATTTTGAACCACTTCCCGTCATTCAATCCTCCCCAAATTTTGCACATATATACAACTAAGGTGAAGAATACAGAAACCAAAATAATAATAATAAAAAACAAAATGGCGTCATATTTCTTTGCTTTTTAAGTTTCATCGCACACCTGTTACCCCAATTTTGAACCACTTCCCGTCATTCAATCTTCTCCAAATTTTGCACATAGAAACAACTAAGGTGAAGAATACAGAAACCAAAATAA
>KZ651195.1:342523-363064 GCA_001010745.2 Gerris buenoi
GTCAATTTAAATACGAATCTAATGATATAAGCCGTTTTCCCGGGAAAAATCTAGTTCCTGAGAAAATAGCTTAAAACGCGGATGGAGAGAGCTTGGGTTCGATTCCCCGACCGGGGGAAGTTATTTTTATGATATTTTTGATGAAATTTTCAATAGTAATTAAATGTACATATATGAGAAAGTTTGTCTGAGTTGTCTCTGACCGATTTTTTTATCTGGAGTTAGGTTTTTGTTGGAATTAAAGGCCTTTTTAAGTCCTTTTTAATTTTTTATTTTGTTTAACAAAGCTTTCGCCGAGGGAACCTGGGCTTCTTCAGTGTTTTGAATAATGTTTTAATTCCTACAAAAACCTAACTCCAGATAAGAAAATCTTTAAGTCCACATAAGAAAACCTTCAATTAGTACTGATATTTAATGGTAGTATTCTAGGGTTAAATGGTGGAGGTGTTTTGAGTGCGCCCATCAAAAAGACCTTCTAGATTATTGGCGCCTTAGAGATAGGTGTGATGGCATCGGTGACGTACCCGTACCGACACATGACGATACCTGGTGAACTAGACTCTGCCGAGTGATTCCCTAGCTCGACTCCGCAAGGTCCTGTTGATGGTGTTTATTATTAGTGCGTGACAGTCTTCAGCCTGAAGAAAACACAGAAAATAGCCTCGTGAGTAATGTTGGAGAGGGGAATGTTATGAATGGAGTGAGTCAGTGAGTCAGCTCGAGGGGGATTCCAGCGAGCGGTGGATAGGTGAGTCACTGCCTCAGTTCCAGTAACTCGGTGATACGTCAGACAGGAGGCTCTGGGTGTGGAGGGGCACACTTCTCCTGGAACCCGATATGACGTCATCTATGTCAGCCGCGCTACCCCGTCCAGTCTTCCCTAATCATTCGCGTCGCAAACATCGGTACTGCCATCGTATCAAGTTATTCCCAGTGTTAACATTCGTGATATTAAAGTGTTGTCTAAATAGAGATATTGCTGTGTTCAGTTTTTTTTTTTTAATTTTTTTTAAAAATTTGCCTAAACTGGCTATCGTTTTACCGTTGAGAAGGGAGGCGGAGACGGCCGCGTTAAGGAAGCCTCATTACACCTGCACTGTTCCGATGCCGCCTCAGCAGCCGCCTCCAATGTCTCCGTTTCACAATCCAGAATGGAATTTCGGCAGGATAACCTATTGGAAACCTCCAGGTACTTTACACTCCAAATAAGAAAAAAAATATATTAAAAATGTTTATTAAAACAATCAAATAAGAGGATTAATATCTCTTGATCTCAATTATTAATTATAAAAATAGCTTTATTATGATTAACTTGATCCATTTGTTTGATTTTTGTCTGATGTAACCTCTCAAATTGTTGCCTCCACTCTCTAACTCTCTTTTCCCTCCCAAATCATATCTTTTCCCTCTTAAATCATATCGTATTCTCCCCTAATCAAAGATCTTACAAGGAAACTATTTTACTTATTACTTTCCTTGTGTATAATATGTTATATTTTTGTCAAAATATTTCTTCTGATTCAGTTGGAATATTTGTTTTGTTTTTCTCGGGATATTGCCTAATGTAACCTCACCGTGTGTTACCTTCCTCTGGCGGTTCTTATTTACTTTCCCCATGAATCACGTGTTGATGATTCAAAGGAAAGTTTTGTCGGGTATAACAGATTAGATATCTTTAAATGTAAAAAATGTCCGTCATTCTTACATTATAGATAAATTTATTTATTTATAATGTTATATGAAAAATGTATAATAGATTAAATTAAAACAAAAAGTTAAATGTTGTTTACTATTATAATTTTCGTAGAATTCGTTTTGGAATATTCTAAGAATTCTGAAATTAAACAGGGACTTTTTATTTCGAGATCAAAAGATTATGTATGTTGTTGACTTTCATATAATTTAAAATGCATAGAATTATGCAGTACCAAAATACATATATATTTATTTAAGTTCAGAAATTCCAATCTCTAATACATAATGGTGTACATAAATATGACTATAGAGAGGTTAATTGAACTGTAACGTATTGTCAGCACACAATTTTATATTAATAATACAGATTAATAATAACGTTAATTATTTATACGTTTCCGTATAATGTACATACGAGTAGAAATTTTACTCTTACCATGCTTGAACACAGAAGTTTATATAACATGTCGAAACGAGTAGGTACATATATTGATTTATTAAAGTAAAATTGTGGTGACAATATTGTTGTTTTACTAATTATAAATATGACAATATTGTTTTGTTACTAATTATGAATATGTATTATTTTGGTACTAATTATGAATATGACAATATTATTTTGGTACATTGTTGTGTTTCTATAATTATGAATATGACAATATTGTTGTGTTACTATAATTATGAATATGACAATATTGTTGTGTTACTATAATTATGAATATGACAATATTGTTGTGTTACTATAATTATGGATATGACAATATTGCTGTGTTACTAATTATTAATATAACAATATTGTGTTGTTATTAATTATGAATATGGCAAATATTGTTGTTACTGATCATGAATATGACAATATTGTTGTTACTATAATTATGAATATGACAATATTGTTGTGTTACTAAACATGAATATGACAATATTGTTATGTTACTAATCATGAATATGACAATATTGTTATGTTACTAATCATGAATATGACAATATTGTTATGTTACTAATCATGAATATGACAATATTGTTGTGTTTCGAATTATCAATATGACAATATTGTTGTGTTTCGAATTATCAATATGACAATAATGTTGTGTTACTAATCATGAATATGACAATATTGTTATGTTACTAATTATGAATATGACAATATTGTTGTGTTACTAAAATATGACAATATTGTCATAATTATGAAGTGTTGCCACAAAATCTCAATCAATACAATCATTTGGTATATATAAAAAAGGTTGAGATGTTTGTTAGAAGAAGTCCTGTACAAAGCTATGGGGCTTTATCAGGAAACCTGGTGAATTTATTGGGAAAGCTAAAAGCACTCTATAGCGAATCTTTGTGCTGTAAAGAGGAATCAGGGAGATTCGAAAGAGTTATCCATTTATGTTCAACAAGAAAGAAAGATAAACAGTACATAAGATGTCAAGGACAGACAAGAGGAAAATAATATAATAATTGTTTTTATTGTGCACCTTGTAGAATTATATCGGAACAATTATCATCTTTATATCTACTATATAACCAGTTATTATTGCTTCGAGTAAATTTATTAAAGAGTGTTTTTATTTTAATTATATTTACAAGTATTTATTTTAGTACGGGATCTAATGAAGAAGGAACATTTTTAATCTTTTCTCTTGAACATACTAGAATATAATATAAACTACTACTGTATAACCGAGAATAACCTATAACAGAGAAAATATAACCTATAATTGGAATGTAAACCTATAACAGAGAAATTATAACCTATATAACTGGAATATAATCCTATAACAGAGAAATGATAACCTATATAACTGGAATATAAACCTATAACAGATAATATAACCTATAACAGAGAATATAACCTATAACAGAGAATATAACCTAAGACAGNGGCAGATGGTCACAATAAGCAGAAGAAAATGTACAGGAAAGTATGAAGGGGACCATGAAAAAGTGGTCACATTGACCAGGTGGTCAATATACACGGGTGGTCACTTTAGCAGGTTTTACTGTATTATTATTTATTGTTTTTTATGATGAGTCAATATTGGATATCTGTAGATCTCTGTCTAGACTTCTGTTGTCCACACAATTGTTTTGACAGATGTCTTTGAACTATCTATTCTATTTAAAGATTTACAACTTGTTGTTGTCTACCAAGTTGATTTGAAGGGACAAAGACGGTTTATTTATAGAGAAGTTTGAGCTTCCTTTACCTGCGTAATAAAATTATCTTATCAGCTGATAGATAATACGTATTCTTGTATTCAGTGAGCATAAATTGCGTTATCATTACTTATGTGTACCTTAACAATAAGAACTCTTTGTTTTTTACGACAACTCGTGGCTTTTAATTAGAAGTATTCAGTATTCATAGTTTTAGGTTTCTGTACGAAGTACAAAAACAAACCTTACAGTCTGTGCCAAACGAGAGTTAGTGCGTTGACAGCGCGGGAAAAACTAGCAAATGGGGTGGGAAGCCAATGAGAACTCAAGATTTGCCCTCTGAATAACCATATAAGAAGGTAAATATAGTGGCTTTATTTTATCCCTCAGACTCAGAGGTTGGCCAATCTGTGTGTCACTTGATTTCCCGCACTGTCAACGCAACCTATAACAGAGAATATAACCTATAACAGAGAATATAACCTATAACAGAGAATATAACCTATAACAGAGAATATAACCTATAACAGAGAATATAACCTAAGACAATAACAAAACATAATGATCTTTGACTGTATAGGTAAAATAATATATATTTGTGCTTCTTTAAGTTATCATGAATGGAATTTACGAATAATTTAGTTGAATGACTCTAATTAATAACAAGCTCATTAGCTGATAATGTCAACAGATGTTTGACTTATTACTGAAAATTCTATTTAGATGAAATATTACCTGATGAATTATTTATTTTGGTGTTATTTATTTATTTATTAATAAACAGTTATCTAAGTAAATCTTTTTTTCCCCGAACTTACCGAGGGTAACGGATCGTTACCCTCTTCGGTCGTTTTGAGAACCATTTTCTCCCTCTTTAAAAATTCCCAGACAAAAATCCGTTTCAGACATCAGAGAACATTTTTGGTTCTTTGCCTGCCAACAAACCAATATTAAAAATTCAGCCAACCAATATCTTAAAAACTATTTCCGATTTAAATGAATTTTGGATGGTAATTCAAAATTAGCCCATTATTGGTCCAGAATGCGTTTCAACCTTTGCGCCCAATTGTTCCTCTAGCAAATTTGCAAAAACATTAATTTATTTATACCTATATCTTCAAAAGTACTTATCTGATTTGATGAAATTTTAATCTGTTTGTCGATTGTAGCCCGCAGAATCAGATAAAATGTCAACGCCTGTGCTCTTTAAATTTTGCTACATAGATATACTATATACTTTTAATCATGTAAAAAATCTAAACTTTGTCCATATATGAATCTATGAAGTTATGTGTCACACTAATTGGCAGACTATTATAAGAATGTGTATGTATAATGTATAGTTTGCTGATACCAGAACAACATTTTACCTGGATAGGACAAGCTATGTAAAATGGCAACACTGTTTTATCTTGGAAGAATGTAATGGGAATCGGAAGTGAACGGATGCTTGGGCAAGAGAACCACATACTTGACCGGATTTTTTTCCCCGTACTTCTCCGCTTTCTTTTGGATTCCTTTATCTTCAATTTCCTCTTCCCTTACATGGAAAATATTTGTAACGAACAATTTTAAAAGCAAATCGAGTCACGGAAAGAAATTTAAGTCGCATTGTTTAATTAATATACAGTAAAACCTGGATAAAGTGACCACCGAAGGGACCGACCAAAAGTGGTCACCTTAGGCAGATGGTCACAATAAGCAGAAGAAAATGTACAGGAAAGTATGAAGGGGACCATGAAAAAGTGGTCACATTGACCAGGTGGTCAATATACACGGGTGGTCACTTTAGCAGGTTTTACTGTATTATTATTTATTGTTTTTTATGATGAGTCAATATTGGATATCTGTAGATCTCTGTCNGTGTGTGTGTGTTGTAGCTTTCCTTGATTAACTTTTGTCTTTCCAAAGTAATATAGTGCACGCAGAATAATGGAGCTAATCGCAGCAAAAATTGTCTTAGAACATAAGTACATATTTCTTTTCTTTTTCGACAATTCAATTTATATATTCACACACACAATAATATATTTGTAAGGGACTCAATAAGCACTTGACAAGTAGTAGGAAATATGTGCAAGATAACTGCAAATCTGTTTTGATTGGTAAAACACTTAACCAATTATTATAGAACACTTTCATATGATTCATTGAGGTACGGTTCAATGCATTAATCATTTGATTGAAATAATTCCGTTCTAAATGAATACATCATTGTTTTAAATCTATATTTAAAACATGATTGATGATTATAAATAAATATTATCTATATAATTATAGCAATAATTGCTTGTACATTGTTATCAGTTGATGCTAGAATTAAATATATGAGGTATTAAATATTTTAACTATAATATTGATACTACTAATAAATATCTACTTAGCCTTATTGGTTCTTTAATTGTATTTGAGATTATTTTTAATCATTGTATGGTAGACAATATACTGATTTTAAAATGATTATGTTTTATTCCAGCAAAATGATTTTTTTAAACTAACTAAAAAAGTGCGGTTTCTCTTCGCTCAGTTTAACATTATATCAGTTTAACTATTATTTATAAACGAGATCAATTATCCAATATTAATGTAGTTAATACCTTTTATTTTTTATGAATCGATTTGAATGCAAATCGGTTAATATCAATAATTGTAGATAATAATGTAGATGACGGCCTTGCTTTTAAACGACGCGGCGTCTATTTGCCGGTAGATTGTGTTCATTTTATACGGAATAATATTCGTAACGTCTTACCGTTTCAACAGTGTATGAAAAAGGAACGTCAGGTCTTCTCAATGACACCATAGACATTATTATCTTAAGAGGATTTTTTGCATCTAAATATCAATAAATGTAACAAATACTAGATAACAGGAATCCCAGCCGCTGACTCCTAGCATGAACCCTATGGGTGAAGGCTAGTTACTTATTACTTGACCGTGGGGTAATAGGGCCCGTGCAACTTGCCCGTGGGGTAATAGGGCCCGTTTAACTTGCCCGGGGGGTCTATAAGGCCCTTGTAACTTGCCCCACGGGCAAATTGCGCCACTGAGTTAGTTGTATTTCTAATAGATGAGGTCAGCTTTTACATGTAGTTCTAGTTTATAGCAGCCCCTACACGATCAAGCCGCTTGATTAAAACAGTGCGTCAAGCAATGGTGTCAAGCATGATTGATAGTCTAGGAACCTGTTTGATGATTGAGTCAAGCCTTGACGGAGATTGATGGAAAGTTTGAATGAGTCAAGTGGCTTGACGGAATGCTTGATAGTCTAGAGCAATTTTGATCAAGTATTCCTTCACCTGCTCGACACCCCAAGTCCTGATTCGAAACCATGGTATCTACACAATACTGATTCACTACAGTCCAGGAGGAGCAGTTCACTAGTCGAAACCATGGTATCTACACAATACTGATTCACAACAGTCCAGGAGGAGCAGTTCACTAGTCGAAACCATGGTATCTACACAATACTGATTCACAACAGTCCAGGAGGAGCAGTTCACTAGTCGAAACCATGGTATCTACACAATACTGATTCACAACAGTCCAGGAGGAGCAGTTCACTAGTCGAAACCATGGTATCTACACAATACTGATTCACTATAGTCCAGGAGGAGCAGTCCACTAGTCGAAACCATGGTATCTACACAATACTGATTCACTACAGTCCAGGAGGAGCAGTCCACTAGTCGAAACCATGGTATCTACACAATACTGATTCACTACAGTCCAGGAGGAGCAGTTCACTAGTTTAAACCATGGTATCTACACAATACTGATTCACTACAGTCCAGGAGGAGCAGTCCACTAGTCGAAAACTCCGCTACAAATGAGTGTTGATGAAAAGATTGATGGGAAACTTGATGCGCCCCAAGGCTGCTTGAAGGTCGTGTCAATCAGCTTGACGCGATGTTTTGATCAACCGGCTTGATCGTGTAGGGGCTGCTATTCTTGCTTTACATTCAAATTTTATATTTTGTTCTTTGTGTGGGCTTTTATTTATTTATTTTGCTTCCGAGCTCACCGAAGGTAACGGAAGCATTGTGTTCACTTTTGAGAACGAAAAACTTTCATGTCTCTGATTTTAAAAATTCCAAGACAGAAATCCGTTTCAGACATCAGGGAACATTTTTGGTCTCGTGTCTTTCTGTCTGTCGGTCTGTGTGTCCGCGAATTATGAAACGTCCGACGATAACTTGAGTAATTCTTGACCGATTTTAATGAAATTTGGTAGACATGTTCATTTAACCAATGCTCAGGAAAAGTTCGTTGGACAACGTTATCCGTCCAAGCGTTCACTCATAACGCTCACGTAAACGTGAACTTTAAATTTAAAATTGGAATTTTAGGCCGAAAAAAATCAGACGTCATCTATTCAATGAGACGAACATTTTTTTTTAATATACAATTTTTTAGTAAAACCAACAGCGACACCCCTATGAAATGTTAAAGATCACTAAAACTATTTAATAGTTTATAGACAATGAATAATATAACAATAAAGTAATATAACAATAATGTTAATATAACAATAAAGGACATGATAGGACGCGAGGAAGCTATGTGCCACACTAATTGGCCGTCTATTTTTTTTACTCTCTCATATTGCAAGTATAAAATTAAGATGGCGAAAAGTTCCCTAATAATTATATGCCATCTGCAATCAATTTGTTTTAATATAGGTGTAATTGAATGGTATAGGATATCTCAAAGGGACGTAGCAGGTTGATTATAGCGAGATGTGGTGTAAGTGTAAAGTGAGTAGAGAGGTGTGAGGTAGGAGTCTGGAGGTGTTAGTACTGGAGGCAGCATTGGGGGCGGCACCCTCCACTGTATCACGAAACTTTCCAGCAGGAGAGATATCAGCTGGAGAAGCGTGACGTCACGCCGCACTAGTGACGTCACGCGGCCCCCTGCTCTCTCTCGGCATAAACTAACCTCTGATTCATCCAACATTACCTAAACCGGTCTCTGGATCTGTTTCATTACTAATAAACCTGCATCAACTTTGTAATCAAGTCCACTCAAACTTAAAT
Source organism: Gerris buenoi (assembly GCA_001010745.2). Classification (NCBI taxonomy): domain Eukaryota; kingdom Metazoa; phylum Arthropoda; class Insecta; order Hemiptera; family Gerridae; genus Gerris; species Gerris buenoi. Next base: position 351,415 of record KZ651195.1, read on the forward strand.
TAGTCTATTAATTAATTTACTGATTCGCAATTTTATTTATAAGTACACTAAACTTCCATTAGAAAATTCATTAAAAACTTTGCATTTCTCTTTATGTACACTCCAAACTAATTACATTATATTCGTATCTCTGACTCATGCCCATATGTATGACGTGCAGAACAATTAACTAACACTTCTTTTGTAACGCTTCCCCAAGTGATCATTACATAGGGGCTGTTTACTATGGGTAAATATCATAAGTAGTCATCTTAAGTACATATAGCTTTCTTGATCTTACTATTAGACATTTTTATTGGATTAGTCATTTTTTGTAAGCCGTCCATTAAGTCAACTGCAAACACTGTTTTTTTTTATTTATTTTATTGTTTCCTCTTACTGTACGTTCTCACCAGCTTCTGTTAAATATTTAAGTGGAGATTGGAGATTAGAAATGGAATGTGGAAACTTGTTTAACTTGCAAAATACTAATCCTGTGGTTTTTTTTTTTTTTTTTTTTTTTTTTTTTGGGGTTTTNTCCTGTGGTTTTTTTTTTTTTTGTTTTTTTTACGATTCCATGGACAAAAATCCGTTTCAGACATCGGAGAACATTTTTAGTTCCGTGTCTGTCTGCTGGTCTTTTTTTTGCGAACCATTTCTTAAAAACTATACTCCTCCGATTTTAATGAAATTTGGATGTTAGGTCATAATTAGCCCATAGTTAGCCCATAGTTGGTCCCATATAAATTTAAAACTTTTAAAATGTCGTCGATAATGAAGATGTATCAGTATTGATTCTATTTGCATGTATTCCTTGATTAAATCAATTTATGGGATTTGGGTAAATTTTATTTTTGGTTAACAGTTAATCTTGTCGGTACATTATATCGGTACATTGTCGGTACATTAAGTATATATAATTTAAAAAAAATATATACTTATATATATTATACATTTTGGGTCTCCTAAAACAAAAATAAAATGATGAAAATAATTCTATGAAAATAATTCAATGAAATGATCACTAAAATTTAATCTTAGGAATTTATTTATTTTTTTATTTTCTTTATAACGTAAGAGGAATGTTATTGTGGATCAGAAATAAAGGCTTATTATTATTTTAATTTTATTTCTTCTATTCTTTCATATAACCTTAAATTTTGTTAATAAACTTTTTAAATTCTTTTGGAGGATAAATTAGGCCTTTATAACTATGATTTCTATGAAATAAATTGGGGAATAATAAAAGCAATAGTAATACTAATCTAGAAACGTTACTGAGAGTAGGTGAGGCATGTTCCTTATTTAGATCTTATCTATTGATATCTATAGCTGTTATCTTCGTTTTAAAATGACTTATCACTTGTGTTGATGTTCAAATCTTAAATATTTTTTAGGTTTCAAATTATTATTTTCTATTTGTTATTTGGTCTTTGTTTAGAAGATATTTAAAGACAATATAATTTTAGTTTACATTAAAAAAAGAAATACATTCATGTTTATCCAATCAATAATAAAGACGACGTATATGTATTTCGAGAACATATTTCATAATCCTATTTAAGCGTCGAGAATTTCGGGATTTCAACTGAAGAACGCTTTTAGCAGGTGTAGCTGAACACGGCGAAGACAGTAGGCTAAACACGCAATGCAGTCTTTTATGGACCTCTTCCTAGTTTCGACAAAGACCCGGTACCTTTTCGTCCAGGGATTCCCCGAAATAATAATAATAGGAATAAGAATTTCAAATAATATGTTTACCTGGAGCGAACACCATGACGTAATGTTTCAATTAAAACCAAGTTATGTTACGCGGTCAGTTTACACGGGTTCGGCTTTGTTTTTAGAATTTTGACATTTATACCAATGAACCTTTTATAGAAATATGAACATCAATAAAACCTAATTACACAGGAAAAAGAAAAAGAACAAACTTTGCCCACTGATTAATGGTTAAATTTTAAATAATTTATGTTTATTTGTTTATTTTAATCCGAATTATTGCTATTAATTGAATTTTATATATTATAGATCAAAATAGGTATAATTTATGGTGTATGACAGAATCGCGGAATAAGGTTTGCGGTTAAGGAAATAAAGAAAATACTAATAATAAGTTGAATTCATTAACCAATGCGTAGATTACGTACGGGTAAATTTTCCTTGTAACTATATCAATTTTATTAACCCAGCAACGAATGTGTTAAATTCTAATTGATTTTCCTTTTAGCTATCAATTTTATTAATCCATTTTATTTCAGCCGTGAGTGTAATATTAAATATTTTTTATCTACGATTGATACGAGATATAAACATTTTATCTCAGTTTAGATGCATAGAAAGTGATTCTTTTCGTATTTGTATTCATTGCGCATTGCGCATGCGCGTTCATAATTCTTCTATTTTCCGGTCTAGTGTGGTAAAAAAGAAGAATTCTTCACCTTAACGCACAATAAGCGAATTTGTTTACATTTAACAAAACTAATTTGCTGTTTGTTTACTTAAAGTAACTGTTTATATGAGGTTTTTAGTGAAAAACAATGAGTGATTTAAGTCGAAAATGAGGAGAATAAAATACTCCTCCCGAAATAATTAATTCGGCACAGAATACAACTGATGAATTAATGTCATCTTTATCAAAAGAGAAATTATACAGTTAAAGGAATGGATTTTTGTTCTACAATAAGTTCTCAAAAAAGCAATATATTTCGGATGTTACTCCATCATCAGGGACAAAAACTAAAGCCCATTCCTTCAATCTTTTTATAGAGATTTCTACAAAAATAACATTAGAACTTTCAGTATACTATTGGAAAGAGAAATACGAAGTTACATATAGGAAGTTTATTTATTTATTTTTTTTTTTTGTATCCTGTTATTAAAATCCAAAAGTCGTAGATAAAGTACGGTACGCAACTCGTGCGAAAACTGCACTTTGCTTTGCTCGTGTGGTTTTATTACCCTCGCTGTCGCTCGGGTGCATTACAATAAAAATAAATGTTTGTTTTTGATTTGCTGCTCTTTAAATAGATATACCAAATAACTTATCTAAATAGATATTTAATTTAAATCAATTTACTTAATTTTAATTATTTTTCTAAGTTTAAAATTATTCTATGGTTGCCGTGGGTTTAACGGCTCGTATAGACTTTAAATTAATTTTAAAATGGGATTTTTTTTTTTTTTTTTTTTTTTTAAACCTCGTTTTTGCTGTTTTATAATTGTACTTTGTTTGAAAATCATTTCATATGTGTAATGTCTTTTATCTGCGCGAATATTTCCTTAGAGAAATTCTCATGTTACTGCGGCGATAATTTATTTTAAGCGTTGCTTGTGTGAATAAAAGGTTGTTTTTTTTTTTTAGATGTATTTTCATTTTTTTTATTCCAATTAATCCCTTTTTTTATGTGGAAACATGATTTGACTTTGTGATTTGAATATGAATGGGCTTGTTTTCCTCGAATTCAAATCATCGCACCATATTTGGAGATAATTTTCTATTTATTTTTAACAATGACGTCATTTGTGCATATAAAACTGTGATGTTCGCAGCTAATTAAGATGATAATGAGTCATTTACAACCTTTTTTTTATTTTTATTAATAACATAATCTTCGAGCTAATTAATAAAAAGACCTTGTTATTTAGAATAATTATTTAGAAATTAATTAATTAATTAATGATCAGAGTCTTGTTATCGTCGTTTAAATANTTTTTTTTTTTTGACATCTTACTTAAATGCGCGAATTTTTTTTTTTTTTTTTTTTTTTTTTTTTTTTTTTAAACCTCGTTTTTGCTGTTTTATAATTGTACTTTGTTTGAAAATCATTTCATATGTGTAATGTCTTTTATCTGCGCGAATATTTCCTTAGAGAAATTCTCATGTTACTGCGGCGATAATTTATTTTAAGCGTTGCTTGTGTGAATAAAAGGTTGTTTTTTTTTTTTAGATGTATTTTCATTTTTTTTATTCCAATTAATCCCTTTTTTTATGTGGAAACATGATTTGACTTTGTGATTTGAATATGAATGGGCTTGTTTTCCTCGAATTCAAATCATCGCACCATATTTGGAGATAATTTTCTATTTATTTTTAACAATGACGTCATTTGTGCATATAAAACTGTGATGTTCGCAGCTAATTAAGATGATAATGAGTCATTTACAACCTTTTTTTTATTTTTATTAATAACATAATCTTCGAGCTAATTAATAAAAAGACCTTGTTATTTAGAATAATTATTTAGAAATTAATTAATTAATTAATGATCAGAGTCTTGTTATCGTCGTTTAAATAATAATTTAAAAGATTTTGCTGCGTTTAAGCAATGCTCACAAGTTCTGACTTTATGTCATAGTTTTCTTTGTATCAATCACATACTTATTACTTAATTTTTTTTTTCACTTTACTAAATATTTCTAGAGTTATAAGTTATAACTTACAAAGAGGGACACACTCAGCTATGCCTCCTTTTATCCCAATTTGATATATATTTACACACTCTTTTCCTTAAAAGCTAGGGGTAGTTCACTGTCTACATGAATTTACAATATTTATGATGCATATCGTTGAATAGCTCTTTAAGAGCACAGTAATTATTGTTATGTACAGTTTTGTTATATTTACATTTAGGAGGGGGGTTAGGAATTTATTTATTTTTTTATTTTCTTTATAACGTAAGAGGAATGTTATTGTGGATCAGAAATAAAGGCTTATTATTATTTTAATTTTATTTCTTCTATTCTTTCATATAACCTTAAATTTTGTTAATAAACTTTTTAAATTCTTTTGGAGGATAAATTAGGCCTTTATAACTATGATTTCTATGAAATAAATTGGGGAATAATAAAAGCAATAGTAATACTAATCTAGAAACGTTACTGAGAGTAGGTGAGGCATGTTCCTTATTTAGATCTTATCTATTGATATCTATAGCTGTTATCTTCGTTTTAAAATGACTTATCACTTGTGTTGATGTTCAAATCTTAAATATTTTTTAGGTTTCAAATTATTATTTTCTATTTGTTATTTGGTCTTTGTTTAGAAGATATTTAAAGACAATATAATTTTAGTTTACATTAAAAAAAGAAATACATTCATGTTTATCCAATCAATAATAAAGACGACGTATATGTATTTCGAGAACATATTTCATAATCCTATTTAAGCGTCGAGAATTTCGGGATTTCAACTGAAGAACGCTTTTAGCAGGTGTAGCTGAACACGGCGAAGACAGTAGGCTAAACACGCAATGCAGTCTTTTATGGACCTCTTCCTAGTTTCGACAAAGACCCGGTACCTTTTCGTCCAGGGATTCCCCGAAATAATAATAATAGGAATAAGAATTTCAAATAATATGTTTACCTGGAGCGAACACCATGACGTAATGTTTCAATTAAAACCAAGTTATGTTACGCGGTCAGTTTACACGGGTTCGGCTTTGTTTTTAGAATTTTGACATTTATACCAATGAACCTTTTATAGAAATATGAACATCAATAAAACCTAATTACACAGGAAAAAGAAAAAGAACAAACTTTGCCCACTGATTAATGGTTAAATTTTAAATAATTTATGTTTATTTGTTTATTTTAATCCGAATTATTGCTATTAATTGAATTTTATATATTATAGATCAAAATAGGTATAATTTATGGTGTATGACAGAATCGCGGAATAAGGTTTGCGGTTAAGGAAATAAAGAAAATACTAATAATAAGTTGAATTCATTAACCAATGCGTAGATTACGTACGGGTAAATTTTCCTTGTAACTATATCAATTTTATTAACCCAGCAACGAATGTGTTAAATTCTAATTGATTTTCCTTTTAGCTATCAATTTTATTAATCCATTTTATTTCAGCCGTGAGTGTAATATTAAATATTTTTTATCTACGATTNATTTTGCATTGCTCGTGTGGTTTTTACTACCCTCGCTATCGCTCGGGTGCAAACTCCACACTCGCATGCAAAATGCTACTTTCCACACTCGACGCGTAATGTAATATTACATATTATTATCATACGAGTAGATAACTTTAATAGATGGCTGTTTAATTAAAAATACACCAATAAATTAGATATATTAAGAGCAATGAGCGTCTAATTTGAATTTTATATAGTTATAGCCCAAAATAACAATTTTGCTTGGAGTCATTTACTGAGACAAAGTACAAACTATCGATTGACAGATATTATTAGATAAAAATTAAATTTAATTAATTTTTTATCCGTTAATGAATGAGAAACTGATTAAAACGCTTAAAGTAGAATTCAGATATTTATGTATTGAAATTAATATACGTTATAATCTTATCACTGGCATTATCAGAACACATCCTGCAATGCTAAGGCCTTGATAATATTCCCATACTTTAATTATTTATAATGCAAAAGTAACTATATTAATTTCTCTGGTTTATAATTTAATTAAAGTATTGTAAGCAATACAAATACAATATTAATTAAATTACAATGTTTTATCTAATAATAAAGGAAAAGAATGCTATTTCTATGTATCAACTTTGAAAATAGAAACAATTCCATTAAGTAAGTTCCCATATATTTTTTTTTGTTTGTGAATAAAATACAATGTAATTAATTATTTAATTAATTTGTTTGTATATAATAATAATTTGTCGGTTAATACATTTTAAATATTAGTGTAACGAATAAAATAATCGTAAGTACATATTATCTGGCAAGATGATAAATAATGAATTTTCCTCTTTTAATACTTGATATTATTTCACTTAGCCGTACTTTACGTAATTTTTACAATTTTACAATGAAATAGTTTTTTTGGGGGGGTTTTAGTCCCGATCAACTGCCAGGGTTATTACAGAATATTCTCAATGAAACAGTTAAATTGCACTTTGTCCACGAGATAATTTGCGACATGGATCGGTTGGAATTTGAAATTGCATCGAAGGGATAACGCAAGTGCATACAAGGTCGTTTCATCTGGTGCAGCTGCAACTTTGTCCACTTGCTTTGTTGCATCAACACCATTTCTGTTTTTTTAAGCGGCGAATGTCGTTTACGTATCAGTGCGCATTCTTACCTATTAATATTACACTGCACACATTCTGCACAATTGTGTTTTTACACTGGCATAATTGCATTGAATAAACGGAAATAATGTAAGAATAAACAAGTTAGGCGCGCTTCATGTAAGTACATGAAACGATTATCGCCGGTTTCTGTACGATTAAAGCCGGGTTTACTCGGGTAGAGTAAACAGGAGAGTAGAGTAGCGAGTAGAGTATCTCTATCCGTAGAAATCCGAAAAAACGCTCAGTAGAGTAGAGAGGCGAGTAGAGTAGCTAGTAAAATTGGTAGAGTGGGAAGTAGAGTGTACTCTACTCGCTACTCTACTCTTCTGTTTACTCTACCCGTGTAAAACCGGCTTAAGTTAAAATTAATTAAGTGTAAAATTTTAATAGTTCGATATTATTTTTCTACACTTCAAGACCTTTAAATTTATTTATAACATGCCATGGTAACTAACAACTTTTTTTTAATCGCCCACCATATTGAAAATGTTAAGTGTAAAAACACCAAAAAGGGTGCAATTGTCAAAAATGCTGAGATGCACCTGTGTGCCGGATTTCGTGTTCCTAGCTACGGTAGTTTATGAATTCAAACATGCCAACGGACAGACAGACGAACAGGCAGAGCCCTTGTATAAGGTCTCTTTTGTTACTCCGTACAGAAACCTAAAATGATAAAGTTTATTCATAGGAGAATTGATAATGGAATAAATTAGTAATCTATTTAGATGGTGGTACCGATTAAGTTTTCTTCTCGCGTTATCATTCCTTTGAAGTTAATAGATTAATATTCATAGTATGTACAACTCTATAAGTAATTAATCAATAATAATTAATTTGTAACATTAAAATCTATACGAACTACAGTTTGGATGCTGTTTTATATGGCATTCAATTGGTGTCCGCTTATATTGGACACATTAACACTTGTCACTTGTCTGTTATTATATTATTATCTTTATATCTACCTCCTATGTTTAGACATGTTCTTTTAATACGGTTTACTTCGCCCTTAGATTCTTTATGTCGTAGACATAACTATGATTTACACCTAAATGAGTAAAGTGACGATGTTTTTTTTTTTTTTTTTTTTTGACATCTTACTTAAATGCGCGAATTGTTATTTTTGTAGTTGTTATTGTTATTAGTTTAGATTTATGATTGTTAGTTGAGAAGAAGTGTAATAAAAATGTATGTGATAACAAGTTACCAAATAATATTTATATGACCAAATATCAATGTATCAATGTATGAAATGAACAATGTTTTAAAATTTAGGACTATTTCAAATGTTTCATTAGGTAAGAGAGTTTATTTTTTTAGTTTTTTAAAATCCATGTTCATTATTGTTAATATATATTGGTTAAAACCAAAGGTTATCAATCAATATTTCTGTTGTAGGCTTGAAAATGACCCAACTGAGGGTTGAAATATAGCCAAGGATAGTTTGAAGAAAGTTGTGTTTTAATTTATCCCTAAGGCCTTGTTCGCACTTGGCAAGTAATTTAGTCGAGTGGCGAGTAATTTAGTAACCGATCTAGTAAACTCATTATAAATCCTTCGTAGTTGGCGACTAATTTAGTCGAGTGGCGAGTAGATTAGTAACTGACCTAGTAGCAACTCGCCAAAAATCTTTCGCTCTTGCACTTTAATAAGCTGTCTAGTACGTTAGTAGCTAGTGTATTTGCAACATGGACAGGCAGCGCAAAAAATTAAATAAGCTAATAATGCTTATTGCAATGTCAATTTTAGAAGAAGTTAAAAGATTAAATTCATATGTAAAAAGCAAAAAAAAAAAAGTATGGATGCGAAAATGGATTCAGAGAAGGGATGAATTAGGAGGTACTTTTCTCTTCTCAAAGAATTGGCATTAGAAGACCCTAAAGAATACTTCGGAACTTTGAGAATGACTGAAAATTGTTTTAATTTTCTGTAAATGAAAGTGCAGTCACAACTAAACAAATAATTATACTAAATAATAATTATTTTATATCAAATTAAATTATTACATTTCCAGTGTAGAGGTCCGTGGTTCAAATCCCGGCGCTAAAGTCTATTTTTCTCTGTCTGTCTCCCAGTGTTAATAATAATTATAATTTGATTTAAATTTAAACTTTTCATAGTATGAATACTACCAAAAACTTAAAAATTGAATTTATAATTATTATAATATTAAAAAAAAAAAAAAAAAAACAGTTAACTCTTACCTGATGTTTTTGATTTTATATCTCCTTCTCACCAAATCCAGGTATATCCATATCTTTTTCAATATTAACATAAGCAGATTGCTTGATTTGTTTATTTTTATAAAGTGGAGATTTAAAGTTCCACAGACACTCGTGTTGCAAGTAGTTCGCAACAAACTACAACGTTGTATCTTCATTCCATCGTGACATATTTATTTGTTGTACTGCAGATATCAACTTGAATGAAATAAACTAATTTTAAAACTTCGAACTTCCTTAGTGGATAGTATGTGGGGTGGGTAGAGGCTCTACTCGCCCGAAAAAATAGAGTAAAATGAATCGAGGATTTAGTCAAGTAGTTTAGTAAGTGACTAAATTACTTTACTAAAATGTTGCCGTTCGGATACGTTTATTTACTAATCTACTCGCCACTCGACTAAATTACTCGCCAACTGCTAATGATTTTTGGTGAGTTGCTACTAGCTCGGTTACTAAATTACTCGCCACTCGTCTGAATTACTCGCCACTCGACTAAATTACTCGCCACTCGACTAAATTACTTGCCAAGTGCGAACAAGGCTTAAGTGACCCACCTATAAACCATAATAGAAAATAATATGTTTTGAAATATAATATTTCAAAAACAATAAGTGAATATTAATTTAACCAACTTTTAACTCACATTTTTGCAGAAACATTATACCTTATCGCAGTGTAATTCACAATGGTTCTGTTTTCGCGGGTAAAGCCAAGGTCAAAACGTCCCGAAGAAATGCGATCTAAGATAGACATAACTATGATTTACACCTAAATGAGTAATTGACGATGTCTTTTTTTGACATCTTACTTAAATGCGCGACCTCTTTTAAGGTGTAGACTCTACACCTTAGAGGTTTACATGTGTGTTTGACATTTATTTTATTTTAATAAGGGATTTATTTTGAAGTCGTTTTACTGGAAAAAAATTGTTAAAAGATAAGTATTAATAAAGTGTAGACATTAATTATTATAAATCAATTTTATGTAAACTAAGTTAGATTAAAAAAAATATAAGTGAGCACTTAAGGATTATTGGTTAGGAGAAAAGGGGCAACAAAAAAAAGCACTAGGAAACAGCTGGTTTTATTATGTCAAAAGCTATTGAGGGGGCGAGACTGTATACATACCATTACGATAAAAATGTAATTCTTATTTTTGTCATTGTTGCACGAAGGAACAGTAAAACAAAAGTTGTCTATTCGGAATTATTAATGTTAAAGGAAAAAAGCCTTGCGGAAAACGAAAAAAGAAATGGGGAAAAAATATCAGCTGATTTCATAGTGAAATTTATCGGGGCGAGGGTGGTTCTATTGGTAACACTGTTGGAGGAGCTAGTGTCGGGTTAGGTCAGGGCATTTACCCAGTCTCGAGCCGCGGGTCGGGTCGGAAGGGTAGGCCATGGGTTAGCGTGCAGCCAGCTGTTTGTAGAGGGGACGGCAGTCTACACCGCATCTCATTCAGTCATTTCCACTTAGCTTATCTTGAGTTGAGCGGAGCGGGGAAGTCATTGTATCGCTGCTATTGGTCGGGACATGCGGCAGATATGCACTCGTCACGTCGACACAGAAGGAGTCCTTCCCCCAGATACAATCCAGGTCCTTATTGCCCCCCCCGTCACAACTAAACAAATAATTATACTAAATAATAATTATTTTATATCAAATTAAATTATTACATTTCCTTTAGCATCCTTAACACTTTAACTTTTTTTATGCATACACATGCAAAATTAAATAGAAATAGTTCTATTCAATATTACAAGTGGTATAATACAGTATAATAACTATAATAAAACATTTTTACTGTCAAATTGTGTATAATAAAGCATATAAAAGAAAATGCTTGAATATGATAATTTTTTCAAGTTGTTGGAGAATATTCTCCTTCTCACATCACTGCAGTCTGTCCCAAACGAGAGTGCGTTTAAAGCGCGGGAAAAACTAGCTAATGGGGTGGGGAGCCAATGAGAGCTTGAGATTTTCCCGGACAAAAGGTTGGGCCAATTGGAAAAAAGGTCGGGCCAACTAGGCAAAGATAAATGGTTTTTTTTTTTTTCCTCATAGAGTTTTTAAGTTGGTCAATCTGTGTGTCACTCGATTTACCGCGCTGTCAACGCACTAACTCTCGTTTGGGACACACTGTAGTATTAAGTAAATTATTTTACCTACGATTGATACGTAATATAAACATTACATCTCTGTTTAGATTCGTAGAAAGTGATTCTTTACACACCTGTATTAATTGCGCATGCGTGTCACATTGTTTTGAACAATTCCTCTTTTTTCCAACTCTAGTGACGTAAAGAAGAAGAATTCTCAACTTTACACACGATTAGCGAGTTTGTTTACATTTAACATAACTAATTTGATGTTTATTTAATAAAAGTAACTGT
>KZ651195.1:380499-396422 GCA_001010745.2 Gerris buenoi
TTTTTTTTTTTTTTTTTTTTTTTTTTTTTTTTTTTTTTTTTTTTTTTTTTTTTTTTTTTTTTTTATAATGAATAATAAATACAATTAACCCTGTTTATAGACATATAAATAGGCATCAGTGAAAAGAGTTTTTATCAATAGGTTTAATTAATTTTTGAGGTTAATTGGTTGAAAAAAGTTTATTAAATTAAGCATTTTACATTTTCTGGGACATATATAGGTTTCTCAATAACATTTTTTTCTACTGATTCTATCAACAATGTATGTTTAACAGAATGTCCCTGTCGAGTGTGAGTTGTTATCAGTTGATGTGTGGGTGTTATATCTCCGGTTGATGTTAGATTACTTCACTCCTTATTATAATTTAATAAAACTTTATTTATTGCTTCATTGCTTTTCTCCGAGTGTGTATTTTATTATGCAATAAATGAAATTTATCTATAATCCGATAATGCTTTTGTATTGAGAATATACTTGAAAATCACAAAGCATTTAGCACATCCTTGAGCTAATCTAACCATTAAGTGGCGCACACGGTCAATAGAATTGCCAATATACAAAAGTATTGTCAATACTATTGACCGTGTGCGGAGTTGGTATTGATTTAAAAAAATCGGTCCGATACAACTCAGACAAACTTTCTCATATACTAGTTCATAATTACTTGTCCCAATATTTTCCATTTATTAGTTTTCGTATGTAAATTTAATTATTATTAAACATTTCATCAAAATTTATCATAAAAATACCTTCTCCTGGGCGGGGAATCGAACCCGGGCTCTCAGAAAATCTGACCCCAAATATATATATATATATATCTATTGGATAAATGGTTATATTGGAATTTAAAGTGTGATTGCTTAGACTAGTTTCGATTCCCAGTGAAATCAAATTTATTTTTATTTAAAAATTGCTTACAGGTGGTTGTTTACTTTTTGATTTTCAGTAAAATCAGATTTAGTTTCGTCAATATCTCGGGAACTCGATTTTTCCTGGGGAAATGGACTGATTACGATTATATTGGTTAGATTTGTATTTTAATGGACTACATTCAGAGTTTTTGAGTAGCGCCTCCAAATTTAGTGCTACAATTTATTTCGCGATATCGCCCTTAACAAAATACTTTCTCTTTATAACAGGATGTAAAAACTTATTCCAAAATTCCAAACTCTTTCATGGGCGTAATGATACAAAAACAAGCTTCTTTCTCTCCATTATTAAATGAATTATTTTAGATGTTTATAGAAATATGCATCAGCTGATACTGAGAAAAACGGCCGAAGTTCTAATCAATAAGAGATAACGTTTCTTCTAAAACAAAAATCCCTTGAATCCGCTTAAAAACATTATTAAATAACACATTATATAACAAAAAACTATTTAATGATAGTCCCATGGACTCCTATTCTTATAAAAAAATATTCGTAATTGTTAAATATTAAAATTATATTATGTTAGTTTAAAAAGCTACTTACTAAAAAAAAACTTCGGTTACACCTTAGCAGGTAATTAACGTTTTCCTGCTTCGACTCTGCCTGTGCAGTAAATTTGTTTTGCCTATCCTCGCCTTCGGCTCGTAATTATATATAACTTAAAAAACTTGTCAGCAAAATGGAATTTTGCTGACAAGTAGCATAAAACACTATTTTAATGGTTCAGTTTAAGAAAAAAATCTTATCCAATTGTGGATAAAAGTCCATTTTATTATTATTATTATTTTTATTTATTTTACCGGTTGTATAATATGATTGTATAATCTGATGATTGTATAATCTACGGAATCGTATAATAAGATAAGAGTGAAGGAGATTAGTTTGAATAAAAGTCAGTAGTGGGTGTGGTTTACGTATTTATTGTTAAAGCTTTCGCTCAGGGAGCNTTTTATAATGAATAATAAATACAATTAACCCTGTTTATAGACATATAAATAGGCATCAGTGAAAAGAGTTTTTATCAATAGGTTTAATTAATTTTTGAGGTTAATTGGTTGAAAAAAGTTTATTAAATTAAGCATTTTACATTTTCTGGGACATATATAGGTTTCTCAATAACATTTTTTTCTACTGATTCTATCAACAATGTATGTTTAACAGAATGTCCCTGTCGAGTGTGAGTTGTTATCAGTTGATGTGTGGGTGTTATATCTCCGGTTGATGTTAGATTACTTCACTCCTTATTATAATTTAATAAAACTTTATTTATTGCTTCATTGCTTTTCTCCGAGTGTGTATTTTATTATGCAATAAATGAAATTTATCTATAATCCGATAATGCTTTTGTATTGAGAATATACTTGAAAATCACAAAGCATTTAGCACATCCTTGAGCTAATCTAACCATTAAGTGGCGCACACGGTCAATAGAATTGCCAATATACAAAAGTATTGTCAATACTATTGACCGTGTGCGGAGTTGGTATTGATTTAAAAAAATCGGTCCGATACAACTCAGACAAACTTTCTCATATACTAGTTCATAATTACTTGTCCCAATATTTTCCATTTATTAGTTTTCGTATGTAAATTTAATTATTATTAAACATTTCATCAAAATTTATCATAAAAATACCTTCTCCTGGGCGGGGAATCGAACCCAGGCTCTCTCCGTCCGCGTTTTAAGCTATTTTCTCAGGAACTAGATTTTTCCCGGGAAAACGACTTATATCATTGAATTCGTATTTAAATGGACAACATTTTAGAATTTTTTAATCAAAATAGTCTGAACCGTTTACGAGAAATATTTTTTTTCACTTTTTGTTTTAGAGTTTTTGGGGGGTAGTGCCCCCAAATTTGAAGCTAAAATTCATTTCTCGATTTCGCCTCGGGGGTATGATTTTTCTGAACATGTATGCCAAATTTCGTCAAAATCGGCCCAGTAGTTTAGGCTCCAGGCGTCTGCACAGACAACGGACTGACATTTTTTAAAAACCACTTTTTTGGACTCAAGGGACCTCAAAACGGGTAAATCTATCAAAATCGAATTTTCGCGCCATCACAATACTTTCTCTTTATATGAGAAAATAAAAAAACAGTATTTATGAAAATTTGATATTAATTGCATATTGACAATAGTATTTTCTATAATATTATTGATAATACTATTGGTCGTGTGCGGGGCCGCTTTACAGAAGCAGTGTACCCTCCATGGGATCTTTACAGACATGCGCAATGTATATAAGCTGTTCCAACTTGACATGTGACAGTGCTTCGTACTGTCCTCAAAACTATTCTAACGTGTGCTGGGATCATTTGCGAACCCTTTACTGTACGGTCCAAATGATCCCCTGACAATACTAAGTATTGGCTTGTATGATATGCGTAGTTATGTTAATCTTCATACATGTCAACAGGAAGGTTTTCTAACTTTTAGGTTTCCTTGAAAGTTTATAATATAGTGCGAATTATAGTCCTGAACCCGTTTCAGACATGATTTTATCACATTACAATGTTAGCATATGTAGTATAGTATCCGGGCTACACACCTTCTGTTTGTGTGTGCAGTTTATCTCATATGACGTCATATTTGAGCGATAAACTGTGCAGTTTGGACCGGTTTTCATGCAGATGAAAAGGCTGCACATTCAAACCCTCTTTTGCAACGATTTTGCAAATTTTATTTTGAAAACTAAAGCAGAAATAAAGTTTACGTTGACAGGCTGGGCACGCATCTTCTTTTTTAATTTTGATGTATAGACAAGAAGGCGAGGACTCAAAGTTTATAGAATTGACCCCGCCAGGCTAATAGAGAATAGGTAAAGATCGTAGCTCTAGATTACCGGGTAATTTGATACATCACAACTTGTGTAACACTAGTCCTGTTTAAAGATATTTGTTAAGCATGTGATGAGGACTCACAAATTCGAACCCCATAACATTACCACAAAGCTTAATTTCAAGTTTAGCTAACTTTTAAGCTTGCTATCCTAATTATATATACCTAGAAACACGATATTATGTTTGAATGTGTGTTAATGTTATTTGACGATACTAATGTGATGTGTTTTGTTTAGGACAAGCTCAGACCGGGGAGACGGAGCTGGCCACCAAGATGCTCCAGATCCAGTCTAAGAGGTTCTACCTGGATGTTAAACAGAACAGGAGGGGTAGATTCATCAAAGTCGCCGAGGTAAGAACAGCCCAACACAACAACATACTATTAAAACAAGAATTTAAATAAAACTAATAAAAGGAGTAGTCTTGACATGCACAGAAGTTAGTTTCTGTTATACATGTTTATTTTTATTTTTTTATGGTTATTTAGCAGTAGAGCCATTAATAACCCTTGTTCTCTCCTATTTTTATTTTATCGCAGCTTGTTACCCAGCCATTTTCTAAATTTCTCCAATGAGGTCTGCTTCAGCCAAGAAAGAAAAGAGTCTCTGTATTGTTTGCTCATTGTCTGTTAAAATTTCGAAAGTTGTTTCCGGAATATTGTGTTTGTTTCTTAATTGGTCTAGTACAATACAGTCTGTTAGTACATGATTTACAGACAGATATACATGTTTATTTTTTTTATCTCCAGTAGGGACGAAAAGTAACTTTTCAGGACTAGTTTATAGGTAATAATGTGGGCCTTTTCATCCCCGTTCTTAAAAACAGGGAAATAATGTAAAAACAGGGATTATAATCCACGTTCGCCAACCTAGGTAATTATTTTGTAAATAGTAGAGAATGAATAGCAAACATAGGGCATTTGTTGAAATCAGGTTGGCAGCACTGCTTTTAAACTCCCAGCTGTATTGCGAGTCATTCTACATTGCTTTGTTTACTTTTGTTTAGCTTTTGTTGAACTTTATCTTTTTCATTACTTTAAAAGTAATTATTTATTGCTTTAAATAATTCATATTGTTTTATATCTATATTAAATTCGTTTAATAAAGAAATGCAATGTTTTCTTTGTTGAATAAATCTTATATAGCGCTTTTTCTGGAGATAAAATGTTGTATGTACCTCAAGAATAATGCATCATTATTCCCTTGTTATAATCATCTCCCTTGGCTATGCCTCGGGAGCTAATTGATATTAATCCCTCGGGTTCGCCTCGGAAATTAAAATATCTAATACCCTCGGCTTCGCCTCGGGATTTATTTGCCTTGATTCCTTCGGCTTTGCCTCAGGAATCAACTCTGTCACGCGGGAAATAATGTCTTACATTATTCCCTAGGTGCATAAATAACTATTATTTTTTAGGGTTCTTTTAATCTTGTTCCAATTGAAAACGTTGATTTTTTTTATTCACCATTTCAGTTTGACATGTCTTATCCATATTTTTTAAAAATAACAACAGAGGGCTCTTACCCCTGCTCACTTTATTTGTTAACCCCAGAAGCTTGTCGCTACCCAGAGAATTCACTAGTTGGCGGACTATTGCCCCCTGCCCATCAGATTCATAATACAGCCCTAGGTAGAGGTCATGGTGTGGACCATTAAATTCAGCTTTCAATTAAAAGACAATGTTTATTTATTTATTATTAATTGTCAACATTACCACTTAAATTTATAAATAAAGAAGTCTTAATAAAATTTTAAAAAATTTCAACTTAATAATTTTAAACTAGCAGTAGTAGTAGTAAGTCCTACTACTTGTACTAGATACAATACTAGTAAGTTTAAATCAAATTATAATCATAATTAACTTCGGGAAACAAACAGAGAAAATAGACTCCGGCGCTGGGATTTGAACCACGGGCCTCTATATGGCCTGTGGTTCAAATCCCGGCGCTAGAGTCTATTTTCTCTGTCTGTTTCCCGTAGTTAATAATAATTTAATCTTTCCGTTGTGAATACTACCAGAATAGTAAAATATGAAGATACTACTAAGGTAGGATGAACCCCTTGTTTGTACCTAGCAATTAGGTCTTTGTAGAGAGTTGCACCCACTTCACACATTATACCCCGATTATAAGCGATAAAGACAAATGATTGTTATTTTGTCTGTATATTAGAACCCAGAACCCAGATTAATTATCAGGCAGAGGACCAGAGGCTATGTTTGAGCTAAAAGCGAGTCTTTTTTTTTTAATTTTTACAAGGACCACAAATAATTCCAAAAGTTAATGCCAATGTTAGACCAATACTGACATATGCCTTTGCTTCATGGAGTAACACATGCAGTACATAAACTTATATAAATTGCAAATTACTCAAAATAAATGTTTACGCTTGGTGACAACTTCTCCTAGGTCTACCGGGATAACTAATTTCCATGCTCAAGCTTAAGTAAGCTCTTTGAAAGAAACAATTGTAGGGTTCGCTCAGATCTTTTTTTACCAGGTGCGCAGAGAGTGAAACCCCATTATCTTATCTTTCAAGGCATCTGGAGCCAATTCTAACACTAAACTATTAGCTTTCAATTAATTGATAAATCTTAGAAATCCTTAATTTTGTTATGTTTAGTTAAAGTTTTTAAAAAAAAAAAAAAAAAAAAAAATGTCTAATAATTAAAAGTCTTTTATGTAACTTGATAAAGTAGAATTAGACAGACATAAAGTTATATCTGTAAAATAACTGCATCTGTGTAAATTTTGTAAATACATTGTTTATTTTTTATTTATTTTTTTTTTTTGTAGAAAATATACATTACTAGTACCAATGAAGACTTATGTTTAATGCTTTTTTTTTTTGTTTATAGATTGGAGCTGATGGTAGACGAAGCCAGATATTCTTAGCTTTATCAACAGCCGCAGAATTCCGAGACCACCTTTCAACATTTAGTGATTTTTATGCTTCCCTTGGTGAGTTATACAGTGCTGTCCATCGTTACTTTTTACACATTAGTATTATTAATCTTTTAATCATTGTAAGGCTCAAAGTTTGATAATTTGATCCCTCTTTTATTACAATAGCCTGTTATCATATTACTTCACTATTCTTTAAAAGTGTATTAGATTAGAGAGACATGTTCATATAAAGACTACATCTGTAATTACTATGAAGAAGTAGAGCTTGTCTTAAACATTTTTCAAATTGTTCTTGTAATAGTTGTTGTTAATATTAAGTTCAACCTTTAGGCCTGTTTTACTCAAGACACTCAGTTACGAGCCATTGTCAGAACAAAGAATTGATTGAGAGCATTCTCAGAAGGTGGCAACTCATCATTGGCTGACCTTTACACCAAGTGTCCTGGCCTCTAAAAAAGTAGCCAGTGGCCAGCGGAATTAGCATGGCTACTCAAAAGCCACTCATATTAACCCATTTTGCTAAGTTTGCAAAAATTAAAAAAAAATATATATATATATTGCACTGTGGTTTGCAATTTCATTTCTTTATTAGGCAAACATTTTCTCAGAATTTCATGATAAGTTCTATTGATATATCAATAGTGTCACTGACAAAGCGGCGACACTGTCAAGTCAATATCAACTAACAAATATGCAGCATAAGTATATTGCAGTGTAGGGGGATAGGGACGTCAAACAGTATTCTTGCCCTGGGCGATAGAAAGCCTAGATGCGTCACTGATAGTAGTATACCAACACTAAATATTGATTGACAAATTTGATTGTATTCTTATAGTTTTTACTCAAGAAGTGAATACTAAATAGAACACATGTATTTTTATAATGATAAGCCTACTATGCTACATCTGACTCGTTAAAATTTATTTGTATTCCTTGTTGAAGACTGTAGACCCTAAAAATCAACCTAAGAAACAAATAAACTAACTTGCAAAGTAAAACATACAAAAATCAGTACAGTAATACCAATACCCTGAACTTACGGGATATGTGTTACCAAAGAATAACTGAGTTGAATTATGTGTGTGTCACAACAACGCACTTTGAAATAATTTGGTTTTGACTAGCTAAGGCAACCATTTATTCCAATAAATATGTTTGTTTTGATTTGTCGGTCTTCAAATAGATATAAATATCTTATCTAAATTACTTTACTTAATTTTACTTTTTTTACTAAATATAAAATTAAGCATGTTGTCACGGGCCCAAGAGCTCTTATATTATAATATTGTTGCATTCTGTTGTAATTTAAATTCTGTATTTTTACAAAAGCTTTTAATTTGCAGGTCCTCCAAACCCAGAAAATATACCAGAAGATGGTAAACTTAAGTCAGAAATGATGATTAAAGACAATCGTCGATACTATTTGGACCTGAAAGAAAATTCCCGCGGTAGATTCTTAAGGGTATGTATCAACTCTCTCCGCCTCAATAATAATGTATTTTCATGTACTTGTTTAGGGTAGTCACGAAGTAAAGAATATACTTGATATATTTTGCACTGTGTACCATTGATGAGGTATCACTATTTATTAGTTACAACTTGCCGTCTATCGAAGGTCCAGTTTACTTCAAAATTAACTTTTATTAAACACCATAATTGCTCTTAAATTATCACTTGTGAATAAAAAGAATACCTTTACTTTTACTTTCTTGTAATTTTATCGTTGCTACATTTTTTATTTATTTAAATGCGGTTTAATTTTTATGGACTTTTAGTTCAGAAGATAGCGTGCAAAAAAGTTGTTGTCCAACATCAAGCTAGAATTTTGTATATAAATAAATCTTTTAGTGCCTTTTAAGAATATGTGGTCGGCCAAGTTTGTCTGCGGGACATAGCTTGGCAATAGGCATTTCTGGCATTTTTAGGCATTTTTTGGCAAGAGCGGTCATGTTCCGCCAATTACTGTGGACTTAGTAGTATGAACTTAGTTAGTAGACCATAAATCAAGTTGTTGATAGTCACTAAATAGGTTGTTGTGTTGGGGTTAGGTTGTTCAAAACGACTTGCTTGCTAAGTTAGTACTCAGGATCATGAAAATTACATTGGCCACCTTAAAGGGTGGGGACATGGCCACTCTCCACCATTGTTTATTTTTTTCAAATGCCTATCGTGAAGCTATGTCCTACAGACGAACTTAGCCAACCACATATTGTTAAAAGACAACAAAAGATTTACTTATACTAAATTCTGGCTTGCTTGTCAGGCACTTTCTTGCACGCTATCTCCTGAACTAAAAGTCCATACAAATTAAACTGCATTTAAATAACAAATAAAGATGTAGCAACGATGCACTATTTGTTTATAAATCTCTCTATTTGAAAGTGTAGGCTAAATGTCCTGATTTTTGTACCTTGACTCTTTGAAGTCTAAAGGAAATATAATAATTTTATCAAATAAGTTTTAAATTGAAAATTAAAAAATATAAATTAGATATCAATATTTGTAAAATTCATAAGGTGTGTGATTTAATTTTTTTTAAGAATTGACCTAGGTGCCCTTAAGAAGATGTGAAGGGTCTAATGAAAAAGAGGTGTGCTGACACATCGGAGGGCAAGGACAGTCAAGGGTCGGACATCTTACAAAGTGTCCTAGATGTAAATAATTCATTTTTGAGAACTTTGATATATATATTTTTTTAAATCAGTTTTATCTGTTAAATAATTGATTTGCCATTAAAGTTCTACATTAAAAAAAATTAAATTTTAATTTTTAAAAAATTAAATTTTTATTTTAATCAAATATTCTATGGTGGTATTATTTATGAGCATATAATTAATAGAATAAGTTGTAAAAACTCCAAAAATTCAATTTTGTGACTAAATTGTTATGAAAAAGGGTTAGATATCCTTCTACAGTTAATTAACTTAGTTTGTAGACTTCTGCATGAAATCCGCATCACAAAGTAGGTTAAAGTCTGACGGTTTGCTTCCATTACTAGAAGCATCTTCAGGGGTGTGGAAACACAGGGTATACTCAGTTACTGTTAAGGTGAAAACACTCGGTATAGAAAACTAGCGTATAGTTTTTACTATAGCTATAGTAAACTAGCATTTATGCCGACATGAGTTCTAGTTTTAGTTGGCTATTCGTATAGTTAACTATCCTATAGTTGTATTATACGCTATACATACAGAAATATTACTATACAGAGGGTCCACATGAGAAGGAATAAAAACTATACTTGTTGCTGTATAGTTTTTATTCCTTCTCGTGTGGCCCCTCTGTATAGTAATATTTCTGTATGTATAGCGTATAATACAACTATAGGATAGTAAACTATACGAATAGCCAACTAAAACTAGAACTCATGTCGGCATAAATGCTAGTTTACTATAGCTATAGTAAAAACTATACGCTAGTTTTCTATACCGTGTGTTTTCACCTTTACTAAAGTTGTTAATATTCTGAGTGGTAGTATAGTTAAGCATTATATACTCTAGAGCAGTCTTACTAAGAGTGTACTTTATGACGCCATGGCTCAAACGGCGGTTATTCCAAAATGCCCTTTTAACCCCTTCAGTCCTAAACAACGTAAATTTACGTTTTCTGGTTTTTCTTGTTTGGAGACACAATACTGCTCACGTATATTTACGTGAACCTTCCTAGCGCTTTCTGTTGGCTATCTGGGGAACTACAAACGTTCTATAAAGAGCCCAGTAGATAGAGCGGGGGTCTAGGGAAGAACAGAAAGATGAAGCGAAATTGCGTCATGTAGAGTTCATAGACCCCTGTTATGACCCTTGGCCCCTAGTCTTAGGCGTTTTTCCCCTTTTTTTATAATCCCTTTGCCAAAATAAACCCTTTTCTACCTGCTTTACAATAATATAATGTACACTCTACCAGCATTAACAAATAATATTATTTTTTAACAATTACGTCATTCACTTAACCTAGACAGAAATGATTATGTATATATTCATTTAGCGACTATAAATTCCATTTTTATAAACGTATAAATATTAAATAAGGTTTATATATTGTTTTTGTGTAAAAATATATTATAAATATAAGCAGAGGAAAAAAAACGGTTTAAGAAAAAAAGTGTGGTAGATTTAGTGTGTAAGGTAGAAAAACCTCAGGGGTGGAACATTGCTGTTTTGGACCCCAGGCCTGGGGAACTTCCTTTCAATATATACCTCAGTACTCAAAGGGTTAAAATGCGATATATCTGTGACTCTGAAAGTCAGAAATCATTATTAATTAGGAACTTTAGTGTATTATAGTTGGACCTACTGATGCCAAAAACAAGGTCTCTTTGGTTTCTCTGTGGATTTCAACCTCATGCAAAGTCAATTATTTTCTAGATCTTTATAGAGAAAATCCTATTTATTCCACAAATATAAATCTTCCAAAAATGCCAGTATTATTTTAACCTAAACCCCATAACCGTAAGTGCAATGGTAGGTATATTTTGATATTCTCTGCTATGCAAATATCCCAATATACCATGGGCACTCTTAAAAATGCCTAATATGATAGTGCACTGGGAAATAATCTAATACCTTCATCCTGAGCTGGATACTTGAAATTGATAAGTATGAGTTTTCCTATGTTTTAAACTTTATTTATTTATTTTTTTGTTATCTTTAAGTTAAAGATGACATTTTTTTAATAAATCCATGATGTCTTTTCACAATTTTCCTTATTAAAAACACATTTAATTGTTTTGTTTAGGTTTCCCAGACAATTTCTCGAGGGGGACCGAGGTCTCAGATAGCGATTCCTGCCCAAGGTATGATAGAGTTCAGGGATGCGTTGACAGACCTTCTCGAGGAATTCGGAACAGATGACGGCGGCTTTAAGGGCGAACTTCCCGAGGGCCGTCACTTGCGTGTAGATAACAAAAATTTCTATTTCGATATCGGACAGAACAACCGAGGAATCTACATGCGCATTTCAGAAGTAAGTCGTTTTTAAGTTATGTAGCAGTTGAAAAGTTTTGACGTAAATTGACATTGAAATGCTAGCCCATATATTTGAAGCCCTATTGATAAAAAACAGTAAGAGTTTGCCAATTTCTTTTTAGATCATATAAAAATATTGTTACCAATATAGCTCAATTAACCATATAAGGAATTTTTTTCAATAAATGTCTCGGAAAAATTGCAACTTTAATGTAAACAACCACCTGTTAACTTAGTGCATAGGCTCCTTTATAAACAGCTTGGGTTTCCGGTGGAATCCACGTCACGGAGGGGTTGAAGTCCTTGGTTTTGCTTCCACTACTGGAAGCATCTTCAGGGATGTGGTGCATCGTGATGTGGACTCGAAGCAAACACAGGATGAACAGTTCATCCTGTGTTTGCTTCGAGTCCACATCACGATGCATCACACCCCTGAAGACGCTTCCAGTAGTGGGAGCGAAACCAAGGACTACAAATCCTTTGTGACTCGGATTTCACCAGAAACCCAAGCTGTTTATAACCACCTGTTAAACATGTTTTTAATCAAATACATTGAGACCCTTATAACAAACTTCTGTACAATGAAAACCCCTAAATAACAAATTTGTTTCATGCTCCCACACATTCTCCTTGTAATAGTGTTTCTATAGAATGAAAATAATTTCTCTGCAATGAACAAAACCTATAGAAATAAGGAAAAATAATTGACCAAAAAACTTTCTGTGACTTCATATTGGCTGTTTTTATATTCCTTAATTTTCTTAGTACATTAGGATTTTTTTGCTCTTGGACTCTATACATTTTGCTTATTCTACCTTATTCAGTTTAATTTTAAGTTCAATTTTTAAATTTTTGGTAGTTTTATTACTACGGAAAGATTAAACTTTAAATAATCCAAATTACAATTATCAATAACTACAAGAGACATACAGAGAAAAATACACAGGTACAGGAACTAATTGAGTACTTTACAATTATAAGCGTGAAAAATCATTCTCCCGTATAGCTCAGATGGTAAGAGCACCTGTACGGATTAATAGGAGGTCCCGTGGTTCGATTCCCGGTGCGGGGGTCTATTTTTCTCTGTATGTCTCCCGTAGTTATTGATAATTGTAATTTGGATTATTTAAAGTTTAATTTTAAGTGGAATCATAATGGTAGAAAGTAAGACATCAATATTGTCACCACAATTATTTATTAAAATTCACTAATGTGTTTCAACATATATATTATCATCTTCAGTGTGGGTGTTAACTTAGTAAGATTGAATTCTGTACTAAGCAACTATTTTACAAAATTAAATGAAATATTTATGTAACAACTAAGTTAACACGCTCACTGAAGAGTATGTTATCTGTAAAATTGTGATGACAGTATTGTTGTTTTACTTTCTGCCAACCTCTCTAGTTATAATTATGAAGTGGTAGCATATACTTTACTTAATCCAACGGCAATAATGTCATTAATAAACATAAACAGTTCCTAGACAAAAAAAAGCAATATTGTATAAAACAAAGTCGTCTTCTAAATGATTCACATAATATTAGGGCTAATCTTTAGAGATCTCATCAGATTTGGTTTTTACATATTTGATATTTTGAATAATTTTTCTTTACTTTTAATTTAAAATTATTACTGATGAGTACTAATACTAAATAAGTAGTAGATAAGAGCTGCAAATGATGAATTTTATTTATATTTTATAAAAACTGTCACTGTAGTTCGGGCTAAGCTCACTAGGAAGATTTAGTATCGGGGGAGAGAATAATTTACCACTTTTCAAATCAGATTGTTCTCTCTAGCCCTTCCTTTTCTCCGAGAGTGAGATCAATTTTTGTTTTTGGTTTTCTTGTTGTGTGGTTTATGTTGCATCCAAAACAGTTCAAATTGATTTTGCTGTGCAGATATTTACAGCTGCTACACTTTTTGTACATTTCTTACCCTTCAATTAATTAATATTAACCGCATTATTGAATTGGTATTCATTGTTATTTTTTGATGCCTGATAGCTCATTGGAATTATTTATGTGCTGTGAGTTTTGAGTGGGAGGATGCTTCAATGATCCCTGTCTCTGGCGAATATGCCCTATGTGATTGTACACCCAGAATCGTCATATAAATGGCTTGGTACTTTAGTGAAGAGGTGTCTATGCGGTTACAGAATGCCAATTATGTGGGTTATACAGCACCACTTTAACTCCTTATCATGTGTTACAATATTTAGTTATTAGGGTCTGTAGGCAAAACCAAAGACCCTTATATTTTTCTGCGTGTGTCTTGTCTGTCCGTCCGTCCGTCTGACAACTGCTCTCATAGCTACACATTTAGTCCGATCACTTTGCAATTTTGTATGTTGTTTATGAGTATAGTACCTACCCACACATTTTAAAAATGTAGTGACTTAAAGTCTTTTTCAAAAAAGACAAAGAAAGGGTAAAAAACTGCAAAAATTCCTGAACATTCTTCGACCAAAAGTAATGATACCACTTTTTGAATGCTTTGAGATTTTTTTAAATCACAGATTCACGATGTGAGAATAATAAACCCTTACTTTACCCCACCACTAGAGACCCCTAAAACAGAAACACTCTGTTGCTTCGTTCTGCATTGTTTTGCCACATTTATTTGCCTTGGTGCACTGTACCGAGGCAATGTGGCCCATGCCAATCACCATGTCTGGTATAGAGAAATTATGCCTTCCGATCGATATTTTTCAAGGATGATGGTTGTGAGGAGTTATCTTAGGACTTTGACAAGTAATAATAATTAATTAGATTTGAAAGCCCGATACTAAGTCAGAACGGTAAAGGAGTAATTACTGATTTTTTTATAGTCATTTTTATTTTTCTAATGAAAGATATTGTTGAGAAATAAATATGTAATGCATTAATTGACTTTTTAGTTCAACATTTCCAAAACGAAATCTAGATAATCTGGATTTGACCTACTTATAGGTGGAAAAATGCATTGGCGCACAAAGTGTACCCCCCGTGCCTCATTGTTTGTCCACTATACTGCCGTGCTAGGCCAAAAAACCGTATCTGTCATTTTGGTCAAAAATATGGTTTTGACATATTCAGGGTTTTGGGGGGTCGTTTTTGCCATTTTTGATGGTCCCGAAGCCGTATCTTCATCCTAAATACGAGAAAACAGAGATTTTTAGTTAAGGCTTTTGTATTAAAGGACAATTTACTAAGCCAAATTGCCTTAAGTGACGATTCAGAAGGAAAAAGACCGTATCTGACGGTAGCTACGGTAATTTTGCTTCTGAAATCACAGTCAATTTACGTCAACTTACACCACAGTTACTTTAAACCTTTTATATTCAGATAGAAAAACACCTTATCTACAGGTGTTTTCATAAATTTGATCCCCCCCAAAATGTATTTATTTAACTTAGGTAAAACAAATGTGGCTCTAAAGAGAATAAAATTCTTAATTCATCGATATAAAATAATAAAAAATCGGACGAATAATAAGGGAGTTATAAGCCTTTAAACTTTGAAAACTTTAAAGTCAATTATCTCAAAACTTTTTTGTCCAAAAAAACGGTAGATACGGTTTTTTGGCTTAGCACGGCAGTATAGCTGTGCCACTAAGGGTTAACAATACTGGGTTGCCACCCACGCTGTGTGGTGACTAGCACACACTTGACCTGTTTATTTTTAACTCTTTAGCAGGCCTAACCTCGACTTTTGGGCTCTTATACCTCGTAATATTATTATTATGAATTTATATTAATTACTTTTTTGCATTTGATTTCTTTTGCAGGTTAAGACAAACTTCCGAACTGCGATAACTGTACCTGAGAAATCTTGGGTTCGTTTCCGTGACATATTCGCAGATTACTGTGATAAGATGAAGGAAGGTGAGAAGGGATCCGAGGGTAACCCACCCGGGGGCGGGGCGGCCAGCTCACAGTGAGGCTCTCTATCCCCTCCGCTCTCCGACTCCCTCCAGCATACTCGCTACGACCATACTCACTAGCGATGTACACTCAACAGCTACAGAAAAACAACAACAACATTTCTCTTATCATTATAATCTTGCAAAAAAAAATAAACAGAAAGAAACATATAATTAAAAAAAATGAAAAATGGGCGGCGAACAATATGAGTGGATTGTATACTTACTTTTTTTAAAAAAATCGGAACTGAAAAACAGACCTACTGTTTTTTTTTTATTAGATAATTGACTTTGAAACTCATTTTTTTCCCACCTAAAATAAACAATCCAACATTTCGAATTAACTAAATGTAGAATTTATATATATATAAATA
>KZ651195.1:407223-461365 GCA_001010745.2 Gerris buenoi
AAAAAAAAAAAAATTATTAAAAAACTGTTATTAAATATTTATCTTTTTTAAGTATTAATCGGTTTATTGGTTTTCAATGCTATGTCAAATTTAAAGACTACGTACAAAAAAATTTCTGATCAACCAACATTATATAAAAAACAACAATTTTTCATTGTTAATTAAAGATATATATATTATAACAAATAATTTTTTAAAAAAATACAGGTTCTGCCATAAAAAAACACATCAACCCCTCACAACATTCTCCAAAAACCTGATGTTTCGGCTTCATTTAAAACCGTTTTTATATGATCTATAACAAAAGATTAAAAAATGTTAACAATAAGATGCAATCAAGCTCAAATGAATACAAAGTTTGAGAAAAACAAAAACATCTTAGTAGGGGACTTGATAATTAAAACTTACAACGAGTAAAAGTTGACTTCAACGTTCAAATTTTACTTTTTGTAATTTTTTATTAAGTTCTCTACTAAGATTTTTTTTTTTCTCGAGTTTTGTATTTGTTTGAGCATTATTACGTCTTATTGTTAACATCATCGACTGTGTTTTTCTCCAGTGTGTGATATTGACTCATGGAAGAGGTGAAGTTCAATAACCAAACAACGTCTTCACACAAAAATAACTGTATTTGCTACAATTGACCGGTTTCGGCTGTTCTAATGCAGCCTTCTTCAGATAATCTACAAACCAGTTTATTGTTAACATTAATTAATTTCTTTTGTTATAAGAAGGTTTTAAATAAGGCCGAAATGTCAGGCCTGTAGAAAATGTTGTGAGGAGTTTATGTGATTTTTTTTTTTTGTGACAGAACTCGTGTGTTGTTTTCAATTATTTGTTACATATTCGCAGTCGTGTTTTCTTTTGTATATAAAATATATATATATGTATATACATATATATTAAATGCATGTGAAAACATGGCTCTAAAATAAAAAGAAAGGTCAGATTTAAATGATTTGTTAGCCTGTCTGTGAGTGGGGAAGGAATTTACAAGTTATTATTGGCTCTGTATTAGTTAACTATCTGTGTATTTATTGACTCTTGGGCGTCACAGTGTTATTACTCACATATCTGTCTCTTTTTTTCTTTTCTTTTTTCAACTTTTTTTAAAAAGAAAATTATTAACTTTTATCTGCGTTTATTTATTAAACAAATAAATAGATCTGTGTTTTCAAGGAATGTACATTGTTTATTATTATTAATTAATTTCCTATTTTTATTTTCTTCGCTTTTTTTTTTTAAATTATAAATTATCTTTGTTAATTTGTTAATGAACTGAGGCTAATTATCTTTATTTTTAATTTAATTTAATTTTTTTTTTTTTTATTTGTTTTTGCTTTTCTGTTTTTCTGCCCTTACCTCCTATAGGAAATACACAAGAAATAAATTATATGTATCACTATTATATAAAATGAAATAGAATGAAAAATTATGTTTAAAGAAGATATGGTTAAAAAAATAATAATACGTGTGGTGTTGCGGGACACCCGGTAGGAACGAAGTTTTTTTTATGTTTTTCATTAAATATTAATTATAAAATCACACTGCTAATTACACAATGCCAATTACTTATATAGGGTAGAGTTAGAAAAGAGTCAAAATTAAAAGTAAC
Source organism: Gerris buenoi (assembly GCA_001010745.2). Classification (NCBI taxonomy): domain Eukaryota; kingdom Metazoa; phylum Arthropoda; class Insecta; order Hemiptera; family Gerridae; genus Gerris; species Gerris buenoi. The sequence continues at coordinate 408,839 of KZ651195.1, forward strand.
GAACTATTTGAACTTAGCGGTTTAAGAAAACTTAAAGAAAAGCATTTTTTTATAATTGAAGCGAGCGTATTTCAATAAATATACGTGTTACTGAATAAGAAAATAGTTTATCATGATGAGTTGTTATTAAAGAGGATGATTTTAGTAAAGAGTAGTTAGGAAACATGACTGTTCCCTCACCCTCTAGCCCCGGCATACTATATTAAAAATATTATACAATTTACCACTTCACAACACAAAAACTTCTGCTTGTATACGGTTGAAATTTTACTTGCCTGTTTCATTGTACTTAGTTACACGATGAGTAAGAAGTTTTATTAAATTCGTTAAAATGCTTGTTTTCTCTATTTTAAACGTTTAGGCCTGCTTTAATAAATTTATTGAGCTTTAACACTTCATAGACCTGCCGGTGTTGGTTTTGCAAATAAAAAAATTATTTACAAAAGTTGTTTGTCTCATTGAATAGATGAAGTTAGAATTTCTTCACGTCCTAAAATTTCAATTTACATTTGAAGCTAGTATACGCGAGCGTTGCGCTTCAACGATTGGGCGTATAATGTTGTCCAAGGAACTAGTCCTGGGCATTGATAAAATGAACATGTATACCAAATTCAACAAAATCGGTAAACTTTTTTCCCAATTTATCGTCATCGGTTAACTTTGTGACAGTCGATTNAAAAAAAAAAAAAAAAAAAAAAAAAAAAAAAAAAAAAAAAAAAAAAAAAAAAAAAAAAAAAAAAAAAAACAGGACAGAAACAGAGTAAAATGGTGGAAAAAACTCGTGTTTTTTTCCTAAAAAAAAAAAGTTGAGATTTTGTTTGTATTGTAACTTTTAGCAATCACACTGCCAATTGTATTCTTTTTTTTTCTTTATGTGAAAAAAAAAAAATTAATTAAAAAAATTTATTGTAATAAAAAACAAGCTCTTCTCCATATTGTGAGATAAGCTTAACTTAATAAAATAACAATTGTATATTTGAATAATTATGAAAAAAAAAACGAAAACACACTCACACACTCAAAATGTTTTATGTTCTAACGCAGATAAATTAGTGTGTTTTAGATAATAATTATAAACAAGATGTTATACTGAAGAAAAAAAAAAAAAAAAAAAAAAAAAAAAAACCTTTTTTCTTGTTATATTGTGTTTTTTCTCTTATCTTTCCACTTGTTCTTAGTTTTTTTAGTTTATTTATTTATTTTTTGGCCTATTCAGTAGAGTCTCTCTAAACCAGACCCCTGCTAGTCTGGACATCCGGTTATTCCAGACAAACCCCAAAAAAATTTCTAATGAATGTACAATCAATAAACTTTATTGAATTTATACCACTAAGATGGTAAAAATAAATTATCCTAATTTAATTTCTAGGTTTAAATAGTGTATCCTTATAGTCCAGGAGATAGCGTGCAAAAAAGTGTCTGACTAACATCAAGCTAGAATTATGTATACAAGTCAATCTTTTAGTGCCTTTTAAGAATATGTGGTCGGCTAAGTTCGTCTGCGGGACATAGCTTGGCAATAGGTGTTTGAAAAAAACAAACCGGTGGAGAGTGGCCATGGCCCGCCAATTATGGTGGACAGTATGATTTTCATGATCCTGAGTACAGAATTAGTTAGTCGACCAAAAATCAAGTCGATTGTTATTTTTACACTAGATAGGTTAGTTATTCAAATATTACTAAAAATCGACGTTGTCACCTGTCGAGGGACAAACTAACATCAACTTGATTTTTAGTCTACAAACTAATTCTGTACTCAAGATCATGAAAATCACATTGTCCACCTTAATTGGAGAGACATGGCCGCTCTCCACCGGTTTGTTTTTTTCAAACGCCTATTGCCAAGCTAAGTCCCGCAGAAAAACTTAGCCGACCACATATTCTTAAAAGGCGCTAAAAGATTGACTTGTATACAAAATTCTAGCTTGATGTTAGTTAGACACTTTTTTGCACGCTATCTCCTGAATTATTAGGTCTATTTTTACATAGCTAGATTTTAGTTTTACATAGCTAAAGCTAGTTCTACAATATTATTTTGCATACATTTTAGTACTGATTCCGTTTAATCCGGACTTTCAGTGAACCAGACAGTGCCCGGTCCCATCAAATACAAATTAGTGAGACTCTACTTTAGTACAGTTTTTCCCACGGTATCTCTGAGTATATTGACTAGGAAAGTAAACAAAAGTCAACTGACCGATAGAAAATGTCCAGTATTGTCGCTTTGATTAATATTGACAGTTTTAATAAGTATAATTTCACAAACGGTAAATTTCGGTTTAACAGTTAATATTTTAAGAACGCATTTATTATTATATAATTAAAATAGTTATTTATGCACCTAGGGAGTAAAGTAAGCCATTATTCCCTGTGCAAAAAAGTCGGTTCTTGAGGCGAAGCCGAAGGAATCCTAGTCCCTAAATCCCGAGGCAAAACCGAGGGAATCAGACTCTTTAATTCCCTCGGCTGCGCCTCGGAAATAACTGGAATAATGGTACTTTACTCACGAGGTACATACAATATTTTATCTCCAGTAGGAGAAAATACACATTTTTTGTCCATTGCACTGTTTTTATTTATTATTTTAATAAATAACAATAATTATTAGCACTTTTAATAGCAGATATAAGATATTCAATATTAAAAACAAATAAGAATTGGAATTAAACTCAAATGGAAGGTTATTTAGATGCAGGTTATAAACAAAGATAAATAAGGTCGAAAAAGCAGTGACGCCAACCTGATTTAAAAAAATTCATTATATTAGCCATTCACTTTCTACTATTTATAGAATAATTAAGTTGGCAATCCTTACTTTTTCACCCTACTTTTTACTTTTTCTCCCTATTATTTGAATTTAGGGATGAAAAGACACTTTAGTCCCTCTTAACTAATTCAAAATCATAACTTTTTCTCCCTACTGGAGATAAATTATATTAATACAGTAATACCCTGGACTTCGTACTGTAAGTCGAGGAATGCACTTAGATACACTTAGACACTTACTAAATATCATCTTTTTTGTTATTTCACAACAAATTGTCAGACTGTGTGCGTATCTTATCTAATTTTGATGTGTAAATCACATGAAAAGGGAGGTTTCAAAGTTACAGAATCAACCCCCTTATCACTTTTAGCAGCAGTTTTGGGTGTTACAAAACTCCAAATTTACGTTAGTTGGGATACCATAAGTCGGGGTGTATTACTGTACTTTACTTATTTGACTGATAAAATAAGTATAAAATGATAAAAAAAAAAATATATATTTTATATTTTAAATTGTTAACATTTTGGCAACTCCACTCCGTTTTCCTTAGAGATACCGTTTGAAAATTTTATTATAAGATATAAAAATCTCTCGACTCTGCAGAACACTTATCATAAGTAATTATGATCACTTATTATTTATTTTTTAAATAATATAACTTAATAATTAATTTAATTTGATTTAAATGTAACTTCAATCATAAACGTAACATTTAAATGAGTGTAGGCATATATTTATTGGGGAGCCGGAAAATATCTAAATTAAAATCAGCTATATCTTATAATTTATCAAATTCTCACTATTTATATAATTTTTATTTTATTTTTTAAAAAAGCAGCATGAGTAAATTTAATTACTAATTAAAAAAAAATCTTATTTAAAATATGGTGAAGAGAAGAAATGGAATGAAACCTGATTAATTTCAAACCACAGGAGGGTAGCATGTCTGAGATTAATACATGGGGTAAAATTAGAATTGATAGTTTGGGTCGTTCCTAGATGAGCCTGAATAAAAACATCTTATATTGTTTTATAAATTATTTGTAGGTGTCAAATCAATGATGGACGATACATAAGAGTTATGAAAAAAATGAGCACCAGAATAAAAAAAGTAATTTTCTCAAGTCCAGATTTCTCTGATATGTGCAGTTTTAAGTCAAAACAATTCTGCTGACCTTACTTTTTTAAGAAAATTGAATTTTTCAATCAAATAACAAATGATTTTTTTCTGATTTTGACTGACATTATGCTACAGGATTACGATTTATGTAAAGTGAGGTGAGAGGCACCTAAAACATTTGGGGGAGGGGAGAGGGAAAATACTAAAAAAAATGGTCGAAATCATAATTTCATGTTGTAAAATATTCAAACGCCCAATATATAATTTTTTTCAGACAATATTTTTTTGGTGGGGAAAATGGGGTTGAGAAACACCAAAACTCAATTTTACCAATCTTTAGGAGCATTTCCGAGAAAAGTGTTTGTATCATAGAAATTTGATTTGATTCAGATTGAGATTAAGCAATCTCAAAAACATTTTCTTGGTGCCTGAAAGTTCGTTAAATTGCTTTATTTATGTATTCTTTTTCATTTCATACTCTCTTGAAAAACCAGATAAGCTACATTGAAGCCCAGGTAATCTACTACAGATACATACGCCCAAGATACGCTAAATCGACCTGTATACAGCTGTGTCTCAAAATTGAGATCTGATGATGGAAATTGTAATAAGAGAAAGCTTATGAAATGAAGAAGAATCCATAATTGGTGCATTTTTTTTTATCAAAATATAGAAAAGACTTTAATTATATGTGCCAGTTTTTTCCATTTCTATACATGATGCCCCGTATAGGGGAATCCAACCGCTAATACAACTAAACCAAGGTTTTTTCCAGATGGGTTTACCAGTTCTGGAAACAATTTTAGCCATTTTAAGGAGTTATCCAGGAAATTTTTAGGGTTATGTGTAACCGTCTTTCAATCGCTCTTCGGTTTAAAGCGCCCGAACTGTTTAAGCTAAAGAGCAGAAATTAAATGTACAGGCTCAATTTTTTTACCCAACCAAATAGGAAAAATATAGAAGTTAATAGTTGCAAGATAAAAAGAACTTTATCTACGATTGATACGTAATATAAACATTACATCTCTGTTTAGATTCGTAGAAAGTGATTCTTTACATCCCTGTATTAATTGCGCATGCGCGTCACATTGTTTTGAACATTTCCTCTTTTTTTCCACTCTAGTGAGGTAAAGAAGAAGAATTCCTCTTTTTTTCCACTCTAGTGACGTAAAGAAGAAGAATTATCAACTTTAACACACGATTAGCGAGTTGGTTTACATTTAACATAACTAATTTGATGTTTATTTAATAAAAGTAACTGTTTGTATCGNCAACCAAGAAGGGATGAATTTGGGAAAAACTGTAAACTTAGGTTCCTTTAATCGCAAATCTGAAGTCAGTATAGTCTGGGACTAATATTTAATATTTTTATAAATGACAGCTTGGGAAAGGTTATGGTTAGTTCAGGTTTAGGTTTGTACTTTTCGACCTAAACTAAACTACAACCTTCCTTTATATACCTTAGAAAGTTACCCTGTATGCTTTTTTTTTTTTTTTAAAACTTAATTAAATCGGATAATTAGAATTAGGTGGGTGAAATAGTGCATATTTATCAACACAGCTCTCTATGACAATGATAAAAGAAGTCAAAAATAAATTTATTAAAAACAAAAGAACTATGAGTTTTTTCTATAAAAAAATAATAATTGCCTTTCAATTCATATTAAAGAGTGTTTTATGAAACTTTTTTAAATTATAAAATTTATATAAATGATTAAATAGTCACACTTGGAACTTGGAAGGTTTGTTTACATTCAGGGGGAGGAAGTAACAGTTAGGTTTCATTACCTGCACTCTGCAAACCTTTCTTAAGTATTCAAATTAGGTTTGTTTCAACCCCCCTATTTGTACAGTCCTTTGTATCGTCCTGTAGATTGTTCAGGAATCGTTTTATGATTGGTTTTATACGCATGCTCTAACATTGTAATGTAATAAAATCATGTCAGGTTGGAACGGGTTTAGGACTCTAATTCTCACCGTATTAAAAACATTCAAGGAATCCTAACAGGTAAACACTCTCACAAACTAGGTTGGAACGGCTTTTATCCATTGTGCATGCCCTTATCGATCCTGCGGGTGGTACTGGTTGGTTGGAACAAAACTATAAACAACACAGTGATCTATTTTATTAAAAACTGGATTAGATTTCTCTCACCTCTTGGTCTATCTTTAGTGATGCTTTAATACAGCAGTAAATATGGTTTGAGGAGCACTATTTTTTTTTTTTTTTTAAATTAATAATAAAATTTGATATGAATTCAATAGTCTGGCATGTAGGCTTCCTTGGGTAGTCATTTAAGCAATCTAGTGACAACGTTTCTAAGGAATAAAAATTAAATGTTTTGCTTGCATGTGTAGAAGAATTTTTAGGGCAGATGAGCTACGTTGTGATAACTTAAAGCAACTATCTAAGCAACTAGCTGATTCCGAATCAGGGTTCAGACTCCGAAAACAAGCTCGTGATATGTGAGCTTGAGAAAAGTATGTGATAGGCGCAGAGGAGGCCGACTGAAATCAGAAATCGGGGCAGTCGTAAAATAACAGTAAACACAGTGCTTGTTTATGGCCACTGAGAGAGTTTATTTGACATTAAAACATAAAAGGATTTCTTTATTGTGTATATGGGGAATTCCGGTTGGATTACCCTATACGGGGCATCATGTATAGAAATGGAAAAAACTGGCACATATAATTAAAGTCTTTTCTATATTTTGATAAAAAAAAATGCACCAATTATGGATTCTTCTTCATTTCATAAGCTTTCTCTTATTACAATTTCCATCATCAGATCTCAATTTTGAGACACAGCTGTATACAGGTCGATTTAGCGTATCTTGGGCGTATGTATCTGTAGTAGATTACCTGGGCTTCAATGTAGCTTATCTGGTTTTTCAAGAGAGTATGAAATGAAAAAGAATACATAAATAAAGCAATTTATATCAATATATAGGAAACACTTTAGTTATGTGTACATTATATTTGTTAGTTTTTGCATTTCTATACATGATGCCCCGTATAGGGTAGTCCAACTGGAATTCCACCACTTGTATATTTTTTTATAAATAGTTGTTTGAGGCGTTAACATATTATAGGGAACAGGGACCCTTTCAATACTTTTGAATATAATTGGAGACATTATATTAACATTTTTTTTATTATTTTTAAATAGCAATGCTTTCATGCTCTATATTTATTATATTAATATTAATAATAGAATGAAACAAACAAGAAGTATTTGCATGTAAAAGGTTACCTACACAACTACAAACTCAAAAAAATATGTCCCAGACAAATCCGACAAGCTTTCTCGTATAAGAGTACATAATTACTTGGCCTAGTTGTTTTAATGGTACATTTGAATTATTTTTGAAAATTTCATCATAAAAATAACTTATCCTCAGCGGGGAATCGAATTCAGTATTTTCTCAGGAACTAGATTTGTCCCGGGAAAACTGTTTAAACATTTTTGAGAATAACTTTTTTCAAATGTTTTTTCAGAGTTTTTGGGGGGGTAGCGCTCCCCAAATGGGAGGTAAAATTAATTTCCTAATTTCCCCCCAAACTATTATTTTTCTAAACATGTATGCCAAATTTCGTCAAAATCGGCTCAGTAGTTTTGGTTCCAGGAGTCTGCACAGACATTGCAGGCGCACTTTATGCTGAACCTGATTCGGAACCTATGTGCAAAGTGACTGTAACCTCAGACTTTACATCTTTTAGTAGAAATTATCACCGAAAAATCTATATTATTAACTAAAGTCAGTTGTAAAGAAGTTAATTATTTTCTCATTTTATAAAGAGAATAGTTAAAAGTTGACAATTTATAGCACAGGTTATGTAGGAAAATTAATGTCATTAAACAATCTTATAAAGTATTAATAAGATTTTTATTATCTCTTTAAATAGATATATATATATAATCCTAAAATTTAGTTTAATGTCTTATTAATATTTATCCTTTAAGATCTCAATTAATTATTTGGGCTTTAAACCTTCTCTGTAAATGAAGGTATTTGATACCAATTTTAGGATTAATTAATTCTGATTGTTTTACAACTAATCCCGACCATTTATAAGATTAAATAAATACCTATATGTTTAATTCATACAGTTAGTTAACAATTCTAAAATATAACAATTAATCAGTAAAACTTATTAATTCATTTTAATTATCCTTCAAATTTGAATGTAATTCACTTTTCATTTTCATTTTGATACATTTATATAATTTACTTACTCTGTTAAGTGAATATGTTTCTCGCCATAAGTCACTATCAAAGTACCTGAATTTACGTAAACTTTTTTTTTTTCTTCTTCTTTTAACGTAAAAATCAAGGAAGCCTCTAAAATATTTAAGACCCCAGTCTCGAATTTTTAAAATACATTATCTTTTCCCACTTTCATGTTATAATCATTGAATATCAAACTATTTCTTATTTTATCTAATATCTTACTTCAGGGATTTTAATTTCTTATAATTAAGATACTATATCTTAATTTTTTTAAAACAAGCATCTTTCTCCAGATATGAACTGATTTTAAGGAAATAAGAAATTACCGCAAAGTCCACTTCTATTTTAATCATCTTATATAACTGACTTTTCTTACGAGCTATTAACATTTTTTTTCTCTAACTATTTATAATATCTATAAAAAAATCTTTTAAAAGATTCTTTTAATTTTATTTTCAAAAACTTTATTCATTTTTACACGCTTTTAATTAACTTGACTTGTATGTCCAGGGCAAATCTTGTAACGTAAAATTGACGGACTTCCCGACTACCTTGAAAGCAGAAAAATTTGGACAGATTATGTATTTCCGATGACAATACAATAATCAGTAATTAGTTCTACTAAATTATTAGTATTATTCAATAAATCGCCAGATTTCTGAGAAATGTTGGCGGTCAAATTCAAAATCAATTGTAAACAAACAAGACCAGTGACAGCTAAGGGAGGTTTTATTTAAATAAAATATTTAAGCCTCGTCCAGACTGCCGAACCGAACATAGCAAACGAGCCGAGCATTGGTGTCTGCGCATGCCCAGTCTAAAGTGCGCCTGCACATATTACTCTGGACATGCGCAGAGTTTGTTCGGTTCGGCAGTCTGGATGAGGCTTTAATGTTTATATTTACAAAACCATAATTATAACCTATGTAGTTGAAACCTTCTATTACTTAATAATAATAATAAATCATGGCAAACAGCTCGTGGAGTGTTTAGGCCTGCCAAATGCCTTACACAAATTATGAATACGTGTATATTTTATTAAATTAAAAATGTTGATAGATTTAATTTAGTTATCTTAATTTCAATTAAGTAAGAAAACTGATGACAAAGACGAAGACTAAAAAGTATAAAATAATATTATATTTGAAAAAAAAATAAAAACACGCTTTTATAAAGAATGTACTAAAAATGAGAAAATAATTACTTTTAAACAGCCACAGTACTACGATTGATCACACTATATGCGTACGTCACTAAAAATAAAAGCTTGGGGCGCTTTGTTTATAAACCCCCAACGAACTCATTCCTCCTTAAATCCTATGTCTTACTTCTCAAAAATATGAAGTCTGGATTCTTGGATTCATAGTTATGAAAAAAAAAAGTTGATAGCGCTCCAAGCTTTTAGTTTTAGTGACATCCATATAGTGTGATCGCTCGTAGTACTGTGGCAGTTTAAAAGTAATTATTTTCTCATTTTTAGTACATTCTTTATAAAAGCGTGTTTTTATTTTTTTAAAAATATAATATTATTTTATACTTTTTAGTCTTCGTCTTTGTCATCAGTTTTAACCTTACTTAGTTGAAATTAAGATAANAATATTAAATCAGACTCTCGCTCCCTCAACAAATACTACTGCGGAATTTACTATAATGATTCAAAATCATAATTCCCGCCCAATCCAATTCAATAGTCTTGTGTGATCACCTTCTTGCTAGCTGTGGTATTTATATGTATTTTAGTCCATTTTATTATTATTATTATTATTTATGTATCAAATTTTTAGCTGTTTCCTCTCTACTTGTTATGATATTATTAGTCACTTTTAAATCTGAATCATGGTTGAACTGTATTAAACTCGTTTTTTCACTGTTATAGCCGGTTTGATAACATTCTGATAAGGAATGAAAGGTTATGTTTTTCTAATGTTATCATTTCCATATTTTTCGGTTTAAGCTTACCTGTGATCTTTTTAAATCTTTTTTAAGTTTTTAATCTGTTATTCCTGTTAAATTATTTTTACCTACTTTTTATATTGTTAGTGTTAACCTAGTTGTCAATTGTTATGATTAGTTACCAAAACGCACGTAAACTCGTAGCAGTTAGGAGGTGTCTTTTTGCATGTAGTAGACGATGGAATGTTTAGAGTTCCTATCTTTTTACTTTTATCTTATTTGTGACTGCACGTACCCCTTATGTGTACTATCAAGGTAAATTTTACGCATGTAACTTATTTTCTTCTGAATTGTTGAACTGTTATGTATTGTAGTTAATGAAAAAATATACGTACAATTTTTTAGGCTTGAGAATGGCCGGCCAGGCCGAAACGTTGCCAGTGAAATGAAGTGAAGTAATTTATTACCACGTAAACCCTATATATGGATCCAATAGACTAGAATGATAAATATTATAAAAACAATGAAGATGGTGTATTTAAAAGTTTTTTGGACATGTAATGTCAATCTTAGAGTTAATACTTATGTTTGTAATTGGAATCCATCGGTAATTATGTCCTGAAATTTTATGCACTGAAAAAAAAGCATTATCAAAAAATTTAATATTATTTTCTTCCTACACTTTTAACAACAAAATTTTCATCTTTAAAGGAAGAATTTATCTAACAAAAAATTTAAAATTGAAATCCTATGTGACAATACACTCCCTTCCCACTACTTTGAACACTTATGAAGTAAATTTTACTGTATTTAACGTAGTAATTTTGTTAAATAAATAAAAAAAGATGAAAATAAATCTATGTGAGGCCATATTGGCAATTTTTGTTTTCTGGATATCAAATTATGATATTGATAGCATTTCAACACAGTCCTACGGAGAAACAAAAAAATTAGGTCTGTGATAATAAACTTAAATAAAAGGCCACATTGGCCAATGTAATTAAAAATACAACAAATTGGTATAATTATTTAAAAAATAAAANTAATAATAACAATTTTATCATTTATTATATTACTTTTTTAGGGTGTAGTGAAGAACAAGGTTTACCAAATAAATCCTTGAAATTGCTGCCTAATAAGTTATACGGCCATTTTTGGCCCACTCTTTACTAGACGTCACAAATGAAACCTATAATTAACCTCCTTTAGGTTTAGTAGATGACCCTTTACTTTAATATACCACTTATACTATAATACACTTATAATATAATACTGCTAAATGCTAGAGATGTTACATATCTTTTTCATATTTCTGATCAATCTATTTTTAACACTTGTGAAAAATATATTAAGAGTCTATTCTCGTTCTTATATTCAATTATATATATTGATAGAGATTTGACTTTATTTACGTTTTACGTTACTTAAAAATCTTTTAAAAATGAAAATGAAATTGTCAAAGGTTGGTTTTTACTTAGGATTCTGTCCTTGCAAATTATTTTTCGTGACAAATTTAATTTCAGTTTTTTTCTCATTATGCAAAATAGTTGACAATGAAAATACGTTTTTACTTTCTCATATAATGTAGTACTGACGGAAGGAAAGTATTGTGGTAGCGTTCAAATTTGATTTGAAAAACATTAGATTATTAAAGGACGTGTAATCAACCACTTAAAGCATACCGCACACTTGTCTCATAACTTAATGTGACAATTATTGTGAAAAAAATTCTAACCTATTTCGGATTCGAAGTCACCAGATATTTTAATAAACAGTTAAAGGTTTATTTCTAAGTAACTGCAAGTATTAGTAAGTATCTATTAGTAAGAATCTGTAATGTAAAGTTTAATATTTACATTATAATTGTATAAAGAAAGTAATTAATAGAGGCTGGTTAGAAATTCATTTTTACGTTTTTGGTAGTATTCATACTAAGGAACATTTAAATTTTAATTTAAATCAAATTATAATTATTATTAACTACGGGAAACATACAGAGAAAAATAGACTCCAGCACCGGGATTTGAACCACGGGCCTCTAAATAAAGGAAATTGACTGTAACCGACACTTTGACTTTTGAACATTATGTAAGTTTAATCTAATTCCATCTTAGAAAATAAATTCTATAATAAAAAAAACATGTGTGAAAGTTAGGGGGGCAACAGGTCCCAGTCCCAACAGGACAGCCCCATTACTTTAGGCTTTGGAAGGCATTCTCTCAGTTTCTGAAAATTTCCCCTTTTTCAGAAAATTTGGCATTTGCCAAGAAGTCTGGGTAAGATTTAGTACTTGTCCCATGTATAATTTGCTGGAAAAGGTTCAAACTTTAGTATTGAACAACAGTATGTATGTCGAAAGAAGCGTCGCGTTGACAGTGCGGGAAATCAGATGACACTCAGATTGGCCAACCTATGTGAGGGTAAAAATAAAGCCACTAGGTCTGTTTTAAACGGTTATCCCGAAGGCCGCGCCCCTCCACTAGAGATTTTTATTTTTACCTAGTTGGCTTAACCTACTGCCCGCCAAAATCTTGAGCTCTCATTGGCTCTCCCAACAATGTGTCAAACTTTCCCCCGCTGTCAACGTGACGCTTCTTTCGACATACATACTGTAGAATTTAATAACATCTTTATTAAATTTATTATTATTTTTTATTTTTTTGAATAATGCATTTTATGACATTAAACATTTTTATTGCATTTTATTTCTTACTAAAATGTTATGATAATTGAGGTAACAAGACAATATTTTATCTGTAAAATGCATATTTTGCTTAAAACTTTCCTAGGGGGTAGCTGCCAACTTAACCACATTGCTATTACTCCAGGTAGTAGCTCACAAATTAAAATTAAATATTGTTTTTATTATTTAGGATTGACATTTTTTTTTCTCTCCGTTGTTTTTTTTTAACACTATATTTCATACCCTCACTCAGGGCTTTATCAGGGTACAATAATGAACAATTTACATTGGTTAATGTATACTTTTAACAATTGTTGTCATCAATTTATTTATTTATTTAAAAAAGAATAGAGTGGGAGATCCTTTCAATGAAATTGATAGTCCCTGGGGAAAAAAGAAGAAGAAGAAAAAAAAATCTTTGCCGATTTTTTTTTAAGAGACAACATGTAGATTTTTTTCCCTGTACCATTTTCACCCATTGCAGAACTGCCTTATCTATGTCTTTGCTTACAACCTATAGATCTTCTTTTTAAAGAAATCCAACTTTGTTTCCTTTAGTTTGTAATATTGTTTTCCAGTTTTTAAAAATTGAAGACACTGAACTCAGAGCGATGCCATACTTATGGGATACTTTTTTGTTCTTCATTCCTTTATCTATCTATGTCTTTGAATAGATGAATTCCAAAAATGAATTAAAAAATTACAATTTTCTTTTAGACATTTGTCTGGAGCATGCGAAACTAATTCTAAACTGAGACTTAAGATTCTAAGAGATTTCTCTGTACTGAGCTTAGATTCTTGATGCCGGTTTACCAATCAGGTATACCGCTACGTGTATGGCTGCCAATAGAGAATTAAAATTATTGCAATAAACAAGGATTTTTTTTTTTTTTCTAAACAAAGACTAACATATTGACAGAATAATTTTAACAAAACTGGGAAGTGATCAGCATTTTTTTCTTAAAGTTTTTCTTTTTGTTAAAGCAAAAGTTGTTGTTTTATTATTATTATTATTATTTATGAAGGAGGTGATCTATTATATGATGTGACTTTTAAATATTTTGAAAATCTACAGGGTATTCTTCAAAATATTATGCTGAAGGTAAGTAATTTGTCTTTAAAAACATTTTTATGAGGATGTTGATCAGTTTTGGGGTAATACAGGACTTGCTTTAGTGGATTTCATTTTATTAATTGTATTATCCTATTATTTAATTTTGTGCTGAATTTATTGCATGCTTATATTGCTAACAAACGTGCCAACATTATACAACAAGTCCAGCTAAATTAAATGTATTGTAACGTTATTAGTTTAATAACATTATTTCTTTACAAAGGTTAACGAAAGATTCATTTAGTTTTATACTGACATTGGAATTCTTTTAAAAACTTTTGCAGAAAAAAATAAGGATAACTGAAAGGTTGTCTCAAACAGTAAAACCTTATAATCACTAATCACTGACTTAAAGGGGCTAATAAGTGTTATCCAATATTATGGAAGTCAGTTTTATAAAAAAATAATTATTTTAAATAACAATGCAAATGGATGTATGACAGGCGCCAATCACTACCCAGTCCCTTAAGAGTGCGGAAATGCATTACTTAATGTGTTATTTACTGAATATTAATTTAAGTCACAAACCAGTATCTATACTTTTGAGTTGCTCCGTGTGCTTAGGGCCTTAAACATAGGTTTAATAAGCGATTTTTGACAAATACTACCAAAACAGAATTGGGTCAGGTGGCTAATTGTGGAAATCCACGAGACTTGTCAAGCGATGGTGTTGAACGGCAATTTGTAGAACTCAGACAATGAATCATCTTGCTAGAAAATACAGATAAAAATCACCTTTTTTTGGCACTTCTTTAGATTGTTACTCCCCTTACAAACAAAACAGAGGGGAGTAACAATCTAAAGAAGGTGTACGGAATGTTCTTCCTTAGATTGTTACTCCCCTTATAAAAACAGATGTGTGATATTCCATTGTCCCAAAGTATATTGGGCTAAACATCCCTTCGTCTTAATAATTATTTAGTCAAAGTCATTTATTCTAATAAAAAACATAGGGGAGTATCAATCTAAAGAAGAACCCTTTTTTTATTATGTGTTATAATTTTTTGTTCATTATTGACCGGTTCTACTGTTTTGGCATAAGGTGGGAGATTCCCTTACATACTGGGACAGTTATGTACCTTAGACATTTATCGAATTCATTTAGACATTTATCGAGTCCAAGGTAGTGAGTACCGTACCTACTGATAAGTTGTAATAAAAAATATGAAGTAATGTTGTGATATTTCACTTGCTTGTTTGTAGTAATTATAATATTGCCCTCCCTCTGTAATTTTTGAATTTTTAAATTTTAACGTTAAATAATCTTGGCAATAGAAACATAATATAGTATTGATAGAAACTGATTAACATAAATAACAAAATACTTCTTCTTTGATGTCCTCTTTTGCCCCCTTTGATGTCCTCATTTGCCCCCATTGATGTTCTCCTTTGCCCCCTTTGATGTCCTCATTTGCCCCCTTTGATGTCTTCCTTTGCCCCCTTTGATGTCCTATGCCCCCTTTGATGTCTTCCTTTGCCCCCTTTGATGTCTTCTTTTGCCCCCTTTGATGTCCTCCTTTGGTAGAATGAGGATTAAGTATGAAGGGGCAATGTAAACAGTCACTGCCTCTTGATGCTGCCACGGAAGTATTTTTATTTTAGGAAGTAAAATGCAATAGCCCGGGGAGCAGTGGACGAGGCATATCATAATAATAAATTCTTTTGCAATGGGCAGCCATCAACTGTATAATATGTATATTATAAAGAAGCCATGGAAGTAAAAATAGTATGGAATAATATAAACATGACATATCAATGTTTATGTGCAGGGATGGCCATCCCCCACAATGCCCATGGAAAAATCCCCCCCATAAAGTGTCTGAGATCACATAAAATAATTAAAAATATAAATGTGTGAGGCTATCACGCATTAGAAGTGAAACTTAAGTTCTAGAATGCATTGCTCTCTTTCATTTTTTGACGAATTTATTATTTTAGGATTAAATAAGAACCAGGACCACATTTACGCTACCACATTTATTCCAATAAAAATATATGTTTGTTTGATTTGCTGGTCTTTAAATAGATATATACAATTAATCTGTAAAAATGTTACACTTGGACGAGTCTCGAAACGGAAACTTCGTTACACGATGTCACTATATGAAAAAATTCACTCTACCGCCGCCAAAGAAGTTTCACTTCAAAAAATCTCCCCTAACCTTAGAAATATACACTCCAAAATTGAATCCCCCCCCCAAATTGTGATGGTGCAATTTTCCCAAACAATATCAAATTTGTTGGAGGGACGTTTTTTGTTGATATGAATAAATATCTGTTAACTGAACATTATTTGGGACAAATGTATTTTTTACACAGAGTGATCCTTTTATAATTTAAACGTTTATATCGAGTTTTATGGCCGCTACATTATTCCAGGAACAGCTTAAGAATACTATTCCCAAGCCCGCAACACACTACTTCATTTTATTTTTACTACCACTTACCACTATTGTGACAAAGGAACAAGCTCACTCCTGTGTATATAAATTATAATTATAATATGTCTATTGCTTATTTTTAGTAAACTTAAAGACGAAGGAAATAAAAATCACTTCTAAAATATCTAAATTTCGAAGTGAAAGCATTGTGTTGCGGGCTTGGGTAGCGAGTATTCTAATCTTAGATCTTGGCCTTATTTCATTATTATGTAGATTAAAATAAGTTTTTAAAATTGCTATTAATCTGGTTAAAAATAAGTTTAAGTTTTTATCGATTGAAGAAATTAAAGATTAGAACTTTCGACAATTAACAGGATCGGGATAACCAGCAGATCTTTAATTAGAATTTACGAATATTTCAAAACCGAGGTTACAACACTGTCAATGCGGGAACAGGCAAGTATTCGAATCTCCTGAACAGTGCCGTACCTGTTGTTATGGTGATATTAATTTTTAATATTAACTATTAGTTTGTTGTTTTTTGTCCATTTCACAGAATCAGCTGTTCGGGAATACTCGGTCTCGCGTTTCAACATTATATCGGTATATTTTGTCGTGTATTAGTCAAAAAAACTCGAAACATTTTTATCTGCGGAGCTGAGTCATGGTAAGTACTCTCGTAATTTTAATGAATTATTTATTATGTTTATTCATTGTAGTTTGTACACACGTTGCTTTGTCTAATAATTTATCCGTGCAAATAAATAACTGCCAAAATTTGATATTGACAAGTTGTTGACAAGATAAACATGTAGGTAAGTTGGCCTATTTTAATCGATTCACACTTATGAGATCTATGTATTGGGTATCCAAGAACTTTTCTCTTTTCTTCCGAGTTCGAAATGAGCTCGTTATTTAGCATATGGCGTTTTTTTAGAAGCTTGGCTTCGCTTCAAGCTCCGAGGCTAAAAGTGGTGGTTATCTTTTAAGTCATGTTCATGAAGAGAAGGTTAACCTCTGTTTACTTTTTATTTCGGCATAAATTTTATATTCCAATATGTTTTTTTACGATAGTTTCTTACATCTTGGTATATTCTTAATGTTGATTTGCTAATTCTTGGTATCAGTTTCTAAAACTCAATTTAATTTCTTTTGTAATAATCATTTATGAAGTTTTACGTGAAAAAAAGTATATCTCTTTCTACTGATCGTTATTTAAGATCATAGCGAGGATGGCCACTGCCTCAAATACATTGTGTTCCATGAAAATATGTTCAAACCGTTGTTTCTTCCCTGCATAACAATAAGTTCGAACCATTAAACCAAGTGTTTATTTCCATATTTCTACTAAATTATTCAGATTTTTTTTTTGTTTGCTGATATTAATGTAGTAAATGATTTTGATTAGTTTTAAATCCTTTGGCTACCAAAATAATTTATGTCTACTATAGCAACCCTGTCAAACTTATTTTTGATGTACCACCTTTACTGTTTAATTCATTTCTCATTGGTCGAAGCCTATTCTTCCTGGCACAAGTACCTTATAGAGGACTTTTTACCTTGTATGCAAGTCTTTCTATCTTAACTTTAGTAGATCTTGTCATATTTTACCAGAGTTTTAAATTTGTTTGAGGATATACCTCTCTGCAGCCATTAACCATCATAATTTTAGTTCAGCTTCAAAATAAAAGGGACCATTTAAGTCTGACATGTTATTTTTGTTGAAAAGTTTATTACATATTTTATTTTTGAACTAATTAAACATTTTTGAAGGCACAATTTCATTATTAAATGGTTTTTACTACTAATATTTCTTAGTTTTAAGAAATTGATGTAATAAAATGTATTATGAAGCAGAGAAAATTGACAAGCAGAATTAGTGTTGCAAGGAACAAGTGCAAGGGAAAGATCAGAGGATGGAGTGACGGACGCAGACAAATATCACTGTTGAAGATCGCACTAACTTAAATGACGGACAAGTAATAATATTTCCGTATTTAACCTCTAATGTTAGATAATTGTCTAAGCTCCATATCCTGTTGGCAGATACCCCTAAAGTCTCGATAGAAATTTTACAGAAATGACTCATAGAGATAGATCATTAATTTGATGTATAGAACAAAAACAACAGCTAATGTTTAATGCAGGCCAGTTTTGACCACTAACAATTTTACGAAAAGTTAGTTCTGAAAATAACAAGTTTAAATGTTGGGTTTCCAAGGGAAAGTGGAGTTATAACTAGATTCCCCCTTTTTTTATCATAATTATGAAAAGGAATTTGACTTTTTTAAGTTTTTGGTGGTATTCATACTACGGAAAGTTTAAATTTTAATTTAAATCAAATTATAATTATTATTAACACTGGGAGACAGACAGAGAAAAATAAACCCCAGCACCGGGACTTAAACCACGGGCCTCTACATTTCCAGTGTAGCGCTCTACCAACTGAGTACTGTAGGTAGAGCGCTACACTGGAAATGTAGAGGCCTGTGGTTCAAGTCCCGGCGCTGAAGTCTCTTTTTCTCTGACTGTCTCCCAGTGCTAATAATAATTATAATTTGATATAAGGAATTAGTCTTAACTGCAATTTTAAAAGGTATTATAATCATTATAATGATGGTAATAGCTTTGGCTTAGCCGTACACCATAGTTATAAAATTTAATCTTTTAATAAGTTTTACAATATCATAAAAACAATATCACAATATCATTCCCATTGTTAATAATACTTATAATTTGATTTAATTTAAAATTTAAACTTCCTGTAGTATGAATACTCCCTAAAACTTAAAAAAATTAATTTCTAATTGATTGTACAAGGAACAGGGACTAATTGGGCACTTTATAATTATAAGATTTAATGCTCGGTCTAGTTCAATGTCGTAAAATTCAACTTCTGGATTTGTAGAGAATTGAAAGCTTAATTGGGGACTAGATATCGTTATAGACAGATGAAAATTGTTCTCCAGTATAGCTTAGTTGGTCAGAGCACTTCAACGGAAATATAGAGGCCCGTGGTTCGAGTCCCGGCGCTGAAGTCTATTTTTCTCTTTTTGTCTCCCTTAAAATTTGATTTAAATTAAAATTTAAACATTCCTTAGTATGATTACTACCAAAAACTTATAAAAATTGAATAATTATAATTTGATTTAATATCGTAAAAGTAATTTTACTGAAATTAAGCTTGTGGAGAAATTTTCTTGATATAGTTACTCGATAAAAATGACTTTAAATGAACGCTTATGCATTATAATGATAAATGTTCCCTTAAATTTAAGTTCTTCAAAAAGCAATTTTTAAACTCAAACAATATCTTTGCAATATTGATTTCTAAGGTCGAAAGAAGAAATGGAGATGAATAATGGAGATTTGAACACAGTTAAAAGTTGTTTTAAAACTAAAGATGGCCGGAAGATGTGCATCACTGTGACCATAGAGGCGCAGGATGGGGAGAACAGTCAAACGGACAATACAACCGAAGATGTTATCAACCCGTGTGAACCGATGACGGAGAATGAAGCTCCTCCGAAGGATGAAGAAGTAATGCCGGAGCTTAAAGAAAGAGGGGCTTGCCGAGTCAAGAGTCCCAAAGCAAACAACACTCAACGACCTTCGACTGTTACTTCTCATCACAGACCCGCCTGTCCTTTGTATGCCAAGAATATAAGCACCTCTCCGTCCACTAACCCCTCTGCACCGTGCGATGAAAATATCTCCATAAAAGAAACATTGAAAGAAACAACTGAAGCTTTTGAGGGAATGCTATTAAAATTCATTGAAAAGATACAAAGTTTTTTCTGAAGCTTTAGTTTTTTAAAAAAAGAATTAAAACTAAAACCAAATACATATTTGTCTGCTCTTAATAATTTATTTTATAAAATTATTAGCTTAGCTTAATTTAAATATTTTAAGTCAAACCTTAAACTTAGGAGTAGAGATATATTCTCTTCATACCTGAGGTGCTTTTTTAACTGAGGTGTGGTAATAAAATTATAAAGCCAAAATTAAGATTTATTTTCGTCCAAAATTGACTTTACTGTTTTGACTATTTCCTCTCCCATGCCATATATACAGTAGAATCCCGGTATTTCATATCCTGTTATATCATATATCCCGATAAATCGTATATTATTGCCAGTCCCTTGAAAAAATCCCGATAATTGGTATATAATCAATGTATTTTGGTCCCCTCAGTATAACGTATTTTTTTCCCTTTCGAGGTGAACATAAACGTCTTATAACTCGTATAATTTGGAGAATAATCCCGATAAAACGTATGAATGGTGGGGGAAATTTCCAAGATTTTGCTTATTTACTGGCTATATCTGTTGTTTTATTCTACTCAGAAAAAAATAACAGTTCACACTTCACTACAATTAGAGAAAGCGTTAATTATTTTTTTTTTTTGTTTTTTTTTTTTTTTTAATGGTCCCCTCAGTATAACGTATTTTTTTCCCTTTCGAGGTGAACATAAACGTCTTATAACTCGTATAATTTGGAGAATAATCCCGATAAAACGTATGAATGGTGGGGGAAATTTCCAAGATTTTGCTTATTTACTGGCTATATCTGTTGTTTTATTCTACTCAGAAAAAAATAACAGTTCACACTTCACTACAATTAGAGAAAGCGTTAATTATTTTTTTTTTTTGTTAATTCCGAATTGCAAAGGAACCTATTGGAAAGAACATTCTTCGGGGGAAAAATTAGAACTCGCGTGACGTTTGATCGGCATTAAACAAAGACTCAGGGGGGAGTGTGATTGTGTCCAAACAAAATGTAATTCCTGGACAGCCTAGATTCTAGTAGACGAAGGAATAACTCTTATAATTCTGAGAAAAATCGCGTTAAACGTATTTGAAAGGAGAGGACCCTTTTCCAAGATTTCATTGTTTACCTCCTTCTGTTCTACTCGGATAAAATGCTATGGATAACACCTGAACTAATGGGTTAATTCAAAAAAACAAATAATATATTTTTTTTAAACCTAGTACATATTTAATTTGTTTATGATCATACACAGTGTATTTTTATGTGCATAATAAATACTAGTCTTAATTATTACATTAATTTTTCTTTTTTTACCATCAATATTTCATAATCCCGATTTAGTGAACTACTCGATATATCATATTTTTTCTTCGACCCCTTGAAGATACGATATATCGGGATTCTACTGTATTAAATATATGTATAATGTGTTTATCTAATTATTATGGCTAATAGTGCCTGACACAAGCTTTCCTAAACCTCTTGTTGTGATCAGTCTCAGCTCCACATTTTTTTGCCACCTTGTTTGCAGCACAAGAACCACACTGAAAATAGTGCTTCTTAGAAACATATTGTTGAAGTATAATGTTAAAAGAAAGGCAATAGATAGGAACAAACATTTTGACAGATTCAGATATCCTAGTGGGCCCTAGGTGAGAGATTACAGAGGTGGTAATAAAAAAACTTCTTTTTTTTATTATCAATTAGGTTAATTATACCCAACAAGTACTGAACATAACATAAAAAAAGTGTTCAACATCAGGTTGTTTTTTAGGGAATTTTCGAAGAAAATTAAGCTATTGCAATGGCTTCAAAATTTCTGTAATGAGAATTTTTGAAAACTTTCTCCATGGAAATCCGTTTCAGACCACTCTGAATCGATTCCTAAATTTTAACACTTTTTTTATGTATGTATGTATATATGTGTCACTCCAGACGATATCTCCTCTTAGGATGCACTTAAAAATTTCAAACAAATTTTAATATGTTAATAATATCCAAAGAAAGGATGAGTTTGTTGGCCAGAATTTTTGGAGTTCATTTAGGGGTCAAAATTTTGACAATTTAGGGTCAAAAATAGCATAAAAACGTGTTTTCCCCATTTTAACCCCCTCTTATATGAATATATAATAAAAGAGTGCATAACAGCAATTACTGTACTCTTTAAGAGCTTTCCAACGACATGCATCTTGAAGGGTAAATACTATTTTGACTTTTGTACCCTGTACCCCTGTGTACCAATTTTTTTTTCACCCATCCAAATCCGTACAAAAAAAAGTTTTTATGTCTTTAAAATACTTTAATATTATGTATAGAAGAAAGTAGAATGTATTTAGCATACAGTGGACACAGTATAGCTAATAAATCCAAAATACATGTTAAGTGAAAACAAAAATACAAATTCCTTGGCTACTGCTGTTTAACAAGGGTTTATAAGAACTTATAAACCTGACTAAAAAGTTGAAACTGTGTTTTTAAAGGATTCTATAAAAGGTTTATATCGAGAAATTGCAAGGTTGACGACAAAAAGAAGTCAATTTAGAGGATGAGCATAATCGAATAGACTTTTTTCAGCTCCATCAGCATTCAAGATAAGCTCAAATATTATTCTGCTAGTTAAAAAATATGAAGTTGGTGCCATACATTTAGTGAATACTTATCAGACACCTAAATCCTTAACTTTTTTTTTAAATAAATCTCCAAATAACTTCTCATTAAATTTATTTTTTAGTAAATTAAATTCAAATAGAAAAATTGATGAGTTTCATCAACTTGAGCTGTTGATCAGTGAACTAACTTGTGCTCTTTGCGTTTTATTTAATATGAGTAAGTTTCACACTATCTTGGTAGATTTTTTTTTCTTACACAGTCACAGTGTACTTTAGTGATTCAGGATCAAATTC
The DNA here is from genome assembly GCA_001010745.2 of Gerris buenoi. Taxonomy (NCBI): domain Eukaryota; kingdom Metazoa; phylum Arthropoda; class Insecta; order Hemiptera; family Gerridae; genus Gerris; species Gerris buenoi. Next base: position 431,703 of record KZ651195.1, read on the forward strand.
TGATAACTTAATAACTTAACTCGATTCATAAGCATTATCTTTAAAAATGACTTATTTCACAACTCTTTATTTTCACCTTCCACAGACAGGAATTATCCCAGTGTAAAAGTTGACCATTATTTTGGGGAATTTATTGAAATAATAGTTATTTGAAACATCTGCCCTACACAACCCCCTCTCGTGTAATTTTACAATGGGCAGAATAAAGATGCACTTAATGTCAAGCATAAGGCAGGGTGGGCCAACAGAAGCAGCGAGTAGTTGAGTGAACTCTGTTTGTAAAATTGATCTAAGTTCTTGACAGCTCTCTCCTGAAAAAACCCAATCATAAGGTAGCATTTAATTGAGAATATTTTAGCTAACTAACTTTATCATTACATTATAGACCCCATTATTTTGAATGGGGGGTGCCTGGTTGCGGAGAATGCAACTCCTCTCAGCTCAACTCTGCTCCGTTTTCACAAGCTTAGTTTTCTGGTGGCCGCCCGGCCTAAGGTTGAATAGGGTAAAAAAAAACACTGCCACCTTCTATGTATTGCCTTACTTGTACAGAAGGACCCCTTATAGTCGAGTATACATACTAATCCTGTTAAGAAATACCCTTTATCTACGATTGATGCGTAATATAAACATTGTATCTCTGTTTAGATTTGTAGAAAGTGATTCTTTACACACCTGTATTAATTGCGCATGAGTGTCTCATAGTTTTGTAGAATTCCTCTTCTTTACCACTCTAGCGCGGTAAAGAAGAAGAATTCTTCAACTTTACACGATTTGCACGATTAGCGAGTTTTTTTTTACATTTAACATAACTAATTTGATGTTTATTTAATCAAAGTAACTGTTTGTATCGAGTTTTTTGTGAAAATCAATGAGTGATTTAAGTGATTATGACGAATATTAGGAGAATAATACGCCTTCCGAAATAATTAATTCGGCACAAAATACAACTAATGAATTGATGTCATCTTTATCAAAAGAGAAATACGAGCTTACATACAGGAAGTTTATAATTTTTTTTCTGTATTTATTATTAAAATCTAACAATCGTACAGTATGTATGTTGAAAGAAGCGTCGCATTGACAGCGCGGGAAAGTTTGACACATTGTGGGGAAAGCCAATGGGAGCTCAAGATTTTGGCGGGCAGTAGGTTGAGCCAACTAGGTAAAAATAAAAATCTCTAGTGGAGGGGCGCGGCCTTCGGGATAACCGTTTAAAACAGTCCTAGTGGCTTTATTTTTACCCTCACATAGGTTGGCCAATCTGAGTGTCATCTGATTTCTTGCGCTGTCAACAAGACGCTTCTTTCGACATACATACTGTAGATTTTGCATTGCTCGTGTGGTTTTGCTACCCTCGCTGTCGCTCGGGTGCTAACTCGACACTCGCATGCCAAATGCTACTTTCCACACTCAACGGGTAATGTACTATTAATGTCTTTCAGACCCTTTTTCCAATCTTTAATTGTTGTTACACCTACTCTTAACTCTGCTGAAGCTAGTTTTTTGAACGGATTCACCTTTGTCAAGCCATTGAAGAAAGTCTAAGGGCTATTTCACACTACACGGTTTTTGCCGTATGACAAAAAACCGTACGGCGAAATTTTTTTAGTGGAGTATTGAAGGAGACGGGCATTTTCACATTACATGGCGACGGCAAAAAGCTGTACGGCCGCCGTGTGCAACCACTAAACTCACGGCGACCGGATAGCCGCCGTGTATCTAGTTGTCTATTTGATCAAATGCACGCTTTCATGTTGTACTGTTTTGATTCGGACAGTCAGTTTGTCACCAGGTTTTTCTCTATATGTTTCTCGTCAGTTTTTAATAAATTTTTTATACATAATAATTTAATTAACAATGGCAGAGATTGACGCACAACAATTAATTACCCTTGTTCAAAAGAGACCCATGCTGTGGGATAAATATCTCGATGCATACAAAGATAAAAATGCTTGGAATGAAGTTAGTTGGAATTAGTTATAGCTTTAGTAATGTAAAAAAATATATTATTTTAAATATGATTATTTCCGTGATGGGTGAAATATGTGTAAGGTTATTTTCATATGAACTAATTGTACTCACTTGAATGACCCAAAAACAAACTATCTAAAAGTATCTAAGAAATAAGCCCACTTCATCTCTCTTTTGATTATTAATAGGATGCACCCACATCCGGCGCCGGCGTTTGCACTGTCTTCCCTTTTGCGGCGATAATACATCCATAATGCAATAATTTGTTTTCGGTTCTTTGCACAGCACTTCACTACACTTTTAAAAACCTTCTGATTGAAAAAAGCCGTGGACAAACCGGATAGTGTCATTCGGATTTTCGCCGTACGGCAAAAAATACACGGTTTTTCGCCGTACACGGCAAAAAATACACGGTTTTTCGCCGTACACGGCAAAAAATACACGGTTTTTCGCCGTACACGGCAAAAAATACACGGTTTTTCGCCGTACGGCAAAAGCTGTGAAGTGTGAAAGCCTGCCAATTCGGATTTTTGCCGAACGGTTTTTTGCCGTACGGCGAAAACTGTGTAGTGTGAAACAGCCCTAACTTCTAGCCCCCATACTCACTAGAAATATAGCACAAAATGGGTTGTAAATATAGAATGACACGTCCTATAACAAGAGACCATGTGTAGCGATCAGTACAATAGCAAAACACCGGCTGGTTGATTTTATCGTTTTAACTCAATATTCTGATCTGATAAGGATGATAGTTTAGTGTCAGATTAAACTTTTTTTTTAACCAAGGGGTGTCATGGTCGGATATACCAAGGAGAGAGAGAAATCCCAAGGTAGGTCAGGGGTTCTACTGTAGTTATAAAACACTGGATTGTGGAAGGCCCTGTAGAGTTTTGGACTTAGAGATTGAAGGTAATTGAGTCATTATAGGACTGATAGGTATTTTTCCTTTTTGAATATGTTGGAATAAAAAAAAACTACTATTAGGGCTATGTAAGTATATCTATGGTTGATTTGATAAAATTCCTCCTGAGTGTGAAATTTAATCTATAGAACTACAATGCTAATGTGCAGCTTTCCTCCATGTTTTTTTGTTGACCATCAACCATTTGCAATTTTGTATCCAAAGAGATTAAGAAAAAAAAAAAAAACAATTGTTTCAAAAAAATATTTATTATGAATATAATAATCTATAAATGTTTTGATAAGTTTTCATAAGGTAACCCACACCCTATTTCCCTTCAGACTTATTTTCTATACAACAGTACAATATTGTATTTATTTATATTCACAAGTACAATATTGTACTTGTTTTACAGTTATTACTTTGAACGAATAAATCAAATATTGACATTAAATATTAAAATGAAAAAATATATTATTTTAAATATGATTATTTCCGTGATGGGTGAAATATGTGTAAGGTTATTTTCATATGAACTAATTGTACTCACTTGAATGACCCAAAAACAAACTATCTAAAAGTATCTAAGAAATAAGCCCACTTCATCTCTCTTTTGATTATTAATAGGATGCACCCACATCCGGCGCCGGCGTTTGCACTNATAATATATTTATAGTAATAAAGTTTTTGATTTTTGGTGTTAAGTAAAACAATGAAGTGTCAAAAAATGTATTTTATATAAAAAGTTGTTCATGAAATTTTTAATTTTTTTTAAGAAGATAAATTGTTTGTTTACAGATGAGGCTTGGAGGTCATCGCATGCTTGCGCAGGGTTTCTGACAGCTGCCTTCCCAGCTCTGCATCAGCCTGAGCAAAGTTCTTGACAGCTCTCTCCTGCAAAAACCATCATAAGGTAGCATTTAGTTGACAATATTTTAGCTAATAAACAACTAATTTTGATTTAATATTACACATAATAGTGGTAGAAACTACAGTAGGTATGCGTATTACAAGTTGTGACTTTTGACACTCAGATTGGCCAACCTAAATGAGGAAAAAAAATAAAGCTACTAAGCCTGTAGAAGGGGTTAAGTCAGTGACATTTTTGTTTGCCTAGTTGGCCCGACCTTCTAGAATTCAAAATCCTGACATCTCATTGGCTCCCCACCCTAATTTTTCAGATTTTCCTGCGCTGTCAAAAGTCACAACTCTTAACACGCAAATTATAGGACAGAATTCTGTATAGTCTGTTAGTTACAAAATTATAATTAACAAGAGGACCCTCTCCACATCATAATAAAGGAATTGGCCTGGTCTAGGGCATTTCATTTGCCTGAAGCCACTGTCCACGTCCAAGCACAAACATTTACGGTTCGATTCTCAAAAAGACAAGGACTTTTTCACACTAAATGATCAAATAAAGTTGCTGCTTCAGTACCTAATGCCATTCTGACCTAATTTGCTTAACATGCAACGAAAATATTACAGTGCCAATTTAAGAAATTCAAATTAAAAATTATTCCCGCCCAACTCTCTTTATAATCGCATGATTGTATTGTAACGTATGATATTAAAAATTACCTTCCCAGTGGGATAACGTTAATTTCATTGCTTGTTTATGTTCAAACTATTTCATTTATCTATGTTAATATTATTTTAATACTGGATACTTGTTTTATCTAAATTATTTACCGTTTGATGAAGGAATTTAAACATTCCTAATAATTTTATCAGTGTTGTTTTAAGATGTGATAAGTGAATTGTATTCTCGTCGATCAGAATAAATATATACCCTGAGAGAGGGTGAAATTTATTTAGTTTAAAGGATGCGTTAAACCTTCTATTATTAATTCCTTAAAGTGTCTCAACTATTGAAGTTAATTAATCAAAGGGAACAACTAACCAACTTTCATAATAATAATGCCACTATTGTGCAATAATAATATTATTATCAAAGAACTTTTAGAGAAAGCTGAAAAATTACTTTGGGGACTAATTTTTACCTGAATGAAATCAGCAGCATCCTTGAGACTGCCGGCAATGTTCTCAACCAGCCTCTTTCTCTCGTCAGGCTTGAGAGTCTTGTTGTAGAAGAGGTTGGCCTGGCTGAAGTTGTCTTCGTCTCCGGTTTCAACACGTTCCAGGTCTCCCGAGTAGTGGATCTTGCTCAGGCTTGACTTGTTGTCACACTGAGGTCCGTTGAACGAGTTAGGGAAGTAGTTAGGAGCACCAGCTTGGTTGTCACCCATGCACATAGGTCCGTCACGCTGTGTGTTGCTAATCCTCGTCCTGAAATACATTCAAACACAACTTTATTAGTCCTAAATATATTTGCATACACTAATTAACAATATGAATTGTTTTATTTAGTTATTCAAATCATGTTTATTTCTTAAAAAGTTAATTAACGGGGTCAAAAACAAATCATCCTCAGCCTGCACTTTGAGTAGTTACTACCTTAATGAGTATTTTACTTTTTAACTAAAATTCAAACCCAAAAGTTTTCAAGCAAGAACAATGATTCATGCAGTAGTACCTAGACTTAAACTACCCCGTCTTACACAATTCCAGCCTTATTTGATTTTTCAATCTTTCTATTCCCAAATATTTTCTTTAGAATCTTTCCCTTCCTAAAAGGCGTAATATTCACCAGAGCTTGATCAAATTGGTCATGTGATTGAAAAAATTGTCAAAACTTTCTGGAAAATTAAATTTAGAAGCGGATGGTAACTGCTAAATTCCCAGTATCAGGAGATGGCAATGGATGAGCTCATAGAAATATGTGAGAAAGTATTAAATATCCTGATTCTTTCTCCCCAGTTCAATCAGAATATCAACTGATAGTAGGATTGTAACCATCTTGACTGGTCTCAGCTCAACTAAAAAAAGGGTTACAAATTTGAGAGGACATTGACTCTAACGAAGAGTGCGTTTCAAAATATTGCAATATGCATTAAATTTTGCGTGAAAAGAAAAAAAAAATTGACTCGTCAGATAACTGTGTTAGGGTAAGTGTCCATCTGAGACTTTTTAGTATCAAGACTCGCTCTCGAGATTGAAATCGCTAGTGGACATAGGGCTGAGACTAGTCTCGGAGACTCGCCGACTCTCCGAGACTTGGGAGAGGCTGATGTTGCTCTCAAGTGGATAAGGTTCTGAGACTAATCTCGAGACTAGCTCTCGAGATTTAGTCTCAGATGGACACTTACCTTTAGATTTTATGAAGCCTTGTTCTTCAAAATAACTTTGGTTTATGTTTTTGCAGTTCATAATATTTTTTTTTTTTTTTTTTTTTTTTTTTTTTTTTTTTTTTTTTTTTTTTTTTTTTTTTTAAAATTTTTTTTTTTTTTTTTTTTTTTTTTTTTTTTTTTTTTTTTTTCTCTAAGATTTTATTAAGTAACATTTTTCTTTTAAAATATTGCCCCTGGTCCCAATTAAATAAATTTTTATGCACATATTTATGTGCAAAATTTTACCTTGTCACATGGGAAATTGACTCGCTTGGTTATTGTTAGAGTATTGTGGGTTACTTTATTTACTTTGTTCATAACTCAATCAAGTAATTTATATTAGTTATTTTGATACCAAAAGGGTTATGAGACCGACAAAAACATCTCACTTGTAATTTATCTTTTCAAGAAATATAAATAAAAGTAAACCATTTGAATTCTTGATCAATTAACTTTAGATACGGACTAAGACCGACCTTAAGGAAATTCTTTTGAAGGTGTGTGTCTTCTTTATCTTTACTCTGCTTGTTCAAACAAAAAAAAATTTTTTTTTGAAAGTACTGACTTGTAGGGACAGTTGACAGGAAGTTGAAGGTAGTTGGGTCCAAGACGATGTCTGTGAGTGTCGTTGTAGGAGAAGAGCCTGGCTTGAAGCATCTTGTCTGGGCTCGGTTCCACTCCGGGGATGAGGTGAGCTGGAGCGAAGGCTATCTGCTCCACTTCGGCAAAGTAGTTGACAGGGTTTCTGTCCAGCACCATCTTACCTACTGGGATCAGAGGGAAATCACCGTGCGGCCAAACCTAGAAAATCATACAATGTCAGATATTATGTGAATCACATGAGTTAGATTAATTTCTAAAACTAGCCTAATAGTAGTTAAGATTTTGTTCATAGAATAATAATAATAATAAAAGTATAATTAGTCCTTCTATTTTAAATTTCAATTACGTTTTGAGTCAATGAACTGACTAGGCTTGCATGTCTCTAAAAATTTAAAACTCTGACTGAGACACAACATTGCAGGGACACAAAATATTATAGTAAGCATATTTATTCACTTTTACTTTGCTTCAAGTGACATCTTCAATTAATTTGTAAAAAATAATATAAAATATTTTTTTTTTAAAAAAATCATGTTTTTATAAAATATGCATTAAAAAGGAGAAAATAATTAGCTTTCTAGGTAATAAGGAAGTAGGTAAAAAAAAACAGTCAGAGACAACTCAGACAAACTTTCTCATGTACGAGTTCATAATTACTTAGCCCAGAGTTTTCCATCTATAGTTTTCATAGATACATTTAATTATTATAGAACATTTTATTAAAATGTATAATAAGAATTACTTCTCGAACCCTGCCTCTCTCCATCCGCATTTAAAGCTATTTTCTCAGGAACTAGATATTCCCTGGGACGGCTAATTTCATAGCGCCCCAAATTTAGAGGTACAATTTATTTTTCAATTTTGCCTGGGGTATGATTTTTCTAAACATGTATGCCGTCATTTTTTTATTTCAATAAAAAATATTTTATTTAAATAAATACATTTTAACATACATTTTATAACAGCATGGCTTTTGCCGTCTGCCGAAATCTACCACATACAAATTTTAGTGACGTAATACAATAATAATAACAATAATAAAAGGAAATAAGACAACCTATATATTTATATATACATAAACATACATACACATACATTCACATACACACAAATACACACATTCTTAAATACACATCCATTAATACACGCATGCATAAAATAAATAAGCAAATTAACATAATTTTGACGTAATTATTAAATTACAAATAAGTGGAATTTAAGTCACATAATTTTACTTTTTAGATAAATTTAATATTAATTAGTAAATTAGTACATGATAAGGAAAAATTATATAATAAATATTAATGAGGATTTAGTAAACTAGTACAATTTAGCCGACTACACAGTAGTACATTTTTCAATTTGTATATTTAGGTGCTTAATAAAAGAAAAATATATAATAGTAATAATATTAGGCACCCATTATTTATTATTTTCATTAATACTGTACATAAGCAGCCCCACAAATATTTTTATTTGTTTAATTTAATTTAATTTTATTATCATTTTATTTAATTTTATTATTGGATAGGACCGTGTTAATTGTATTATTGGCCGAAAAGATCATTTTAAAGAAGAAGGGTAATGGTTGGAAAAGAAATTAAATTATTTGTCCGTCATTTTTTTAAAACAACTTTTTTTGGACTCAAGGACCCTCAAAATGTGTAAATTCCTCAAAATCAAATTTTTCATGGCATCACAATACTTTCTCTTCATATGATAAAGTAAAAAGATTAAAAGCTTTGTCCCTGAAAAATAATGAAAGCTAATGTAAATAATGTAAAATAGGATACCTTGGTTAAATCGAAGGGATTGATCTTGTATTTGGCTGCCTGTTCAGGAGTCATAATCTGAAGGGACCAGGTCCATGATGGGTACTGCTTCCTGGCAATGGCATTGTGAAGATCCCTGATGGAATAGTCAGGATCCTTGCCTGAGAGATCGGCAGCCTTGTCTGCAGGCAAACATTTGATTCCTTGGTCGGTCTGTAAAAAGAAGTAGAAATTTACATTTAGTTGTTGTAAATATATGATATACTTGTTTGATCCCAACATTCAAATCTCTTGCAAATTTAATTATTGGTCATTTTCAGCTGGTTTTAGAAAAGATCAGACTTTATCATACTTTAACATTTGCCTCTTCGAAAGATAAAAACAATCAAATCCTTTGACCCTCTCTTTCTGTAATATCTTTTTTCTTCAAATGACCAAAAATGAAAAAAATAAATAATTTAGCCTTATTCAATTTAATTTTTTCCCCTCCTAAAAAGTGTGTTTTACAAAAAAAATTGTTTTTAATTAAAAGTTCTGCATGGTCCAAAACCTAAAATACAACTATCAGATGACAAATTTTATCAGTCATATATTATGAGGTTTGTCAAAAAACATTATTTTCTTTCAAGAGTAAAGTACCTTTATTTGTAACAAAATCGAAAATTGTTATTATTAAAAGTTTTTATTAGAATTGAACTATGTTCAAATATCTAATTGCACCTATCTACAATGAAAATCAGGTTTTGTTATATTTTAAGTTCAATTCAAATTGAAAACTTTTTTATTATTAATTTTATGAAAATATTTATCTTCATAAAAATTCTTGCATGACTTATAGATCCATAATCAAGTGACAATAATAAGATCCAATAATAATTATTGACGTGTTTATTGAAATATATTTTAATTTTTATCTGTGAAAATAACTAATCTAAACAAAACCTGATTTTAATCATAGATAGGTGTAATTGGATATTTGAACGTTGAATTAAATTCTAATAAACTTTTCTTAATTTTTTTTTTATTTACTCACAAATAAAGGTAGGTACTTTACTCTTAAGCGAAAATCATGTTATATATGACTGACAAAATTTGTTATCTGATGGTTAAATTTTAGGTGTTTTGGACCATGCAGAACTGCAGAACTTTTTATGAAGTATAACTTTTTTTTTTGAAAAAATTACTAATATAAAAGTTTACCATAAGAATACAACTTATTGGAACACATTATATTTATATTTTCTTTATTTAATTTAATGGGGATTTAATAAAAAATTGATATTTTTTATAAATAATAATTAACAGTATATTTGAGATTTTACCAAAAGGAAAATATGAGATTTTGCTTCTGATATATTTAGTTGTTAAAAAAACTTCATCCATTCCTCTTTCTTCATTTCTTAAGTTAGTAAGAGAAATTGATTAAATGATAAGCTAAAGATGGGATAAGAACAGACCTTGTAGTGGAACTTGCAGTAGAACTGTTCATCCTTTGCATTGACCAGCTTGAAGGTGTGGGATCCGTAGCCGTTCATGTGCCTGTAGCCATCGGGAATACCCCTGTCTGAGAACAGGAACATAGTCTGGTGTGTTGTTTCAGGCCGCAGTGAGATGAAGTCCCAGAACATATCAGCATCCTTTAAGTAAAACAAAACAATATTTATAAAATAAATTAGAAATATCCTTCAAGAAATTTATATTTATGAAAAATAATGTTAAAAACAAAGGTTTTAGGTAATTTAATAATAATAGGATCTTTCTCCTACGCCAGGAAGGGCCAATTTTAATATGATAATTTTAATATAATAATATATTGATCGGTTCAATTACGTTACTCATTGAAAGTAAACTAATAAGACAGTGTTGTGGTAAAGTGAAGCAGCCAGTCCTGCTGAAAAACTACGACTAAACACTCAGATAAACAATTTAATCGTAATAATTATTGAATACTTTAAAAAATAGTGCAGAGCTATTTTTCCAAATTAGTTATAGAAGCATAAAATTCATAGAACAAAAATAGAAAAGAGATCTATGTCGGTTGTGAAATGTTGGAATTTAGAGTTGGATTCCATCCCCTGTCTTAATTCCTTGGCTGATTCTTTGTCTCATGCGTTTCAACTTGTGTTGCTGGCACTTAAGTGACTAATAGAGATTGAGAGCCAGTGTAGTAAGCACTAATGCTACTTCAATGGGGAGACGCCTCTCCTAATTCTCCCTCCCCCCTCCTTACCTGTCACCCTCCATTTACAGACCCGTCTGAATATGTCGGTTTTCCGAGGGGCCACTGTATTAGTGTTGCAAGTAATTACCTTGAGGTGAGTCTGTGGGTTTCTCTTCTGAGTATGAATAAAGCTGGGGAAGAGAACGGGATCCCTGATGAAAAATATGGGAGTGTTATTTCCGACAACGTCCCAAATTCCATCCTCTGCGTAGAATTTAACAGCAAATCCACGAGGATCTCTATACAAAAAAACAATTTATTTTTAATTAGATTTAATTAACACAATTCATTGCTTCTTTTTTTGCTATCAATCAAATTTTTGGGGATAAAGTAATAATAATAATAATAATAATAATAATAATAATNCTTTTCATATATTTTATTTTATGTTTCTTTATATGTTTTAAAAGGAGTTTATTAAATTCGTTGATTGTTTCCTTTTCTTCATTGTGATGATTAAGGTTGATTGAATTCTTGGTGTAATCCATCTCCAAGTCGTAATTATCTTCAAATGACGTTATTAAACTTAACACCTTCTTTAATTGTTATCATATGTTAATTCTGTTTGACGGATTCTTTTCCTCAGGTGTTTAATAAATACTCAAAAACTTATAGTTTTCATATATTTTTTAATTGTTCAGAAACGTTTCTTGTATCTTGTAGTTCTAAAGCAGGTGAAAATTTGAGGTCTTATTCAGAGGAATGGACGGAGAGTTAAACGCTTAAACTATATTTACCGTAGAATACACAATTAAAGAAAATATAATAATAATAATAAATAAAGCTAATTTGGTGAAGTATTGTGATGGTGCAAAAATTAGATTTTGAGATTTTGACCCATTTACAAGTTTGAGGTCCCCTGAATCTAAAAAATTGGTTTTTAGAAAAGTCTGTCTGTCGTCTGTATGTGCAGACGACTTATAGCCTAAACTATTGGGCCGATTTTGACGAAATTTGGCATTCATGTTCAGAAAAATCATAACCCCTAGCGAAATGGAGAAATAAATTTTAGCTCCAATTTTAGTGGCGCTACCCCCCAAAAACTCTGAAAAAACGTGGAAAAAAATTATTTATCGAAAAATTAATCATTATTGTCGGTTCCGACGATTTTGATTGAAAAATTATAAAATTTAGTTACACAGTTATCAAATGTAATCCATTTAAATACGAATCTAATGATATAAGCCGTTTTCCTGTGAAATATCTAGTTCCTGAGAAAATAGCTTTAAATGCGGACAGGGAGACATTGAGTTCGATTCCCCGCCGAGGTGAAGTTATTTTTTATGATTATTTTGTTAATATTTTTATGAACTCGTGTATGAGAATGTTTGTCTGAGTTGTCTCGGACCGATTTTTTTTTGGAGGAGAGATCTTGCTATTTGTAAATCCATCGAATTTTACTCCCTTTTTGTTTTATTCAACAATTGTCGATTTTTTTTTCTCTTTTTTTTTTTTTTTAATTAGAAAATTAATGGGTAAGAACATTGTAAATACAAAGTATTCCATGCATATAAACCAAATGTAGGTAACCTATTGTTACTCTAGTTAAATTGGTTTTTAGTAAGGTAGAAATGAAACATTGAGATTTAGATAAGATTGATAAACGAATGTGTTTTGTATGACAATAACTTTTTTTTTTTTTTTTATTCCGGGATATCGAAACCATATGTGAAGAATAACAAACAAGTTATAGGAGATGTAAACATAACTTGCCCCCTTCCCACGAGTTTATATAGGGCCGAGGTTCGAAAGTCCTGATTGATAAGAAAAGGTTTAAAGACCGATTTGTCTATCTGTAATTAGGTAGTTGACGCTTAGAATTGACCAATGGAAGGTGCCACTAACAACGATCTGACCAATCCGTACCAGAGTGACAGTGTCAATCTCGGGTAAGATAAATCTCAAACCAAAAGAAGTACCTTCAGGTACTTTTCATATATTTAATCTACAAAAATTTTGTTTAACGAGTGTTAAAAATGAAGTGAAATTATACCTCCGAACGCACGTAAGTCCGAAAAGTAATACAATAATAACATGATCATTTTAAGAAGAAAAATTTCCCCTTTTGAATAAATTATAATACTAAATTTTGACCAAAGAAAATCACTTGAGTTCTGTTTAAATTTGATGTGTCCATTTAAATATTTATTTCTATAATTCTGCATTATGTCTAGCCAGTGCTAAGTCCGAAGTGCATACTAACAATCTAACGTTTAAAGAACAATGCTATTAAAACGTCGCTCAACGCCTTCAAATTTCTTACTTAGTTTCTTGATTTTTCTTTTTTTAAAGATATTAGTGTATGAAATATTAAAATAAAATGTTGCTATGCTCTTTTAATTTATATTTAAAAATATTTTGGTAAATGTCACTGATCGATCATTAATATAAGCGTTAGAATATATTTTTTAAGTATATTCTCCAGAGGTGCACTGGTGCCGGAACGCGCCAGAACGCCGTTCCGGTATTGCGTCAGTGGATGAAAAATTAGTAAAATAAATCAATGTATGTTTCAAAGACTAAGTTTTACTTAATAATTATAATGTAATTTCATTGTTTGAATATGTATTGTTTAAGTAGCATACAAAAATGAATTAAAATATATTAATCAATTTCTCGTTTTGGGACTTGTAGTGGTACTACTGTACTGAAACTATTTGTGCCGTACTTGTAGAGGAATTAGATTTGCTAATTTCATGTACAGTATTATAAAAACTTATTACAACAAGTCATAGTTCATGTTTTATTCCATAAGTTTTACTCTAACAATGTAAACTTATGGTAGAACAGAAAATTACTATAAATATTTAAAACAGTATAAGGTTTTTGAATTCATAGTAATCTTCTGCAACACAATTTAATAATATACTATTATATTTGACAAGACACCTGATTTAATTATTATGTATACAGACACACCATACAAAACTACTTAGTACCTACTCTAATACAAGTAAAAATCCTTAAAGGTTCTGTCAATACCTCTAATTTTTGAACGTATACTAAAAACTTTAGCCCCCCAAAAAAAGATTAATGAAGAATCGCGTGGATCAGTAGTAAAGCTGTTTGTATACTGAGTAAATACTGTTAATAAGAGTAATGTACTGTTAATCCTTTAAAATGTATATTTTCCTTATTGCTGAGGTATTTAGGGATGATAAAATTAAAATTGAAGCAATAAAATAAATGTCCAATTTTCAGTTAATCTCGTTGAATTTATAATTGCCTTATTGCTGTGGTCTTTTAGGAATGATAAATTAAAAATTAATATTTGAATATTAATTCATTTATTCAGCAATATTTCGCCCACTCCCGGGCATCATCAGGCCTAAAATAACAATCAATAAATATTACCTACAAATTGCTAATTTAATCTTTGATTTTTTTTAATTGGTAATTAATTTAAAAACATTAAAAACAATAACTGCAATGATTATTTTAAAAAATTGGTCCGAGACAACTCAAACAAGCTTTCTCATTCACATGTATACGAGTTCATACTTACTTAGCCCAATATTTCCCATTTATTAGTTTTCGTATGTACATTTAATTATTATTATTAAACATTTCATCAAATTTATCATAAAAATAACTTCTCCTGGGCGGGGAATCGAACACGGGCGTTTTAAGCGTTTTTCTCAGGAACTAGATTTTTCCCGGGAAAACGGCTTATAGCGTTAGATTCGTATTTAAATGGACCACATTTTAGAATTTTTTAAATCAAAATCGTCGGAACCGTTTTCGAGAGATAATTTTTTTCACGTTTTTTCTGAGTTTTTGGGGAGTAGCGCCCCCAAATTTGGAGATAAAATTCATTTCTGGATTTCGCCTCGGTATGATTTTTCTGATCATATATGCCAAATTTCGTCAAAATCGGCCCAGTAGTTCAGGCTCCAGGCGTCTGCACAGACAGGCATTTTAAAAAAAAAAACACTTTTTTTGGACTCAAGGGACCTCAATCGTGTAAATCCATTAAAATATCAAAATCGAATTTTCGTGCCATCACAATACTTTATCTTTATATGAGAAAGTAAAAAACAGATTTAATATTAAAACAAATTTTCTTTTTACAATGGTTTACCTTATATCTGCAGGTATGATAGTGCTTTAAAATTATTTCTGATGAAGGAGTAACATTTAACATCGAAATACATGTACTGTTGACAAGTCCAAGAACAACTGTTCAAATATTCAACAGTTGAACTGTAACCAAAAATGGTGTACCTTAGTTTAAGTAAATTTGTTTTTATGTTTATACTTTCTCATATAAAGAATTAATATGAGAAGAGCGCCCAAATTTAGGGGCGCTACCCCCCAAAAACTCTGAAATAAAGTGAAAAAAAAAATATATTTCTCGAAAACTGTTCCGACGATTGTGATTAAAAAATTCTAAAATTTAGCCCATTTAAATACCCATATAAATCATAATAGTTCGTTTGAGTTACTTGTTTGCATTTTACATTTTACGCTTGAAGAAAAAAATATATATATGTAGGGATTTAACAAAACAATTATTTAAAGGTTTTTTTGTTTTGTTTATTATTGTATTTACAATATTTGTAATGTACTGTCAATACAATTTTAAACTAATTAAGTCGGCGAAAAGTTATCAAATGGAACCAACTGTTTTTATGTTTCTACTTTTTCATATAAAGGGAAAGTATCGTGATGGCGCGAAATTAGATTTTGATGGATTTACACGTTTTGATGTCCCCTGAGTCCAAAAATTGGTTTTTAAAAAATGTCTGTCTGTCGTCTGCCGTTCTGTGCAGACGCCTGGAGTCTAAAAAACTACTGGTCCGATTTTGACGAAATTTGGCATACATGTTCAGAAAAATCATACCCCGAGGCATAAACTTGGGGGCACTACCCCCAAAAACTTAAAAAACGTGAAAAAAAAATGTCTCGAAAACGGTTATGACGATTTTCATTAAAAAATTCTAAAATGTAGTCCATTTAAATACAAATCTAACGATTTGTATTTAACGACGACAAAAAAACGAAATCTACGAAAACGAAGTCGTTTTCCCGGGAAAAATCTAGTTCCTGAGAAAATAGCGTAAAACGCGGACGGAGAGAGCCCGGATTCGATTCCCCGCCCGGGAGAAGTTATTTTTATGATTAATTTTGATGAAATGTTCAATAATAATTAAATGTACACACGAAAACTAATTAATGGGAAACACTGAGCTAAGTAATTATGAACTTTTATATGAGAAAGTTTGTCTGAGTTATCTCGGACCGATTTTTTGTTTAATGTTTAAAGCATCTATATATAACAATGTTTTTAGGGTTTTGTTAGTAAAACCAAAAAAAAAAAAAAACTTATACTTTCGTTGTCTGTCTGTCACTCTGTGTGGTTCCAATAACTTTTGAATTAAAAGAGACAGAAGCTTGAAACTTTTCAGTATTACAGATCGATTTGACGCGCACTCAGGAAAAAATATAGCGAATTCAAAATTATCAGCTGTTCCAATAAAAAATGGTGGATAATTCATGTCACGCGAAATATTTTTTTTTAAAAAAAGATTGACATGTTACACGTTTTAAGATTCCATAAGTCCAAAACAGGGGGTTTTTAAAACTGGGCTCTTGCATGAAGTCTAAACTATAGAACCCATGCCATGAAATTTGCAATAGATGTAAAAAAAAAAAAATCTACCATGAGGCGAAATCGAGAAATAATTTTATATCTAAATTTGGAGGCCGCCTCTCAAAAACTCTGGAAAAATAGTCAACACAAATTCTCTAACACACTGGTACAACAATTTTTACTAAATAAATTTAAAAGGTCCATTTAAATAACAATTTAGCTAAATAAGTAGTTTTGCCGCGGTGAAATCTAGGGTTTGATACTACGACGCTTAAGATTATTTTTACAAAATAAATTTTAATAATAATTAAATTTAAACTAAAAATAGTTGTAAAAGAGCAAATAGGAAATATGTAATACTGAATCAAGTAATGATCTGTCGTAATTTTTTACGTACAGTTTTAAATTATTGAATGAAAACAACAAGAAAGAAATTTATTAAAAAATAATCAGTTGATTGTTTTGAAGATTTAATTTAGAGCTAATTTTTATTTATTTTTTGACAGACGTAAACATAGGGAATTTGTTGTTGATATTTAAACACGAAAACATTTGATTTCCACTTGACAAAGCGAGTCAGGGGAAGGGGAAAGCAAGGTGTAAACTTTTCGGCCTGCTTCTCCTTTCAGTGTTATTTTTTATTTTGTTTTTATTTTAATAATTTTAAGATTTTTTTTTAGAGTTCAGATTTTTTAGTTGTAAAGATTCAGTAATTTATTTTGGACTTATGTGATACCACAAGATCTTAACAGTCCCTTATTCGATTAAAAAATCACGATTTTGTATGTTTTAATTGGAGGATGTCAAAGTACGCGGAAGACGCGGTGAGCGGGCAGCTGGCGAGGCCCGAGGAGATAGCGGCGGCCCCCCAGGGCGCCCAATGGATACAGGCCGGCAGAGAGAGGATGGTCCCCCAAACACCGCTGCTGGCGCAGATGCCCAGGAACTGTCTGGAGTCGCCACTGAGACAGAACACGGATCCCTTCACCACTTGGAACTGTCACAACGTGTCGCTGTTCGACGCCACACCTCCTCCTCGGCCCAACCACTCGGATTCTTTGTCCGATCTGCTCAGCCTTAACATGCCCAGGGGCCACCTCTTGGGTAACGCCAGCCCTCTCGTACCTCCTTTTTCTTACCGCGGTTTCGACTTCGACGACGTCGGTAATAACAGTTTCCAAGCCTTGCAGAATCCCCGGTTCGGAGGAGAACAGTTCCAGACTCACAGGTGCGACCCGGCGTCGACTCCGCCGAGAAAAGGGCTTAGCAGCGAAACGATAAGTACACCCCAGCAATCGCCTATATGTCCGCCCTTCGGCACTCCGCCGTTTTGCAGTTCGAGAGTCGGTTCCGACTCTTCTTTAGGACAGTCTCTTCCACGGTCTCCCGAATCGACCGATTGGACCAGTAGTGACTCACAGTCAGACCAGGCCGTGGGGAGCTACGAATACTACCCCCGCACCGAGCAGGAGTTGGCCAACTTGTACGCGTTGGCCAACGTACCCGGGCGTGCCTGTTCGCCACACCAGCAGGTTCAGCGCCAGAACGCGGACAACGATATAATGGCACGCATCCTCGAGCAGACGACAAGATTACTCTGGGCAGCTTCGGTCCGCGACCCTCAACAGCCGACTGTACACGAAACGCCCGAGAGAAGGCAATGTTCTAAAAACTTCGGCGTGCACTCGACTTGCAGTAGTAGCGGTCCTTCCCCGAACAGACAGGTGACCGTCACCTGGACCGGTCAGCTCCCGCCTCGCATCCACAAGAACCCTACGTATTCGTGCAAAGTGTTCTTAGGCGGCGTCCCTTGGGACGTGACCGAAACAACGCTTATTCAAGTTTTCAGCAAGTTCGGACCCATAAAAATCGAATGGCCCGGAAAAGACCAACAGGCCATACAGCCCAAGGGTTTCGCCTACATCATCTTCGAAAACGAAAAGAAAGTGAAACAGCTCCTCGACAACTGCACTCACAAACTGTCCAGGGGAGACAATTGGTACTACAAAATATCTTCGAGGAAAATGAAGTCGAAAGAGGTGCAAGTGATCCCATGGGCCCTGAGCGACAGCAACTTCGCCAGAGCTTCGCAGAAACTAGACCCTTCCAAAACCGTGTTCGTAGGTGCCCTGCACGGTATGATAAACGCCGAAGCCTTGGCCAAAATCATGAACGAACTGTTCGGCGGCGTGGTGTACGCCGGACTCGACACGGACAGACACAAGTACCCCATCGGCTCGGCCAGAATCACTTTCAACAGTCACAAGTCGTTTATGAAGGCGGTGGTGACGGCTTTCGTCGAAGTCAAAACGGCCAAGTTCACGAAAAGGATCCAGATAGACCCGTACTTAGAAGATTCTCCCTGCTCGCTGTGTTCGGTGCAGACCGGGCCGTACTTCTGCCGGGAGATGGACTGTTTCCGCTACTACTGCAGGGGTTGTTGGTGGCTGCAGCACTCGAGCGACAACCGGAGGTTTCACAAACCCCTGACCAGGAACTCGAAGAACAACTCGTCATGTTGCTCTAAAAACACGACTATGTCCTAGAACACGTACTAACTTACTTGTTTCTCTACAGCGCCCTCTCCGCCACTTCACACTACTTTGTTTTTAAAGGGGGAGCGATTTCAACATGCGGTACCGCTGGTAATGATTACGAAAGCAAATTTTTAGAGAAGAATATTTATATTACCTTTTTTTTTATCAACAACGGGGGGAACGGGTACTAAATGAAATTTTTATGATTATTTATGAGTGATTGTTCTTTAAATTTTCTGTTAAACTAGGTTTGTTGATTAAAATTTCGATTACACGTAATTTATTTAATTTATAGTTTTTCTTATTTATTTAACTTTATATAAAAAAAATTCGTTTCAACGAAGTGCAATTTCTTTTTTAATTGGTTCAACGTTAAAGGTGTCTGTTTTTACTGGACTTACTTATCGAATTATTTATTTATTATGAAATTCAACATTTTTCATGTGACCTTTTTTTTTAAGACATGGAGAAATAAAGCGGAATGGTGTTGAGCGCAGGGCCCCGGTATTTTACAAGGAGGCACCGCGGCACTCTTTACTCCCAACAAGTAGCGTAACTATTTTAAAATATAAATCTTTTTAAATTTTAATAAGAATATGAAATTCCGGTAAAGAGTAAAACGCTGATTACTTAAGCATTTAAGTTATTTTATGAAGTAACCCGACCGTCAAGTTTCAGCAGATAAGCGTCCCCAGCGATTTCTACGGATTTTTTTTTTTTTATTATTTTAAATCGCACTTTTATCTTATCTTTTTAATCAATAAATATTTAATAAATTTTGAATTAATCTTTATCCGATCCGCGATTTTTTTTTAAAACTAGAAGCAATTCGCTGTACCGATGCAAACAAGAACGGGCTTACTCTAGATGAAGAATTGAAAAGATCGGTATCATAATACATTGATATCTGTAATAATAGCGCAATATTTTAGCGGATTTCTATTGGTATAAAGATGCATGTCGTATGCGAATAGAACAGCAGAGGAAATAAGTGAATCTTTTAACTATTCGAGCAGTAACTAACTCTGTTCGATACTTATTAAAGACTTGTCGATTTTAAGAAAAAAGTTAACAAAATAACAAGTTATCAGCTATGAATTTTCTAATGATGATTTTTTTTTAGAAGCGTTTATATAATACAAAAGGGTCCCTTCGGCAACTCCATTCTGTATTTGTTTATAAATTTTGATTTTTTTGTACCTAATTATTTTATAATACTTTTTTGAACTTTGTCTATTTTTTTTTTTTCTTTATCATATTATTTTCTATTTTTTTTTTGTTATAATTCTTATACTTCTATTTTGTAAGCATGAGTATTTGTCTTTTATTTAAAAGTTGCTTTTTGAGTTATTAATGATCTCAGATAAGATATTAAGATATTATAAGTGTTAAAATCAGATGATTAATGGGAAGATACTGCGTAACGGATCTGTTTGATTTTATAAATTAAAACAATTTATATTTATATTATAACAATTATAATAACAATGACCTTCTGCCATTAACTTTCTGTTAACTAATTTATTAGAATAAAGGAAAAAAACATTTCGAATTAACTATATTTTTTGTTTATTATATAATTTATAAATAAATTTATTATAACTCTGTTTTNACGAGTCTACCCGTGGCAGACTTCTCCACGAGTCTACCCGTGGCAGACTTCTCCACGAGTCTACCCGTGGCAGACTTCTCCACGAGTCTACCCGTGGCAGACTTCTCCACGAGTCTACCCGTGGCAGACTTCTCCACGAGTCTACCCGTGGCAGACTTCTCCACGAGTCTACCCGTGGCAGACTTCTCCACGAGTCTACCCGTGGCAGACTTCTCCACGAGTCTACCCGTGGCAGACTTCTCCACGAGTCTACCCGTGGCAGACTTCTCCACGAGTCTACCCGTGGCAGACTTCTCCACGAGTCTACCCGTGGCAGACTTCTCCACGAGTCTACCCGTGGCAGACTTCTCCACGAGTCTACCCGTGGCAGACTTCTCCACGAGTCTACCCGTGGCAGACTTCTCCACGAGTCTACCCGTGGCAGACTTCTCCACGAGTCTACCCGTGGCAGACTTCTCCACGAGTCTACCCGTGGCAGACTTCTCCACGAGTCTACCCGTGGCAGACTTCTCCACGAGTCTACCCGTGGCAGACTTCTCCACGAGTCTACCCGTGGCAGACTTCTCCACGAGTCTA
This sequence comes from Gerris buenoi, assembly GCA_001010745.2. Taxonomy (NCBI): domain Eukaryota; kingdom Metazoa; phylum Arthropoda; class Insecta; order Hemiptera; family Gerridae; genus Gerris; species Gerris buenoi. The sequence continues at coordinate 452,722 of KZ651195.1, forward strand.
CCCGTGGCAGACTTCTCCACGAGTCTACCCGTGGCAGACTTCTCCACGAGTCTACCCGTGGCAGACTTCTCCACGAGTCTACCCGTGGCAGACTTCTCCACGAGTCTACCCGTGGCAGACTTCTCCACGAGTCTACCCGTGGCAGACTTCTCCACGAGTCTACCCGTGGCAGACTTCTCCACGAGTCTACCCGTGGCAGACTTCTCCACGAGTCTACCCGTGGCAGACTTCTCCACGAGTCTACCCGTGGCAGACTTCTCCACGAGTCTACCCGTGGCAGACTTCTCCACGAGTCTACCCGTGGCAGACTTCTCCACGAGTCTACCCGTGGCAGACTTCTCCACGAGTCTACCCGTGGCAGACTTCTCCACGAGTCTACCCGTGGCAGACTTCTCCACGAGTCTACCCGTGGCAGACTTCTCCACGAGTCTACCCGTGGCAGACTTCTCCACGAGTCTACCCGTGGCAGACTTCTCCACGAGTCTACCCGTGGCAGACTTCTCCACGAGTCTACCCGTGGCAGACTTCTCCACGAGTCTACCCGTGGCAGACTTCTCCACGAGTCTACCCGTGGCAGACTTCTCCACGAGTCTACCCGTGGCAGACTTCTCCACGAGTCTACCCGTGGCAGACTTCTCCACGAGTCTACCCGTGGCAGACTTCTCCACGAGTCTACCCGTGGCAGACTTCTCCACGAGTCTACCCGTGGCAGACTTCTCCACGAGTCTACCCGTGGCAGACTTCTCCACGAGTCTACCCGTGGCAGACTTCTCCACGAGTCTACCCGTGGCAGACTTCTCCACGAGTCTACCCGTGGCAGACTTCTCCACGAGTCTACCCGTGGCAGACTTCTCCACGAGTCTACCCGTGGCAGACTTCTCCACGAGTCTACCCGTGGCAGACTTCTCCACGAGTCTACCCGTGGCAGACTTCTCCACGAGTCTACCCGTGGCAGACTTCTCCACGAGTCTACCCGTGGCAGACTTCTCCACGAGTCTACCCGTGGCAGACTTCTCCACGAGTCTACCCGTGGCAGACTTCTCCACGAGTCTACCCGTGGCAGACTTCTCCACGAGTCTACCCGTGGCAGACTTCTCCACGAGTCTACCCGTGGCAGACTTCTCCACGAGTCTACCCGTGGCAGACTTCTCCACGAGTCTACCCGTGGCAGACTTCTCCACGAGTCTACCCGTGGCAGACTTCTCCACGAGTCTACCCGTGGCAGACTTCTCCACGAGTCTACCCGTGGCAGACTTCTCCACGAGTCTACCCGTGGCAGACTTCTCCACGAGTCTACCCGTGGCAGACTTCTCCACGAGTCTACCCGTGGCAGACTTCTCCACGAGTCTACCCGTGGCAGACTTCTCCACGAGTCTACCCGTGGCAGACTTCTCCACGAGTCTACCCGTGGCAGACTTCTCCACGAGTCTACCCGTGGCAGACTTCTCCACGAGTCTACCCGTGGCAGACTTCTCCACGAGTCTACCCGTGGCAGACTTCTCCACGAGTCTACCCGTGGCAGACTTCTCCACGAGTCTACCCGTGGCAGACTTCTCCACGAGTCTACCCGTGGCAGACTTCTCCACGAGTCTACCCGTGGCAGACTTCTCCACGAGTCTACCCGTGGCAGACTTCTCCACGAGTCTACCCGTGGCAGACTTCTCCACGAGTCTACCCGTGGCAGACTTCTCCACGAGTCTACCCGTGGCAGACTTCTCCACGAGTCTACCCGTGGCAGACTTCTCCACGAGTCTACCCGTGGCAGACTTCTCCACGAGTCTACCCGTGGCACACTTCTCCAAGTTAAATTTTAATTTATTTTATTAAAATAAACAATTAACTTACAACAGCTAATAGTTTGCACTACATTTTAATAATAAACAAAAAAAAAAAAGTTTATGCCGAACGCCTGCGGTTATTAGCGTAGATGAGCTAAAGGAAATAATTGCACAAGTTGCAAATATTTCCCTTGAGCACATTCAAAATTTGCTCTTTTTGTAGACAATTTATAAATAGAGTCGAAATTTGTGCAAAAACGGTTGGCAATACAATTGTGATGAAACATGTTTTTTTTTTATTTATTTATTTTTTTTTTTTAAAAAAACAGGTGAAGAGCGACCATGTCCCACCCCATTATGGTGGACAATCTGATTTTCATGGTCCTGAGTACAAAATTAGTTAGTGGACCGAAATTCAAGTTGATAGTAGTGTGCCACTTGGTAAGTGACCACTTTGATAAGTGACCACTTTGATTTGGTGTAATAATTGAACAAGCTACCCCCAACACAAACCTATTTAGTGACTATCATCAACTTGATTTTTGGTCTACAAAACTAAGTTCCTACTAAGGATCCTGAATAATTACAGGGGCAAGGCCGCTCTCCACTGCTTGTTTTTTTTTTCAAATGCCTAATGCCAAGCTATGTCCCGAAGACGAACTTAGCCAACCATATATTCTTAAAAGGCACCAAAGCATTAATTTGTACACAAAATTCAAGCTTATTTTAGTTGTGTTAGTCACACAACTAAATAATGTTAGTTAATAATTATTTTTTTTTAAAACCCTTTTTTTTTTTTTTTTTTTTTTTTTTTTTTTTTTTTTTTTTTTTTTTTTTTTTTTTATCAGCAATCCTGGACCCCTTTTATAACTAATATTAACTTGTTGACACTATAAAATAATATGAGGGTACTTTACCCTTGGTAATTTTTTTTAAGTTTTCAAGGATCAGAACTCTCTGCACACAAAATCTAATAGTATATTATGTTACTAGGCTGTGAAGTGAGTTTTTTCTTTACCGCGGCAATTACATTTACTGTCGAGCGAAGCGAGACAGGAAATATTGCCAAGGTAAAGNAAACATAATAGTTTTATATTCTAAAACATCATAGTTTTATATTCTAAAACATCATAGTTTTATATTCTAAAACATCATAGTTTTATATTCTAAAACATCATCAGGGGAGTAACAACCTAAAGAAGAACTCCATAGTTTGTAAAATAATTTGATAATTATAAATGTAAAATTGTTTGAGGTTTGTTGTGGACGTAAGGTTCGAAAGGTTAATAATATGTTTTGTTGGTAAATAATAAGTCAGAGTTTTAAAATATGCATTTATTTATATTTTAAGAACTCTTGCTCTGGCTAATCTACTAAAATATAAATGCTAATAATGAACTTTCCTTGAATGTAGCATGCTTTATTTTATATAATTTTTTAGAAAAATGCACAACTTAAAAACTTAGAACAAAATGGAGTGTAATTAATAATACCATTCCTTGCTAAATTCAACAAACGCTCAATAAATTTAAATTAAATTTACTTTATGCTTCATTTTTAGAAGTTCTGAAAATTCCAAATTTAGCTTAAAACACTCGACTTTAATTTTCAACTAAAACATTTCAATTAATCGTCTAGTCCACAAAACTATCCCACAAAAATTATTTTAGTTTACTTTTATAATTTGTTTAATTATTTTACATAATTAAAAAAAAAATTTCGCTGATTTGCTGTTTACTTACATAATTTGCTATTTGTAAAATAAGCAATTAGCAAACCCATGGAATTTCATATTAAGAGATCTTGTAATGTTAACTTACAAAAGTAGGAGAAAAAACAAAATTTTGGAAAACTTTAGTTTGAGAGCGACCTAGAAAACACTCAAATTTGATCACCACCTTCTTGTGCCTTTTAAAAACGAATTCAGGTAATGTTCCTTCTTTTTTTTCTTTCTCTGATTATTAATTAAAATAAATGTAAAGTGTGTTCAAAGGTAAAGTATCCAAGATGAAAAATGTTATTTTTGGGTTTTTGAAAGTAAGTTATTGTTTTATAACAACTCCCGCTTGTTTCTTAAACCTCTAAAAATGGTCATATGTTCATGATTTTATTATGCAAAAACTTTTTAAAAAAATTACCTGAGAGTGAACTACCCTTATTTTTTTTTTATGTTATCGAAAACATTAATTTAGAAATGTGGCCTGAATAATTGCAGAAAAAAAAGTTTAAGTATGAATTATTATTTTATATTTATGAAAATAAAATAAATTTCTTATAAATTAAACCAAGGTGTTCATTACACGAGTCTACCCGTGGCAGACTTCTCCACGAGTCTACCCGTGGCAGACTTCTCCACGAGTCTACCCGTGGCAGACTTCTCCACGAGTCTACCCGTGGCAGACTTCTCCACGAGTCTACCCGTGGCAGACTTCTCCACGAGTCTACCCGTGGCAGACTTCTCCACGAGTCTACCCGTGGCAGACTTCTCCACGAGTCTACCCGTGGCAGACTTCTCCACGAGTCTACCCGTGGCAGACTTCTCCACGAGTCTACCCGTGGCAGACTTCTCCACGAGTCTACCCGTGGCAGACTTCTCCACGAGTCTACCCGTGGCAGACTTCTCCACGAGTCTACCCGTGGCAGACTTCTCCACGAGTCTACCCGTGGCAGACTTCTCCACGAGTCTACCCGTGGCAGACTTCTCCACGAGTCTACCCGTGGCAGACTTCTCCACGAGTCTACCCGTGGCAGACTTCTCCACGAGTCTACCCGTGGCAGACTTCTCCACGAGTCTACCCGTGGCAGACTTCTCCACGAGTCTACCCGTGGCAGACTTCTCCACGAGTCTACCCGTGGCAGACTTCTCCACGAGTCTACCCGTGGCAGACTTCTCCACGAGTCTACCCGTGGCAGACTTCTCCACGAGTCTACCCGTGGCAGACTTCTCCACGAGTCTACCCGTGGCAGACTTCTCCACGAGTCTACCCGTGGCACACTTCTCCAAGTTAAATTTTAATTTATTTTATTAAAATAAACAATTAACTTACAACAGCTAATAGTTTGCACTACATTTTAATAATAAACAAAAAAAAAAAGTTTATGCCGAACGCCTGCGGTTATTAGCGTAGATGAGCTAAAGGAAATAATTGCACAAGTTGCAAATATTTCCCTTGAGCACATTCAAAATTTGCTCTTTTTGTAGACAATTTATAAATAGAGTCGAAATTTGTGCAAAAACGGTTANCTATTGGATACTCTATCTTGGGGTAAACTATTGGATACTCTATCTTGGGGTAAACTATTGGATACTCTATCTTGGGGTAAACTATTGGATACTCTATCTTGGGGTAAACTATTGGATACTCTATCTTGGGGTAAACTATTGGATACTCTATCTTGGGGTAAACTATTGGATACTCTATCTTGGGGTAAACTATTGGATACTCTATCTTGGGGTAAACTATTGGATACTCTATCTTGGGGTAAACTATTGGATACTCTATCTTGGGGTAAACTATTGGATACTCTATCTTGGGGTAAACTATTGGATACTCTATCTTGGGGTAAACTATTGGATACTCTATCTTGGGGTAAACTATTGGATACTCTATCTTGGGGTAAACTATTGGATACTCTATCTTGGGGTAAACTATTGGATACTCTATCTTGGGGTAAACTATTGGATACTCTATCTTGGGGTAAACTATTGGATACTCTATCTTGGGGTAAACTATTGGATACTCTATCTTGGGGTAAACTATTGGATACTCTATCTTGGGGTAAACTATTGGATACTCTATCTTGGGGTAAACTATTGGATACTCTATCTTGGGGTAAACTATTGGATACTCTATCTTGGGGTAAACTATTGGATACTCTATCTTGGGGTAAACTATTGGATACTCTATCTTGGGGTAAACTATTGGATACTCTATCTTGGGGTAAACTATTGGATACTCTATCTTGGGGTAAACTATTGGATACTCTATCTTGGGGTAAACTATTGGATACTCTATCTTGGGGTAAACTATTGGATACTCTATCTTGGGGTAAACTATTGGATACTCTATCTTGGGGTAAACTATTGGATACTCTATCTTGGGGTAAACTATTGGATACTCTATCTTGGGGTAAACTATTGGATACTCTATCTTGGGGTAAACTATTGGATACTCTATCTTGGGGTAAACTATTGGATACTCTATCTTGGGGTAAACTATTGGATACTCTATCTTGGGGTAAACTATTGGATACTCTATCTTGGGGTAAACTATTGGATACTCTATCTTGGGGTAAACTATTGGATACTCTATCTTGGGGTAAACTATTGGATACTCTATCTTGGGGTAAACTATTGGATACTCTATCTTGGGGTAAACTATTGGATACTCTATCTTGGGGTAAACTATTGAATACTCTATCTTGGGGTAAACTATTGACTACTCTATCTTGGGCAAACTATTGAATACTCTATCTTGGGGTAAACTACTGAATACTCTATCTTGGGGTAAACTATTGGATACTCTATCTTGGGGGTAAACTATTGGATAGTCTATCTTGGGGGTAAACTATATACATATCCTGTTGAAGATTTTTATTTTATAACGGGTTCATAAAAAACTCTTTAATTAAAAATTATACTCCTCTTTATTTATTTTTCTTAAAATAAAAATTAATATCTGCTGCAACCTTTATTACTGAGTCTCGAATAGAAATCTGTCTCTTTTGGTTGCCAGATAAGAATATAAAAATATCATCTTCAAATACAGTTCTCAAATACAAATATAGAACTTTATAAATTTTCAGCACAACTGTAAGATCTCTTTCTAAGGTGATAGTGATAGCATAATGTAAAGTATTAAATAGATTTGCATTAAAGTGCATTAAGCATTAATGCTTGCTTAATAACTGTTTTTGTAAAGTTGCATTAAGTATTAAGTTGCCTAATAACAGGGCAGACTGAACTTCTTGAACAATCAACACAAAGACTTGGAATTAACCGTCGAGATTTTTCTCCAATCTTCAGATCTTCCAAGAATTTAGAATTTAATGGGTTCTTATTAAAATTTGATTGGTTTGTATTTTGAATCATTTTATTTTTTTTTAGTTTTAGATTCACTTGCAGAAAATTATTCGATTCCAACTGAAAATGTTAATACTTAGCTAAAAAGGATTGGATCTAAAAACAACTAATACAGGTAACATTTAGCACATTCCAATTAATTTAATAAACTTTCTTAAATAAGTTTACCACCTAAGCATAAACTACTTTCATAGAATAGGTACTCAATAGTTAATCCAAATAGTGAATATGAATCCACAGTAGTTAATCCAAATAGTGAGAATAAACCCAAAATAGTTAATCCAAATAGTGAGAATAAACCCAAAATAGTTAATCCAAACAGTGAGAGTTTACCCACTATAGTTAATCCAAATAGTGGGAATTAACCCACAATAGTTAATCCAAATAGTGAGAGTTAACCCACAATAGTTAATCCAAATAGTGAGAATTAACCCACAATAGTTAATCGAAAAGTGTAAATGAACCCACAATAGTTAATCCAAATAGTGAGAATGAACCCACTATAGTTAATCCAAATAGTGAGAATGAAACCACAATAGTTAATCCAAATAGTGAGAATAAACCCACAATAGTTAATCCAAACATTGAGAGTTTACCCACAATAGTTAATCCAAATAGTGAGAATTAACCCAAGATCAATTTTTTAATTTTCAAGATGGGTTTTAAATGAAACCTATACTGAAGAGAAGATTTACAAATACATATGGCTATTGTGCTTTTTACCACCAATAGTGCGTTTTTAGCGCCAAAATTTCACCCAAAAAATGTCCCCTTCAAACTCCCTGTAACGGCTAGTCCTAAAATTATTATAATTCATGCTACCTTATGGTAGGGCGATGAAAATTGCCAGAAGAAAAATTGATTTAAACTTTTGTTATTACCAACAGAAAACATTTTGACCCATCGAGGAATCGAACCAGGGACATCTACTCTAATCTCCTAACTCAAAACTATTTTTTACATATATTGACCAAATTCACATAGTATATGCCAAATAATCTACAAACCCTAAAAAGTACTTGGATGCAAGTACTTCCCTAAGACCTTTTTCCATACTATAATCTATAATGGGGGTGTCGAATTCAGACATGGGACTGGAAACAAATATATTAGATCGGACGTTTCCTCGGTTATCTTCGTATCGGCCTTCCTCGTCCAATGTACTTGTAGGCAATTAGATTATAAACTTGGTGTTGGTTTTTCTTCCGATGTCGTCCGATGTTCGCACGACGTCGGATCGGAAGAAATACGGATTCCAGTGTAGGGTTAGCCTAATCAGCATCAAAAAGTCTGAAGGTATATTTTAAGAAATTGACGCTTTGTCTTTCTCGCTTTTCTCTTCAAATCTTCACACGATCATAAATTTAAATTGAATTTATGTAAATGTAAAACGTTCCATGAGGTATATTGTTGGTCTCCGTCGAGTTTTTCGACCTTTAGATCACTGCCTTGACCTGACGTTGCTAACTATAAAATGCACCATGTAAAATATAAAAAAGAATTTTCCCATATTTCAACTGCTTTTTATCTCGCAGTCTCACGATAAAATTTCTTCGATAATTTTTTTTTTTTTTTTTTTTAAATTTATATTATAACTACATTGCAATACATATACATATAGATAATTGTATTAATAATTCTTCTGATAAGAAGACAAGATTAACCATTGATAAACCTTTGCTGTAAAGATAAAGCTATTTATCTTTATAACAAATACATCATACATCGACCTCTTAGTATATTTAGCGTAGCTAGGGGGATACAAGGAGGGGGGGGGGGGGGG